>JARHVA010001918.1:1365000-1520000 GCA_037957365.1 Torreya grandis
GATCTCTATATATGGATTGAATGTTGATAACATTTATTGTCAGTGTTTTTTAATGCTAAAATGATTTGAAAATGTGTATTCAGGTGGATTAAGAGTTCATGGAGGTTGTAACATATGTAATATGCATATCTCTACATGTTGGATGTGATGGATTTTTAAATAGAGGTCATAGAAGTGGAAATGTCTACTAGAGATAAATAATTTGTCTCTTAACTACATAAAAGTAGCATTTAAGAACTGATGATGGAATTGTCAGCCACAAATTTAACATTTATGTTTTATCCAAGTGTTCTAGGGTGAAATTATAGGGATTACCCATGCATGTGATTGTTCTTTTAGTTTGTTTGGATGACTTATGGTTTTTTACACATGTCTAAAGTTTGCTTTAAAATGTGCAATATTACCATAGAGTGAAGGACCTTCTTGAGGATGAAATGAGTACTCTATCTCCTAACTTAGTATACTCAAAGGCTAATAACCTTGTCCAAAAGATTATTTAGGACACGACATGGTAGAGATGCCATTTTTCATCCACAAGGACCTAGAGGTAGAAATATCTAGGTGTGTCTTAAATTTTGACAACATTTCTTGTCAATGTTTATTGACATTATAATTGTTATAAAAACATGTACTCACATGGATTAAGAGGTCATGGTGGTGAAAAATTATGTAATTTACATATCCCAATGTTTTGGAAGAAATGTATTTGTAAATAGAGGTCCCATAAGTGGAAATGTCTATTGGAGGCAAATAACCTATTTCTTGACTACATAAAAGTAGCATTTCAGGATTGATCATGGAATCATGAGCCACATATTCTTCTATTATGTTATATCCAAGTTATATAGGGTGCAAGTATAGGGATTACACATGCACATGATAGTTATTTAAATTCATGTAGATGATTTATAGTTTTTTTATATATGTCCAAAATTTTATTAAAAAGGTGGAATTTTACTGTAGAGATGACCTTATTAAGGCTAGAATAGGTGCTCTGTATCCTAATTGGGCATACCTAGAGGCTAATAAATTGGTCCTAGAGGTTATTAATCACTCCCAACATGGTGAAAATGGTAGGTTTTAGCCATGAGGCCCCAGAGGTAAAGATCTCTAGCTATGGTTTGAATGTTGACAATTTCACTATTTATAAATATGGAATATATGTATTTATAATGCCTAAAAGAAAGAAAAATGACAATAAATGTCAAAATACTATGATCTACACTTATGATATTTTAAATACATATAATACAATGTAGGTAAACAAACCAATATAGATATTATGGGCCAAGATGCCTAAATATTAAATACACTCAGAAATAGAATAATTACCCTTAAGGTATGGAAACACCATACAATACTCCTTTAGGAAGGAATAACTCCACAATGCCACTTCAAAGGGACAACCTCCAATATCCTTCTAACAATAGAATACTCAACACTGATTTGATTGAAATCATTTACAATGATATTCATCTCATTTATATATACCTCTATATCACTAACAATGAATGGGTAACCTCATAATCCCAATGTACGTCAACCATTATGGAATGTACTAATTCTACAAGTTACTCATTATGGGTAAGTGCATAGAATTGGGAGGTTAAAATTGGGGATTAAGTGGACATGTGTTTCCTAAAAAATGAAAAACCTCAACTTGTACAAATTATTTAAGACACCTACACTCGAAATATGAAGATCTTAAAATAACATAAATTGTAGCATTTCAAGTTTATCCTAAACTATTAATTTTTAAATGGTCAACCATTATGGAATGTACTAATTCTACAAGTTACTCATTATGGGTAAGTGCATAGAATTGGGAGGTTAAAGTTGGGGATTAAGTGGACATGTGTTTCCTAAAAAATGAAAAACCTCAACTTGTACAAATTATTTAAGACACCTACACTCAAAATATGAAGATCTTAAAATAACATAAATTGTAGCATTTCAAGTTTATCCTAAACTATTATTTTTTAAATGGTCAACTATAAGTAGGTCAAACATCAAAAAATCAAAGAGGTAATGATATTTTAGATTTTCTAATAATCATAGTAGATAGCCTGTCATGCAACCCATCAGTTTGTGATCACCATTTAATTTTTTTAAACCCTTTGATGAAAAGTTAGATAAGATTGTCTAGTTTGTAACCTATATATTTTAAAAAAAATTATAATGAATATTTATATTTTTAATAATTTAAAAAATCAATAGAGCCTGAAATATGATCAATAATGCATATCAAACTATGTGTTCTCCCCTAACTACTTCAAAAATTATATGTTTTTTGAATGTGTATGTAAATAGATTTAGTTTGTAACCCTATAATATTAATATATATATATATATATATATATATATATATATTAGTTTGAATCAATGAAATGAAATATACATAAACAAAGATAAACATGTATAAATACCACATATATCTCTATAAAAAGATATACCTAGAAATACATATAGATAAAAACCTTAAATTAACACACACACACACACACACACACACACACACACACACACACATGCATACAAATATACTTCTAGACACACACACACATAAAGAAGAGAGTGTGTTCGATATTGTAGTCAAGATTTTTTTGATAAAATTCATAGTGTTTAGTATGGTGGAAGTGGTAAATTATTGTTTTTAGTAAAAAAAATGATTTGACTATGTGTTCGTAGGTCCATGGCTTGGGCTCAAAAATCCAAGCCATTATCAAACTTTGAGGCATGTGTTTGAAATTTCAAACATAAAAACCATGTATGTGGAATAATCATGTACAAGGAATAGTTTACTAATATACTAACATGTTTTCGGCCATCTTATTATTTTTCATTATAAAAGTTCATTCATGGCCTTAGTCAATGTTAGTTGCTAACATTGAATTTTTGTAGATAAAAAAATTGTAAACCTAATTATGACTATAATCTTGATGTCATTTGCCTAACTAAATAGATTTGTGACTACAAAATGTGTTTTGGGCTCAATTATCCCCAATGTCATCACATATTGAGCTAATTAATTAATTGGGGTAATAAATGAGGTGATTTGTGCTGAATTGAGCCCTATGAACAGAATTCTTACCCAAAAGGATGTTAATTGTGGCTAAATTGATTAGTTTATAGTCTAGGGTCCAATCCATAAAGGCAATTAGGGCTAATTTTAGCTTGTTGAACATATTTTTGACTACATACTATGTTTTTAGGATCAATTATACCCAATGTACACAAAATTTAAGCTAATTAGTCAATTAAAGAAATTAATGATGAAATTTATGCTTAATTGAGTTCTATGAAATTAATTTTTACTATAAAGGATGCTAATTAGTGTCTAAATTGATTAGTTTAAGGCTTAGAGTTTACAATTTAGGGTTTATAGTTTCAGGCTTTGGGTTTGAGGTATAGGGTTTTGGTATAAGGTCCAATCATGAAGGTAACCGAGGATAATATGAGCTTGTTGAACGTATTTATGACTACATAATGTGATTTTGGGTTCAATAATCCCCAATATCATCATATATTAAGTTAATTAGTCACTTAGGAAAATTCAAGATGCAATTAAGTGCTAAATTGATCCCTATGAACCTAATTCTTACTCTAAAGGATGTTAATTAGGGATAAATCAATTTTTTTACAATTTAGGGATTACAATATAGGGTTTAAGGATCAGGTATTGGGGTTTAAGGTTTACATTTTAGGGTATAGGGTCCAATTGCTAGTGTAACTGGACCCAGTTTGAGTGCATTGAACCTATTTGTGACTATAGAATGTGATTTTGGTCCTAATTTGCCCTAAGTTCATCATAGATTGAGCCAATTAGTTAATTATGGTAATCAATGATATGATTGGGCCAAATTATGCCTTATTAACCTATCTTAAAGGCAATTGGGGATAATTTGAGCTCATTATTCACCTATTTATGACTATAAAATGCAATTTTATGCTCAATTAGTCCCAATGTCATCATAGCTTGAGTCAATTAGTTAATTGGGGAAATTAGTGATGTGATTTAGGCCAAATTGAGCCATGTGAACCTAATTATTACTTTAAAGGGTGTTTATTGAGGCTAAATCAATTGGTTTAGGGTTTATGATTTAGGGCTTAGGGTATATGTTATAGGGTTTAGGGTATATGGTCCAATCATGAAGGAAATAGGGGCTAATTTGAGATCTTTGAATCTATTTGTAACTATAGAATGTGATTTTTTGATTAATTAGCCCAATGTCATCACACATTGAGAAAATTAGTCAAGGGGAAATTAGTAATGTGATTTAGGCCAAATTAAGCCCTGTGAACCTAATTCACATAAATCAATTTGTTTAGGTTTTAGGGTTTATGATTTAGGGCTTAGGGCTTAGCTCTTAGGGTTTAGGGTCTAATTGTGAATGTGATTGGAACCAATTTTATCTCATTGAACCTATTTGTGACTACAAAATGTGTTTTTGGGCTTAATTTACCCCAACATCATTAGATATTGTGCCAAATTGGGTCAATCAATGATGTGATTTGGACCAAATTAAATTGTGTGAACCTATCATAAAGGAAATTCATGATAATTTGAGTTTGTTAAACCTATTTATGACTATAAAATGTGATTTTGGGCTCAATTAAGCTTAATGTCATTAGAGATTGAGTCAATTAGTTAATTGGGGAAATCAATGATGTGATTTAGGCCAAATTAAGCCTTGTGTGTCTAGCCATGAATAAATTCTTGCTAATATCAAGATTAGAGCTTATCCTAGTGGTTCCTTGGATTGAACTCTGAAGGTATGTTAAATTATCAAATGTAAATGTGTTTAATTTTATTAAAATTTAATACTGTTTTAGGTATTACATATAAATTTTAGTTTAATTAATTACTAACATATTTCTTTTAGGTTCCAACATCAAGTGTTTGAAATTGATAGTAGATAATTCCATTTTCATGAAGCTTAGAGAAATTTTTAGTTCATGTATATGACTGATGTTTTTATCGTAGAGGGAATGACCTTATTAAGACTAGAAAGAGTACTCCATCTCCTAATTGGGCATACCCAGAGGAAAATAACTTGGTCCTAAAGGTTATTTGGCATGCTTGACATGGTGGAGATGCCATTTTTCAGCCATGAGGCCTAGAAGGTTGATATCTCTAGCCATGACTTGAATGTTAACAACATTTATTGTCAATGCTTCTTAACACCATAATTATTGAAAAAATGTGTATCCATGTGGATTCAAAGTTCATGGTGGTGGGAACACATGTAATTTTCATATTCAAATGCGATGAAAGTGATAGAGTTATAAATGGAGGTTCTAAAATTAGAAATGCCTACTAGAGGCAAAATTTATGTCTCTTAATTACATAAAAGTAGCATTTTAGGATTGATTAGGGAATCATCAATCGTAAATTCATCTCTTATGTTTGATCTAATTTATCTAGGGTGAAATTAGATGGTTCTTTTGGTTTGTGTAGATGACTTATGGTTTTTATTTGATGCATGTCCAAAGTTTTCCTTAAAAAGTGTAATTTTATAGTAGAGGTAAGGACCTTCTTAAGGCCAAAACTAGCGATCCAATCCTAAATAGGTATACCAGGAGGCCAATAACTTGGTGTTATGGGTTATTCAACATGTACAACATGGTAATGATGCTAATTTTTAGCCATGAGGCCCTGGAGGTGGAGATATCTAGATGTGGCTTGAATGTTGACAACATTTCTTATCAATGTTTCTTGATGTCAAAATCATTGAAAAAATATGTATCCACATAGATTCATAGGTTGTGGTGGTGGTAAAATATGTACACACACACATACAATGATTTATAATTTTATCATAAAAATTTAAAGTAAATGATCAAATCATTGAAATATAATAGAAAATTTTAAAAATTAAATTATCTTGTACCATGCCATCACTGCTAATCATTTAAAGAGGACTAGAAGAAATCACTAAAGGAGTTTGCATAGATAATTATTTCATGCATCAGTTATTTTCACATGTATAGAGGAAAATTACAAAATACAACAACATCTAGGCCCCTGAAAAGGCCACCATAGTAAATGCAGATGACTGAAACACATCAATGAGATCAATATCATCTAGGCCCCTGAAAAGGCCACCATGAGTGGGATGCATGAAATACTCCACATCCTTCTTAGGTCCGATTCATATAACACCACATGACATAAAATGATGAGGTTGGTCATAAGCATGAGATGAAGCCTCACCATGTCCACCTCACCAACAACATTATCAAAAACCTAGCTCATATGCTAAACAAGGGTCTCAGTAAGTGCATTAAGTGCATAGAAAGTGTAAATATATATATTTTACTTGATTATAAAGTTTAGTGTCTTAGGAAGATATGGTTTTTGTATAGTTTCTCTCTGAAGATAATTAGGTGCCTGATGTGCACCAAACCTATCCTATGTAGAGACTTTTTCTCTGCCTTAAAACTCTAAAAAATCAAAATAATTTAGAAATTCAATAAGGACAAACACATCGTAGAGTTTTATCAAAAAATACATAGGGACGTCATTATTGTTTCAAGGTAGGTGATATAAGACCATCAACCATTGGTCATAAAATTATTGTTTGATTAAATCATTTGTGCACTAGTGGATTGGATTCCATATGGCTATCACATCTAGCAGTGCACTAGTTTTTGCATCATTGAATAGTGTAAAAATTTGGTCTTTAGTTATTTTTTATCTCTCATAGTATCCCAAACAATTTTTTAGAATAGTATTCCCTACATCTATTTCTATAATCATCTCACACTTTAATTTTACTTGCGAATGAGTCAACTTCACCTATGACTGTCTCTAATGTATTTTATAGAGAAATTCAATGGGGGTTGTTTAAATAGGTATCCCTCATTACCTTAATTAAATTATAAAATTTCATTTTATTTTTCTAATATGGGATACTAAATCCTCTTGACTACACTAGGGTGCTTGAGGAACTATAGGAGGGTTAGGAGGGTTTTGAAGGCTAGGAGGGTTTTGATGGCTAGGAGGGTTTTTCTACCTAAGAGGTTAGGTTCTTCATTTGAAATTTTTACATTTTCCTCTGCACATGAAGGTTTATTATGCATTGGAAAAAACATTCAACAAATAAATAATGGAAATTCCATAACATTCACCAAATTTATATAGAATTCTCATGAAGTTTGCTTACATATCTTTCCCCTTCCATGCCATTTTCATTTATGAGTTATTTTATTATCTATGGTAGATGAACATTTATGGGTATTATTATGTTCTCTTAGTTTAAATCGATGCCAAATTAAAGTCATTGATTACTTTTTATTTATTTATGTATTCAATACTAAGTATGTGGTTTTAAAACATAAAAATAGTGTATGCAATTTTAAAACATAAAACTGCATCTACAATTTTAAAACATAAAACTATGTATGTAGTCATAGCTCATTGATTATCAAGCTTATGTGACAACATCATGTAAGCAATTTAAAAAACCACATACACTCTTTTAAAAAATCACATACACATAATTATTAAAACTAGTTAAAACATAAAATTTGTCCACTTTTTTACCCCTACTTCTATGCACACAAACTTATCTAAATATATGAAGGACCCATATAATTAAATAATGGGATGTTTTCCACTTTTTAGCATCTCAATTAACCCATATAAATTAATATATCATGTCCCTAGGTACATAACATTCCATCTCTCCATGACATCAACTGAAGAAATAAAATATCAATAGTTATCACTTGAGCATATATATATACAAACTTACATACATGTAATGAACAATAAAATCAGTTAATCCTTAAAAATTACCTCCATATATGTGTGTATGGGCATATTATTAGTAACACAAGTTATCATGTAGCATTCATAATCCTCTTGCAACATAGAAAATTGCACATACATTATTTATAAGTTTCTATGAAAAAATAATTATTAGCTTTTCAATTATATATTTTTTAAATTAACATGGACTGCTAATTTTATTTTCAACATGAAAAATATACAAGATACCTGGGAAGCTATAGGAAAGGGGTCCATATCAAATGCATATGACTAAAATAGATCAATGAGATCAATATCATCTAGGCCCTTGAAAAGGTTGCCATGAGTGGGATGCATGAAATCCTTCACATACTTTTAAGGTCCAGTGCATAGAACACCACATGATCTAAAATGGTGAGGTTGGACATAAGCATGAGATTAAGTCTCCTCATGTCCACCCTCACCAACATCATTATCAGAAACCTATCTCATATGCTAAATAAGGGTGTCAGTAAGTGAATGAAAAGTATAAATATCTATATTTTCCTTGACTATAAAGGGTAGTGTCTCAGGAGGATATGGTTTCTAGATAGGTGCTCTTCCAAGATGATTAGGTGCATGACATGCACCCAACTTATCTTATTCAAATACTTTTCCTCTACCTTGAAACTCTAAAAAATCAGAATAATTTAGAACTTCATTAAGGACAAAAACACAATAGAGTTTTATCAAAAAATACATGGGAACCTCATTATTGTTCAAAAGGCAGGTTATCTAAGACCATCCACCATTAGTCCTAATTTTTTTGTTTGATTAACTCATTGATGCACTAGTGGATTGGATTCCATTTGGCTATCACATCTAGCAGCAGACTAGTTTTTGCATCATTGAATAGTGGACAAATTTGTTATTTAGTTATTTTTTATCTCTCACATTGGCTCAGAGATTTTTTTGGAATATTATGCCCTGCATCTATTTCTATAATCATCTCACATGTTAATTTTACTTGTTAATGAGTCAACTTCACTTATTACTGTCTCTAATGTATTTTTTAGGGAAATTCGGTGGGGATTGTTTAAATAGGGATCCCTCATTTCCTTAATTAAATTATAAAATTTCATTTTTTATATGGGATAATAAATCCTCTTGACTACCCTAGGGGGATTGAGGAACTATAGGAGGGTTTTGTAGGTTAGGAGGGTTTTGATGGCTAGGAGGGTTTTTCTAAATAAGAGGTTAGGTTGTTCATTTGCACTTTTTACATTTCCATCTACACATGAAGGTGTATTATGCATTGGAAAAAATTCAAAAAATAAATAATGGAAAAGCAAGAACATTCACCAATTTTATTTAGAATTCTAATTAAGTTCACTTGCGTACCTTTCCCCTTGCACACCAGTTTCATTTGTGAGTTATTTTATTATCTTTGGTAGATGAAAATTTATGAGCATTCTTGTGTTCTCTTAGTTTACATTGATGAAAAATTGAATGCATTTATCATGTTTTGTTTATTTATGTATTCAATACCAAGTATGTGGTTTTAAAACATAAAAATAGTGTATGTAATTTTAAAACATAAAACTGCATCTGCAATTTTTAAACATAAAACTATGTATGTAGTCATATCTCAGTGATTATCGAGCCTATGTGACAAAATCATTTAAGTGATTTAAAAAAGCAAAAACACACTTTTTAAAATTTCATACACATAATTATTAAAATTAGTTTAAACATAAAATTTGTACACTTTTTTAACCCCGCTTTTATGCACGCAAACTTATCTAAATATATGAAGGACCTATATAATTAAATAATGAGATTTGTGCCACTTGTTAACATATATATGAACCCATATACATTAATATATCATATCCTTAGGTACATATCACTCCATCCCTCCAGGACATATCAACTGAAGAAATAAAATATCAATAGTCGTCACTTAAGCATATATATATATAAATACATACATGTAATGAACCATAAAATTAATTAATCCTTAAAAATTACCTCCATATATGTGTATATTGGTCTAGTATTAGTAACACATAGAATTCACAATCCACCTGCAACATAAAAAATTGCATATAGATTATTTATAAGTTTATATGAAAATTAATTATTACCTTTTTAATTATACATATATTTTAAATTAACATGGACCTATAAATTTTATTTTCAACATGTAAAATATATAAGATACCTGGGAAGATGTAGGAAAAGGATCCATAGTAAATGCATATGGCAGAAACACATCAATGAGATCAATATCATTTAGGCCCCCAAAAAGGCTGCCATGAGTGGGATGCATGAAATCCTCCACATCTTTCTCAGGTCTAGTGCATATAGCACCACATGATCTATAATGGTGAGGTTGGACATAATCACGAGATGAAGCCTCCCCATGTCCACCCTCACCAACATCATTATCAAAAACTTATCTCATATTCTAAACAAAGGTGTCAGTAAGTGTATGCAAAGTATAAATCTCTATATTCTCCTTGACTATAAAGGGTCATGTCTCAAGAGGATATGGTTTTGGGATAGGTGCTCTTCTAAGATGATTAGGTTCATGATGTACACCTAACATATCCTATGAAGATACTTTTAATCTTCCCTAAAACTCTAAATAATCAAAATATTATGAACTTCATTAACAACAAACACATAATAGAGTTTTCTCAAAAAATAATACATGGGGACGTCATTATTATTGCAAGGTGGGTGATAAAATACCATCCACCATTAGTCCCAATTTTTTTTTGATCAAATCATGGTGCACTAGTGAATTGGATTCCATTTGACTATCACATCTAGTGGTGCACTAGTTTTTGTATCATTGAATAGTGTAAAAATCTGGTCTTTAGTTACTTTTTATCTCTCACAGTGGCCACAGACAATTTTTTAGAATAGTATGCCTTGCATCTATTTTTATAATCATCTCACATGTTAATTTGACTTGTTAATGATTCAACCTCACCTATTAATATCTCTAATGTATTTTCTAGAGAATTTTAGTGGGGGTTGTTTAAACAGGGATCCCTCATTGACTTAATTAAATTATCAATTTTGATTTTGTTTTTTGTTATATGGAATACTAAATCCTCTTGACTATCCTAGGGGGTTTCAGGAACTATAAAAGGGTTTTTTGTGCTAGGAGGGTTTTGATGGCTAGGAGGTTAGGTTGTTCATTTTCCCTTTATACATTGCTCTCTACATGTGAAGGTGTATTATGCATTGGAAAAAAATTAAAAACTCATCAAATAAATAATGTAAATGAAATAATATCCACCAAATTTATTTAGAATTCCACTAAAGTTCACTTGTATACCTTTCCCCTTCGGTGCCATTTTCTTGTGAGTTATTTTATTATCTTTGAAATATGTGAATTCATGGGTATGCCTATGTTCTCTAGGTTTGCATCGATGCCAAATGGAAGGAATCAATGTTTATTTATTTAGTTATGTTTTCAATACCAAGTACATAGTTTTAAAGCATAAAAATATTGTATGTAGTTTTAAAAGATAAAACTGCATACACAAATTTTAAACATAAAACTATGTATGCAATCATAGCTTGGTGATTATCAAGCCTATGTAATAACATCACCTACATTCTTTAAAAAACCACAAATAATATTTTAATAAATCACGTATGCAAAAATTTTCAAATTAGTTTAAACATAAAATTTGTCCACATTTTTACCCCTGCTTCGGTGCACACAAACTTATCTAAATATATGAAGGACCCATTTTATTAACTAATGGGATGTGTTCCACTTGTTGACATCTCTATTAAACCATATAAATTAATATATCATATCCCTAGGTTCATAGCATTTCATCCATCCATGACATGTTTCATCCCGAAAATGTAAGAAGAATCTAAATAAGGAGTGTTCTTCAAATCATTAGACACTTGTCTCCATATTTGATTATCTAAGCATACATATGTGATCTTGGTACTTGATAGCCATTAAACCTTGTTTCCAAATTTAATTATGGCACTTTGATTCCATTCATGATCATAGATATACCTCCTTGGTGTGTATGCATAATGATTCCTCTTTTGATTCCATGTACCACATTCTATTATGCTACTCTAATACCATACATGACCTAAGTAATTATTCTTCCATGAATAGTCATAGTGATTTCATAACTGATTCCATGCTCCATATGCCACTGCATTACTCTAATTTCATACCTGATCATAATATTTCTTCTTTGGCCTCCATGCATAGCCAAAGTGATTTATCTATTAATTCCTTGTGTAGCTATAGTGATTGGTACTCTTATTTCTTGTATATCCAAAATTATTATTATCATGACTCTCCCTGACATGTATCCATGATTTTTACTCTCATGATGATATGGGTGCATATATGCTTCAACCTTTTTTGTTACTTTGACCTTATCAACATTTTCTATTACTTTTTTCCCATTTTCCTTTGGTAGTTACTTTGTTTCTTGAGTAGATGAAGTGTTCTTATATAATTTTACTATTTATTCATTTAAATCTTATTAAAAATCTTATTCTCCATCTTCAACTTCATTCTCATACTCTACCTTGAATTTTCCTTATGCTTTTCCAACGATGATATCTTATAAAGTAACCTTCCTTTTCTTGTACCAAAACTTTATGAATTGCTTTTAAAGATTAATATTTATTGTTCACAAAGAATATAACCAAAGACATCTAATAACCATATCCTCACCATCTATATAGAAGGCATAAAAATATGAATGCAAAACATGTTTCTCCATAGTAAGCTTCAATGATTCAAAAACTTGAATTTTATAATCATCTACTTGAACCTCCTTGATATTATTTTCTTGAACATGTAGATGTTGAGAAACATTTGTGTTTATGAAGCTATACTTGCTACTAGGGTTTATGGACAAAATGATCAAATTCCTTTGAATATATGAATGAAACTAAAATATTGGCTCATATTTATTTAGAGCTAAACTATTAGAACCATTATTATCCAATTCTTCTTCTTCTTCCCCTTCAAGATCCTTTACATTTCTTCTTAACCATATATAACCGCGTCATCATCATCATTATGATCTATTTATTATTATTCATCATCACTTGTATTATCTTCCTCATTTTCATCATTTGATTCCACTTATTTTTATTCTTCTACATGTTCATTATCATTTTGTTCCCCTTCTTCCAAATCATCATCCTCAACCTATCCTTTTCCATCATCTTTAGCATCCTCCTCATAAGTATTTTATCCTCATTTTTTGCCTTGCCATATTTACCCAATATATTTGTAATTATGATATATTATTTTGCATACCCATTAACAGATATCTAATCCCCTTATTGTAATATTCATATAACTCCACGATCCACACAAAAACTAAGGTTAATGAAAAACCCCAAAAATTTTAAAACTCATACAAAAATAATCAAAACAATCCAAAATTTTCATTGTAGCTTCCATGTATGATTGAAAATTTGGTAGAAAATTTTTAAAATTTTTGACCTATAGAGTGAATCTATGAAAAATAATAAAATCATAATAAATCAGTTAAAATTTATTAAAAAAAATAAAATTGTCTTTAAATTTTCAGTATGATGATATTATATCAGTTTAAATTCCATATAAACATTCTTGAAATTTTAATAGATATAAAAAAATCATTACAACCCATAAAATAATAATATCTCCCTTAAAAAAGATTATAAAATTTGAAGTTTTTTTAACTGTGACCTCCTTGGAATATATGCAACTCTAGTTAAAATAATTGTCAAAAAACATGTAAAAGATTGTAAAATATAAGAAATTTTAAAAATTAGGGTTTCTCCCACAATATATGCTCAAATCAGTGCTTTGATGCCACTTGTTATGACCCACATCTATACCATTTTAAGTATATAAAATATAATTTAGATAAACACAAAAAAATATATATTTGTTCACCAAGATGCCTAAATATTCAATATATTCATCAATAGAATAATTACCCTTAAGTTAGGGAAACACCATATAATTCTCCTTTAGGAAGGAATAACTCCAAAATGCGACTTTGATGGGACAACCTCCAATATCCTTATAACCAGGGATTTTTTTAGTGACAAGTCTTTGTTAATTCATGAATATTTTAATTTTTTAAGTTGTGATTTGGTGATTTATGGTGTAGCTAAAAACATAGGATTGCTTAAATTTTAGGGTATAGTTTAAATTTAAGGGGAAATTCACCTAGTTTTTAAAATAAATTTCCTCCTATATATGTAGGTCACTAACACCAATAAATCCAATATAGGGACATTCACCACTATATATTATATATTAAGCATTCTACCCTAAAGTAGATACTAGGTGTTGGATGACATGAAGAAGGTGCCAAGCAATATCAAGCAGCTTTTGGGTGACCCCAACTGGAACTAGTTACTATTTGACTACAATTAGCTGTCAAACTATGATAATTAGGCACCAAATGACTACTAAAAGTTGTCACATGACTGTGTCCATCTATAGTGCAATTGAATCAACTACCAGGTAAAAACAAAAAGTTTTTAGGTGATAACTATAATCCAGTGTTAGGTGATAATCTTTAGGCTACAATTATCATGCAACTACATCCAACTATCATGCAACTGTATTCAACTATCAAATGATAGTAACAAGATATCAGGAAACAATAACTATATGTTAGATCATAGTATTTAGGCTATAGTTGTTGATTGGTTATACTTAATTATTGAGCGACTTCATTCAACTACCAAGTGGCAACAACTAGCTATTGGGTAGTAGATTTTAGGCTATAACTGTCAGGTGACTATGCTTAGTTATCAAGTGACTACAACTAGCCATCATTTTTTAAAGAGTTAATTCTATGGCTTATGCTAGGAGTGGTAAGGCATTAGGGAAATTTAAAAAATAGGCAACCTATAATCTTATTTTAGCCAAAGGGAAAACATAGGTATACGTATTAAATTATATACATTTATTATTTATTCATTCCTATTAGTGTTCAGTAATAATTAATATCTATAAACATTTTGATTGTATAATCCATTGATAATATTATCAAAGATATTCCTCCACTCAAAGATGTACTTGGGTGTGAAATGCCAAATAGATGTACTAGGGCAAAATCTAATGATATACTTGCATGGGAAGACTTAACTGGGTATGAAATGCTAGATAGAGTTACTAAATATTGTTTGATTTACTATTTTATTATTTATTTTCATTTTTATTGCAATGTTTATTAATAATTAGTCTACAACCATTTTTCATGTAGAACCTAATGATAATAATATTGAAGATAAGCCTTCACTGGAAGACATCATTGGGTATCAAATTCCAAATATAAGTACTAAATAATATGTTATTTATTGTATTGTTAATTATTCATAATTTCATATGAAGGACCAAATTTTAATAATAATTACAAGATTTAAACCCATTTTGCAAATAGAACCCACTAATAACCCTTTTGAAGATATGCCTCCACTGGAAGATGTCCTTGGGTATGAAATTTCACCACTTAATTTAATAAAAATGACACTGGAGGACATCATCATGGGTGTCAATGATGAGTACCCAATACCACCAGATGAGATTTATACTCAGCCAACATATTTTGTAGTTGAGAAAAATAAAATAATCTATGTGAAAGAAGAAGAATACATGGATAATTGGAAGGTCCTTAAAGTTTGACTAGGTAACTAAATACCCATTCATTGAACCTGTATAGCATTGAAACAATACTAAAACACCAAAAAAATGTAATTGTATAATATGTAGTTAGAAACTTGGAGAGAACCACAAAATTCAAATCATGTTGGACATAATTGAGAAACATTGTTGCAAAATATATGAGTCGATAAAAGATAAAGATGGAAAAATCCAAAGGAAAGTGAGATGGAAAAATGCAAAAGAATGTAGGCATCAATGTTATGTAGAAGAGTATGAAAATAATTAGAGATATCAATAACACCTCGTTGAGAAATGAGGAACAATTTTAACTCAATTCAAAAAACTTGCTTAGTCTAATCTACTTGGAAAAAATACATAGTTTTCCACTTTATATCACATTCTGAAAAGAGGTAGACCAATCCTTGATTTTTCATATTACAATAATTTATTTAAGCATATTATATTGTATATCATTCCATAATCACATTGGTTAGATAGCAGTGCTTGAGAGATGGAAAAATTTGTCATGATGAATGAATAGGAGTATTTAAAGAAAAAGTAAAAGGCTTACGGTTTATCTCACTAGCCAGTGATAAAGTAATAATAGTTAACAACATGTCATGGGTTTACATGCATGTTTATACATTGGATAACCATTCAAGGAAACCTCACCTATTATCTATAAGTAAAATGAAGGAAAATTATAATGTTGAGAACCTTTTCAAATTGGTTATTTATAATCTGATATATATTGCTAGGATGAATTATTATGATATAAGGACCAATTTAGTTTGTGTTAGTTTATATGTGGAATTACTAATTTTCAAGGGAATAAAATTGGTCTATGTGTTTTCCTAAAAATAATATTCACCCCATATATTAATCCAATCCACTACATGGCACATAGAATGAATATTTCTTAAAAAAATATTAGCACATTTGAAAATGTTAGAAAAGTAGAGGACCTTAACTGTGACTTACACATGTACATGTCAAGTAGTCCAAAAAGGTTTTTAGAGTTTCATAAATTTACGATTGAAGTGACTAATGGTAAAAAAACTATTAAACAGTGTTGATACAAGATGGATTTCCATGTATGATCCTGCACGTAGAATATTTGAAGAATATCAATCATTGATAGGTTTTATGCTTAAATATAGGATGGATGTTGACAAAGTAAAAGATTTATTATACCATTTGATAGATTTTGAAACTCTGTTAGAATTGTGTGGTATTCAACCCATGTTGAAATAAATGCATTTTTGATGAAACATGCAAAAGAGAGATCCATATATATTATTGACTTCATATGGTTGAGGAAACATGTTTATCAATATCTTAATATATTATACTACTTGAATGAAAGTTTTAAGGGACCAATATTTGACAATTGGTAGATTTTAATAGATATTAAGGACTCTAAAACTATTTGAAATTAAATATTAATGATCATCTTTGTATCATTGTAATGAAAAGGAGATACCACTACATTGTTAATGAAAAGGATATACCACTACACACTATCCAAATATGAACTAATGTGGTTGGATCATAAATTGAAGAAGTACCTATATCATGGGTTGTATATGATAATGTCATAGATGAGACATGAATGAAATTAACATTTCAAAAAATTTATCTTCTAAAATTCTAGATCAATTTCAAAGGGATGAGTTGCTTGAATACGTGGGATTGGTGAATCCTATATTTGGAATAATCTACGAGATGAAGAAATAACAAGTAATTCATTTATCAAATACATAGGTACTCTCATTAATCATTTTAGTAAGTTTGTAAAAATTAATAGAGTTAAAGTTGAAGGAATTTTACAAAAGGATTTACTAAAACAATAGTCAACTAATTTTGGAATGATAATGGTTGAACAATATCAGTCATTTAAAAATAAACCAACAAAAATAGGTGTTTTACAAGGCTATAGAAGAAACAATATCCTAGCAGCGTTCTAAAGAAAGAAGTAGTGAATATTTTTGTTTATATGAATTGTGTCAAATAATGAATTTGGGGCCGATGAAAGATGAAAGGGTATTTAATGCACTATCTTTTATCAAATCCAAACTTCAGAATATATTAGATAAAAATATTGATATATGTTAGAGGTTGAATGTTTTATATTATGTAGTGGACGAGTTTCCATATGAAAGAGTGATTTCAATTTGAAGTTATCTTACTAAAATAAGAGGAATAACTAATACAAAAACTAAATAATATATTAAAAAAACCACTGAGACACTACATACAAATATCAATGATGAAGCACGTGTTGTAAAAGGGTTGTTCTAACTACCTAAGTTTTAGTTTGTATGTATTTCAAATATACTTGAATTAAATTCAATCGTGATAAATTTATGTTGTTTACTAAACAATATTTTATCTTTTTAATTCATAAGTCAATTATGTAGCAAGTAGTATTGTATTGATTAATACTTCATATGCTCAATTATGTTTTTTATGAATGGCTTAATTGATTTATTTAACAATAGTATGTATGACACTGATGCAATGATAGGAAAGGGAGATGGATGTCTAGTCCGTTAATAAATTTAAAAAGTATCCATTTTTAATTTCTATCAAATTAATTTATTTTTCCAAAAACCTAATAATAAAAACTTTTTTAGTGCAATCAAATTGAAAACCAACACTCATATTTTAAAAACTTTTATCATACTTACAGTGTACTTAAATAAATTAAAAAACATTGATTTTTGAGTTAATATCTAACACATCATCAACTACAAGCCATATAACAAGTAATAATCCAATGCATCTTCTAAATCCATTAATATAATATATGTTGAGTTTGAAACTATTTATCTTAGAATATTACAATATTTACATTATAAATAAATATTACAACTAATTTAACTTGTTGATGATAGCCTAGTAGTGAGTGAGTTGAGTGTTAGAAGTGGGAGGTATTAAGGTCCATTCCTTAGGATGACCACTCTCTAGTATCATTCCCACACTAAAATATGATGGGTTATTCATGAAAAGTATCCACAATTTAATGGGCTACCAAATCGGTGTTCAATGTGATGGGGGTCAACATGTGGATTAAAAATTGTGTTTAATGTGATGAGGCAAGTACACATTCTATGGATAGGGATACTATTCATCATTATTTTGGGCATTCCCGTTAGAAAAATGCCTACATTTTTGGGTCTATTTTAAAAATCCTATCACCCAATTTTTTTTAACCTAATGATGATAGCATAGTAGTGAGTGAGATGAGTGTTATAAGTGGGTGGTCTCAAGGTCTATTTCCTAGGATGACCACTCTCTATCATCATTACCACACTAATCTATGATGGTTTATTCATAAAAAGTATTAATAATGCAATGGGCTATTAACATAGTGTTTAATACAATGAGGGTCAACATGTGGTTTAAAAATTGTGTTCAATACAATAAGGCAAGTCCACAATCCATGGATAAGAATAGTATTTATCATTGGTTTGGGAATTTTGGCTACAAAAATACAAACAGTTCTAGGTCTGTTTCAAAAAATTTGTTACCCAAGATTAATTTTTTGCCAATGAGATGTAGAAGGGTTGGTGAAGTGGGTTGGTTGTACCCAATGCCACCTAGGTTTGAATCTCATAGGGAATTTATAGGTTGGATGAGGATGTTTGAGTTGACTTATTAGTCTCAATTGTTAGTGGTGGTTGTTTGTGTTGGTTTAATGATTCTTAAGGATTACCCCCCATGATTATGACCCATATCTAGTTCATAGCTTTGATAAAAAATAATCTAAATAGGGGTCCCATCAACCCTAATTTCAATTAAAAAATAATATTACAACTAACATTGATTCATTATTTCTCTATTTCATATGAAGTGTTTGTCTACTTTACTATTTTAAAAGTTAGTTTCTCTCTATGGCTTGTATCATCTTTTAGGATTCCTAATTAGAGAATATCATTAGCTACAACATGAATATTTTCAAGATTTTCCTTTTCATCCTTTATTGTATCTCTTATAGAAATCAATGAGGGGTTTGCATCATCTTTCTGCTTAAACAAAATTTATGGATCTAATCCTTTCTCCTTGATGATTTTCTTCAATGTATTATTTTATTTATTCAACAAAACAAGCTTTTATTTCAAGGAAATAAATGCATTTAAACATTTTTGTGTTGTTTAGAGGTGAACTTCAAGTACCTTCACTTGATTCTTCAAATTATCATATTTTGACTGTAATTAAATGGTGAATATTAATTATATACAAACTTACAATAATTATATGTAAATGACAAACAACTTATAATGAGTATAGCTTACCACTGTTTTCCCCTTTTTTGCATCAGCATTAACCACAAGGCTTTTATCTTTTTCCCATTTTTTGTAGCATGCTTGGGCCTTTACATTTAAATTCTCAATCTTGCTTAAAATTACATTTAAAACCTTATCATTATGATCATTACTAATAGTCATTACTCTAGATATAATCTGATTCAATAAAACATCAATTTTTACTGGTTCATTTTCAACCAATATGTACAATAGGTTATGTTGGGAGTGATTGGGAAACCATAAATTTATTTCCTAAATCAAAACTTTAACCCTTACCTCCCATATCCTCAAACACTCAAATTCACAAAGAACAATTTCTTTTACATAGGTGTCTATATTATCTGCTAGTAAATTATCTAATGGAAAACTGGTAAGCTCATCATTAGTCTTAGCAATCTCAGGATCTGGTTGGGGAGTGGGAGAGATAGACCTTGGAGTGTCAGATGTTGGTAGCTATTTAGAATTGACCTTTATCCCTTTCAGATATGATGCTTAAATAATATCATGGGGATTGAAACAATTATATTGATACCCACTCTCTATCCCCAAAAACTCATCATCAAGATTTATATGTTATAAAATAGTAGTCCCTAATTTGGGCATATCACAAAGAAAAAGGTTTGGAAACTCAGACTTTGTCAAATGGATAGTGCCACTATTCAATGCTAAAAATGAAAAACAATTACCCCTGGTAATAATTTGGTGGGCTAGTGGGGGTGGTGGTAAATGTTTCCTTCAAGAAGTGGTCTCTAAAAATTGAAAAATAGATCAGATAACAAGTAAATTAGAACAAGTTTAATATTTCATAATTATATTGTAAAAAAATATAATTATGGGTACATATCTTATTTTTGAGGATGCCCCAAAGATATCTATTGTAGATGAATACTTAGAGGGGGTATTTGGGAAGATTGAAGGGAATTTGCAAATGATATTGAAAAAACAACATGAAACTAATCAATCACACTATCTACAATGTATAATGAAATTATAAATAATACAAACAAAATAATGGTATTACCATCAAGATGAGACAAGGTCTAAGTTTGTGTTGGTTCAATTGGATGGGGTGGAAGGAATGGAGTTATAATATAACTCTATATTCTTTTATGTCTGGTCAATTGAAGAGGAGATGATTCAGCATCCATATCTAATTCTCCAGAGGCCTTGGGGGGTTGTCAACCTCTTACTGTTGCTTTACTTTTTGAAACTAGTTGCATAATGCTTTTCTATTAGGACATAATTACTTTAATCAAATAGTGAAAATTAAATAAATTTTCAATAATGAAACATATAAAACAAAATAAAGGACACAATTACCTCTTGTTTTGTAATCGAAAGAGAGTTGAGAAGCATTTTTATTGAAGATTAGTTGGAATATTCATGCTCTCCATTTGTAATTCATGAAATTCCTCATTTCACAAAGTAATGATATAATTAGTACATGTAAAAGTATAATTATCAATGGTAAGATAAAAATTTAAATCATTGATAAGTTTGTTATATAGATATGAATACCAATAAATTTTTTTGGCCACTCAAAGTATGCAAGATGTACACCATACCCTAGACTAGTATGATTATTTCTCTTCCATGTAATACAATTCTATCCTAAAATAATTATATCATGGACAAAAGAAAAGGATTGTTAATAGATTGTATAGGGAGGCCCCTATTGGATTTGCAATTCTACCCACTTGTATGACAAATAAACATACTAGTTGTGAGAGAATTGAAATTTTAAATGATGATCATAAATTGTTCACCATTAAGAATGTTTAGTAAAAGTATAAATTTTAAAATAATTTGTAAATGAAAAATATCAATTCAATGAACTAATACAAACCCTCAATTGATAGGTCAAAGTGAGACTCCATATACTTCTTATCATGATCTGTCAGAGATGCATGGGTGTTCACATGATTAATATTTTTGAGGGGGAACCCTATTAAGAGATAGATTTTTTTTGGGTTGACACCAAATTAGGAAACCTATGATTGTACCTTCATAGTTAACATACACTCAACATAGTCATAGCTCCTAAGAAAGTGTCTAAACTGGTGTCTATGTTAGACTATGACATATTTATAAGCCCCTCCAAATCACACTTTCTAACCTAGTCCATGTAAACATCTTATTGTTCTAGAAATGATAGTATCTACATGCACATGAGGTTCATGTATATTATTTTGGACATGAATGAGATTGGGGAAACCATTATGGCACATGTGGTGCCTAGGCTGTGTCTAGGAAGTGATTTTATTTACTACAAATCAGGGCTTTAAGAGGTCATTTTGGAAAATTTAAGGTTAAAGTGTGTAAATGAGGTGGGTTGGCTATATTTATAAGTAGCTGGCATCTATGAGCTCCTAGGTGTCATTCATAAAATGGCAGGTGTGCTAGCATTTAATATTTATGTTAGCAAACAATAGTTCAACTATCATTCAACTAGCTCGCTATCATTCGATAGCCCATCTACTAGATGATAACCATGCTAGTTAAAGTAATAAATCATTTTAAGCATGGAGATGGATCACTAGATGATGTAGTCAAGTGAATTCATCCTATAGTCAAGATACTGCATTCTACAGTCGAGCGATCACATTTTGCAATTAGGTGAATGTATGCTATAGTCATATGACTACATCCTACATTTAGGCAATGATTATGTTAGAATATGATATCATAAATATCATCTGGCCACTTGGATATTGTCCAAAATTCTAGTGAGATGAAGCATGAGTCCATGTGTAACACCAACATTACTAACTCTAAAGAAAGATGGGGGATGGAGAATGTGTGTGGATAGTAGAGAAATTAACAAAATTACAATAAAGTATAGGTTTTCTATACCTCGTTTAGATGATATGATGGATGTGCTTGTAAGAGTAAAATATTTTACCAAGATTGATCTGAGTGGTTATTATTCAAATTTGTGAAGGAGATGAGTGGAAAACTACATTCAAGACTAGGGATGGCTTATATGAATGGATGGTGATGCCATTTGGATTATCTAGTGCACCTAGAACATTTATGAGGGTGATGAATACAGTGCTACAAGAATATATTGAAAAGTTTTTAGTTGTTTATTCTAATGATATTTTGATATTTATTAATACTAAAGAAGAACACTTGCAACATTTGACAATGGTATTGGATTTTTTAATAAAAGATAAGTTGTATGTAAAATTTGAAGAAGTGCAGGTTTATGTAGAGCAATTTGGTATTTTTGAGATTTGTAGTTTTAAAAGATGGTGTGAAAATGGATGAAGAAAAGATAAAGACAATTATTGAGTGGCCTATTCGAAGAAGCATTACAGAGGTAAGAGTTTCCATGGTTTAGCAACTTTTTATAGAAAAATTATTAAAAAAATTAGTAGTATGGTGGCACCAATAATATATTACATGAGAGGGAAAGAATTTGCATAGACTAGAGCATTCATAGAAAGATTTGAATTTTTGAAGAAGAAGATTATAGAAAGACCAATTTTAGCATTACCAAATTTTATCAAAGTGTTTGAGGTTGATTGTGATGATTCATTTTTGGGAATTAGTGCTATGCTAAGTCAAGAAGAAAAGCCACTAACATATTTCAGTGAGAAATTAAATGAGGTAAGAATAAAGTATTCTATATATGATGTTGAAATTTATGCAATTGTATAATCATTAAAACATTGGAGGCATTATTTGGTGCCTAAGAAGTTTATCCTATTTACAGATCATAAGGATTTGAAGTATGTGAATACACAAAATAAGTTGGATAGTAGGCATGGAAAGTGGGTTTCTTTCTTGCAAGGGTATACTTTTGTGTTGAAGCATAAATTAGGAAAATAAAATCAGCTAACTGATTCATTGAGTAGGAGGGTCACGTTATTAACTACTATTGTGAGTGAAGTAGTTAGATTTGAGGCTATCAAAGAGTTATATGATACTGATCCATATTTTGTCAAGGTAGTTGAGAAGTGTAGGAATCCATTTACAGGTGGGATAGATGTTATTCATGGTGAGTATATTATGCAAAAAGGTTATCTCTTCAAAGGGAAACAATTATGCATTCTAGTTGGGTCCCTACAAGATAATATAATAAGAGAATTACATAGTGGTGGTTTGGCTGGACATTTTGGTAAGATGAAACTAATAGATTTGGTGGAGGAAAAGTAAATTTGGCTAAATATAAAGAGAGATATGACAAGGTATGTTTCATGGTGCATAATATGTCAGGTGGCTAAAGAACAGGCACAAAATACTGGACTATACATGGCATTATCGATTCCAAGAGGGCCATGGACAAATTTGAGTATGGATTTTATGTTGGGATTGCCAAACACATAGAGAGGCAACAATTCATTTTTTGTTATTTTAGATAGGTTTTCTAAAATGGTTCATTTCATTTAATTTAAGAAAACCAATGATGCCACTAGAGTTGTAGAATTATTTTTTAAAGATATTGTGAGATTTCATGGTGTTCTAAAAACTATTACTTCAGATAGGGACACAAAAAATTTAAGTCATTTTTGGAGGAATTTGTACAAGAAGATGGGTACTAAGCTACAATTCAGTAGTGCATATCACTCACAAATAGATGGACAAACATAAGTTGTGAATATGAGCTTGGGAAATTTGCTGAGATATATAGTGGGAGAGAAGCCTAAGCAATGGGACTTGGCTTTACCATAAGTTGTGTTTGCATATAAAAGTCCAGTGAATAGATTAATAGGAAAGTCACCATTTAAAATTGTTTATGGGATAAATCCTATGGGTATTTTAGATTTGGTATAATTATTGATGGTAGATCAAATTAGTGATAATGCAGAAACATTTGCAGAGTATATGCAGTAGTTGCAAGGAGTAAGAAGGAAGTTGCAAGAAAGTAACGAGAAATATAAAGTATTCGTAGATGTCAGAAAAAGATCCAAGGTATTTGAAGGAGAGTTGGTAATGGTTTACTTAAGGAAAGAAATATTTCCAAAAGGCACATACAATAAGTTGAAGTATAATAAAATTAGACCATGCAAAATTGTGAAGAAAATCAATGGCAATGCTTATGAGGTGAGTTTACCACATAATTTTGATATATCTCTATATTTAATGTTTCAAATTTATATGAATTTAATAGATAATATGGTGAATATGAAAAATTAAATTGGTAGCAACAGGTTCCAAAGAAAAAAATGAAAAATAGTGCAGGTTTTGGATATTAAGATACTGAGCACAAGGCAAGGGAATTATAATAGGTATTTGGTATAGTGGGAAGGATTGAAGCAAGAAGAAAACACTTGGGTTAAAAAGTGGGAGATGAAGAATATTGACAAAGAAAAATGGTAGTAGTATAATCAGGGCAACTCATAGGAGTTGAGTTGTTTTCAACCAGAGGAGAATGATGCAAAAAAATAGGCCAACCTTCTAGAGGCCATAACTTTTGACCCATTGCTCTATTTGAGATCTTCCACATGCCAAAAATATCATATCAAAAATTTTATTACTATAATAAATTGATCTATCCACTTAGATTTTATTTATATATTTTTTAGAGGCCATAACTGATCATTTGAGGGTCCAAAATTAATGTTTAATGATTTTTTGAGAATTTTCTATTTTTGGAAATTGTATATTTTTAGAACCGCATGTCAGATTTAGTTTAATTTAATATCATAGGATAATTATAGTGTTAATATTATTTTGGGATATCTTTAGAGCTGCACGTGCTTGCATGCCAAACTTACTATAAATAGCAGATACTAAAAATAGACATTTTTTTTTAGATTTTAGTTTTTTCAAAAAAATTCATGTCAACTCTAAATTCTAAGTTGATGCTTATTTAAGCATGGTTTAGGTTTTTAATTATTTCAATTCATTCAATTGAATAAATTCTAAGTTATTATTTTAGATCTTGACCTATTGGTAATTTTATTGTCTTGATAGTTTTTGGGTTCATTAAAGTCACTTTACTATGGGATGTAATTGACTAATTGTGTAGGATGAAGTCATTCAAAAGCCAAATATCATGTAGTTAGATGATTTCATCCTATAGTCATGAAATTTCATCCTAGAGTCAATCCTCATAATTTTTCTAAACTATTATACGCCTTCCAACCAGATTCACCACCATTGTGAAACTGATTCACCTAATGACCTCCATTTTTTTAAATATAGGCCACTAAAAATTTAATCAATTTTTAACAATAGAAGACTTAATATTTACTTTATTTATATCATTTAAAATTATATTAATCTCTTTTATAAAGACTTCTATATAACTAATAATGTATGATGATCTCATAATCTCAATGTAGGCTGATTATTACCCAATGTACTAATTCCACAAATTACTCATTTATATTAATATATTGGACCCATATAACTAACTAAAGGAGATGTGTACCACATGTTGACATCTCCATAAATTCATATACATTTTTCATATCCCTAGATACATAACGCAAACTATTTAAAATCCATAAATGATATAATAGTAGCAGGATAAGACGATTGCATATTAAAAGTTTATGCTAATATTTTTCCCCTAGTCAAAATTATATTTTTTTTTCAAAAAATGGCTCCTAATTAATTAAAAGAAAGGAATTATTAGTCCAGGTGAATCCAAACATTCCTCCAAATATATTGTTGTTCATATATATGTATTATGATATTCCAATCTTATTTTTAAGCTCTTAACCATTTAAACAAAGAAAATTCCAAATTTGATTAGCCACTATTTTTTTCACATGATTTCAACATCATTTTTTGTCATCATCTTCTATTTTTATCGCAACAAAAATATTGGGCTTAACAATTCATATAAATAACTTTTAAATTGTTCTCCTTTATTTTCGACTTGAATTTTGATTGGCTTTGGGTAAGTGTTGTTTGTAAAATATAGTGCATTAGTTATTTATTGATTTATATTCAGTATAAAAAATCAAATTTTATATAACCTTTCTCTTTCCATATTTGACTATCAATTCACATAAACCTATTGCATTTTGTCTCTTAATTTTGAGTAATGTTATACCATTAGTTGGTTTTTCTACTTACATATAATCTATTATTTGTAAGTATATATTTTTTTGAAATATATTAGTTGGTAGTCAAGTTTAAATTAGAAAAAATAGAAAGCACACACTTATGACAATAAACACTTTTACATTTATATAGATCAAAATTGTTAATGAATTTTGCATATAAAATGTGAATCCGATAACTTTGCAAATAGATGTATGTTCATCTTAACATATTACGATGTTAAAATCTTGTACTTAACCTCTTATCCATTCTAAAAATGTAAATCTTAATTTTATTTACTAATTTTTCTTTCATTATTTCAACATTCATTCTCTGGCATTAACTTGTATATTATTTTGCATAAAAAAAACTTAGACTCAACCATTCATAAAAATTAATTCAATTTTTCAATATTCTTGATATTCACAAACATTTTCAACAATGTTTGGCTATTGTTTTCAAGTATAACTCTTCAAGTTACTATTGTTACATGAATTGATGGTGAACTCTTATCTCTATTTTTTTTTCTTATGCCTTTTTAGTACTTGTGAATCAAGTGAATTTTATGTTATTCTAATTTGTGTTCAAATGGATTAAAGAATAATGGACACTTATGATTTTATGTATTACTTGGATTGTGAATTGTTTCATTAAATGTCACTATCTTTCTACCATCATATTTTATTTGCATTTTCATTTTTACTGAATCCAAGTGTGCCTTCTTTTATTTTAAATTTTTTATGGCTTATATTGTAGCTCTAAAGAATGTTGGCATTAGCACCATTGTCCTTAAGAGCAATAATAGTCAACCTTTCTTTAATAATGTAATTATTTTCCTCTATTTTGTCTACATGTGACAAATCATATATTTGTTTCACATGCCTTTGCCACTTTTAGTTTATATATGTTGTCTTTCTTGATTCTTTGTAATCCCATGGTGATGAAGAGCAATGTTTAGTTTTGTTCAAACTCTTATCTTATTTAAACTATTGAATTATCTAAATAATCACAAGTTTAAATTCCAATACACTTTTAACAAGATTAGTGTATTCTTTGCATTTAGAAATCTTGGCATTACTTGACATGTACTAGCCACTTCATAACTCTTATTGAAATTGATGGTGAGTTTAGTTGGACTTGAAAATGGAATAGAATTCAAGTAAGTACTAGTCTTTTCTATTATATGATACAAAAAAATGTTTAAATATTATAAAAAATAATTATTAAAAAAAAGGACTTGTTATATATTTATAGATTGTAAACTTTAAGTATAAACCCTATGTAATTGTTTATTTGCATATATGTATACATGGTTGTTACCAACCATTTTAGAGTGCTTTAATTGTCTACTAATTTAATTTTCACATATAAGAAATACAACATACATTAGATATTTTAAATTATATTTTTTATAAATGAGACAATTTTGTTTCAATTCGTACATTATTTATTTTCTTAAAAAATAATTTCTTTAACATTAAGATTATTATTTTAAAAAGCTAAAACATAAGATTTTCATATTTGATAAATAAACTAAGAACCATTGTAAATTGACTTAAAACCATACAACTGACTTTGAAAAATTATATCACATGATTTTATGTAAGCACCCTCCTTGCATAAATCAAGGATATCTTCAACTTATATATATATATATATATATATATATATATATATATATATATATATATATATATATATATATATATATATATATATATATAATCCATCACAATTGTTTAGTAAAAACATTTGATGGGCCTTATCCATACTTTAAAATATATTCCTTTCCATATTCTTCTCCACCACTCCATTCACAACGTACCAATTTATTTTCATCTCACACACATAATTTTAAGGATTTATTTTCTTATAATAATGATTAAAATTGAATAAATTCATTTACCTTGACTATAATAATTACACTACCTGGATTCTTCATTGGAGAGAGTTAATATACTTAATGCCAACACTTTCAACTTCATCTCAATTCCATCTCATATCAAGCACTTGTGCATAAGAAATACATTCAAAAAATCTCAAGTTTGAAACAATATGTTTGATATTACTTCATGATACTTATAGAATCATATCTTTTACATTTGTTTGGTAATACAATTCAATAAATACATTAAACTTTATACTGCTTCATCTCAAAATGTATGTGGTATATGTTTTTCTTTTAAGATGAATCTCATCATTTCTTCAATAGTTATATTTTTCCTTTATTGTGGTGGTGTATACCTTGTAAAAATTATTTGTATTTTAATTCTCTTTGAATTGTAGAAATTTAGAAATTATTTATAAATATATTCATCACTTCTAGATCTATTATAAACACTTTATAAAGTGTCTACTTTATTTTTTCAAGAAAACTTCAAACTACTAAAATATTCCAAAAGTTTATGATTTTTTTTCAAGAACAACACCCATGTCTTCATGTTATAATAATCAATAAAATAATAAAATACAATGGTTTTGATTATATATCAATGTAAACAATGAGATACATATATTTCTTCCAAAACATTAGCTATAGGCTATATTTGGATCTTAAGCTAAAAATGTAAGATTTTCTTTATATCGATATAATTTCTCATACTTTCATACACACTCATGATATAATGGCTTAATTCTTAAGGACACGGTGTCTCCTTTCAAGAAAATATAAACTTTATTTATTTGAATAAGTTAAAAACTTCTTAATTCCATGCCCATCATGATTTTATATAATCTCCTCCATGTGTTACGTGTCAAGAATGATTCATACAAGTTATCACAAGCTTACAGATGGCCCTAAAGGGGGATTTCCTCCAACACAAACATAGATGAACAAAATATATCCTTAGAATCCATCTTCAAATATATTATACTCAAATATCCATTTCAAAAACATTGGTTTCTACTTGATCTAAGCAAAGCCCATTGCTTCCCTATACACAGAGTTTCCTTGGAATACTTATTTCCTATCTTTACCTTAGAGTGAAAAAATATGTGTGTAAATCACCTATTCTTTACATGTCTAGAAACTCTACATATATTGTGATGAAATGTCTTTCACACAATATTGTGTTATTTCACTTAGGCCAAGTGTTCATGGTAATTTTATCTATGCCATGTGTCCTTGTTCTCGAAACCTTTGCACAACTAATGAACCCAAATACCATCAATATAAGAAAATACCAACAGAAAATTTTTATGAAACAATAACCTATATTGATTCATATTTAATAATTTAAATAATTATAAACCATGCATATATAAGTCTCAACTCATAATTGGAGTTGACATGTAAAATTTAGAACTCTAAAAAATAATAAAACTCAACTTTTTATTTTAGCAACTGCTATTTTTAGTAAGTTTTGCATGCAAGTGCACACAAATTTAAAAATATTAAAAAATAAACTAAATAATAAAATCAACCTATCGGATGAATATCAATTGAAGATCAATTTTGACCTTATAAAAATATACAATTTATAAAAATGGAAAACTACTGAAAAATATTAAACTATAATTTTAGACTCTCAAATGATCATGTATGACCTTCAAAAAAAATTGAAAACATCCATACCCAGAAATGTTAGGTTATGGCTACACAAAAAAAATTGATATGGTAATTTTGCTATGAATAGGGGTTCAAATGGAGCTACAGATCAAAAGTTATGGTCTCCAAAAGTTTAACCTCTTTTTTACATCATTCTCCTCTGGTTGAAAACAAATCAATGCCTATGAGTTGCTCTGATTGTAATACTATCATTTATTCTTATCAATATTTTTAAGCTCCCATTCTATAATCTAGGTGTTTTCTTCTTGATGTAATCATTCTAACTATACCAAATACATATCATAACTTCCTTACCTTATTTTTATTGTCTTTTTATCAAGAATTTGCACTATATTTTCTTTCTTCTTCTTTAGCACATGTTGCTACCAATATACTGCTTCATCTTCTTCACCTTCACCATCTTCTCCATGGAGATCATATAAATTTGAAACATTAAATACTGAAGATATATCAATTATTTTGGTAAACTCACCTTATAATATTTTCATTGATTTTATTCACAATTCTACATGGTCCAATTCTCTTGTACTTCAACTTGTTATATGTGCCTTTTAGAAATCTGTCTTTCCTCAAGTAAACCATCACTAAATCTCCTTCTTCAAATATTTTTGATCTTCCTCTAACATGTGTTATTACTTTATATTTCTCATTATTTTTTTAAAAAATTCTTCTTACTTGTTGTAACTATTGTATATGTTTTGGAAACGCTTCTAAATCATCACTAACTCATTCTACAATTAGTAACTATACCAAATCTAAAAAATTCATATGATTTCTCCCATAAACAATTTGAAATGATAATTTTCTTATTGATCTGTTCACTGAACTATTAAATGAAAACTCAACTTTGGTAAAGCTAAATCCCATTGCTTAGGCTTCTCTCCAACTATCCATCTCAATAAATTTTCCAAGCTCCTATTTACAACTTCTATCTATTCATTTTTTTGTGGGTGGTATGTACTACCAAATTATAGTGTGGTTCCCATATTCCTCTATAAAGTCCTCCAAAACTAAATTATAAATTGTGTCCCTATTATTGGTGTAGATTTTTTTCCCACTAGGTTTTGGCCTACATAGTTGTATGAGCTTGCCTAGGGCTCTAGAGGTCATTTGGGTTACTTGGGAATATTAGTTCCACATTCACTAGAATGTGTGGTATCTTTCTCTCTCCAACCTATATATGGAAATCTCTCCCTTTATATTTCTAATGTAGTATATTGTGTGGATTATTGTAGAATTTATGTCTTTGTGCAATTATTTCTCTATGATTTCATTCTTATAACTGCATGTGTTTACTTTGTGTTACCTTAAATAGTAGGTTTCTTATATTGCATCTTGAATTAGTGCATTAATTCAAATCAATATTCTTGGAACTAATCTTGATATGGTATCAAAGTAGATCTAGATCTGAGGATTGCCTGATTTTTTTTGCAAGTTTTCATTTCAAATCTTAGTTTCATTTAATTTTAGTTTAGATCTCTCCATATTAACATTTACATGTTTTTGCATTTGATGTATAAGTCTTTGTAGGGTTTTTTATTTATTGATAGTTAAGGAATGAGCTTTGTAAAGGAAGCTCTTCATCAACTCAACTATTCCATGGCCATCAACTCCTTGTGTGGGTTCTAGTCTTATTACATATTTGAAACTCATACATTTCATGTGGGTTTTGGTTTTACTTAGAGATCTGAGGGTTTAAATTATAGTGAAAGATACAAGATATAAGAATGACATCAAAGCTTCACTTACTCAATCCTCCAACCAGTTGAAGGTGTTTGTCCTTGGCTCTCCCATCCATTTTCAAACCTACTTGATTTTCTTAGACCAGTATATGGCATAGCCTATAATTCCATGGTATCCTTCACCATGACCTGCTCTCTGTGTGCATTACCTCTTAGAAAGTGCTACCTATGCAAAGGGTCCATTTTTATGGTGTCAAGGGTTGATTTTGAGGGAATTATCTAATAAGTTATCTCCAACTAAAGATTAGAGGGTTGATTCTACTCAGAGAGTCTTATTATGGTTTCTTTGGTCAAGCCACAATGTTAGACACCAGTTGGTAGATTGTAGTCAATAGAAATTCAAGCTAGCAGTCATAATGATGATGACACTTTATTTATAGAGCCCTATTTTTTAAATTCCACATAACTATCGATGTCATTGTGACTGCTTCCACTACCACCTGCCAAACCAGTGACCCATTTCAGTGAACATTTCACTTGGAGCATATCGACCTCTCTGCATGTCCTGGAACCTTGAATATAGCTCTATGAGTAGTCAATGGATCGATCTCTCTACATGAAATATATAGCTATCTGTCCAAAGGTGTTTTTATTCCTCTATAATGGCGCCCTATAGCTAAGCCTAAGTCTCTAAAGTTTAAAACCTAAAATATGCCCTAAAGATTTTTTTTTAAAAGCATGTTTTTAATTTTATTTAAATAGCTTTGCAATTTTTTAATTAAAACCCCTTCTAAGAGGCTTTTTCAAAAAAGTACATGATAGGAGTAATTGGGTCAGGTGTTTTTTTACTTTTGTTGATGTGAGGAGATCTTTCATTCTGTATCGGTTATAAAAAGTGGTTGGAAGGCATATTTTACCTCACTCAAGGGTATTTTTTTAAATTTTTAAGTAAAAGTTTTTAGTCAATGGACCTATTTAAGAGAAATTATATTGTTAATATCTTGCAAAAGGTAACTCAAAATTGAGTACCATCTTTTGAGAAAGTGTTTTTATTAATTTTTCATGTATTGTGCTAATTTTCCTTATAAAATTCTCTATTTTATAGAGTGCCAAAATTTGGGGGGGCTACTTGATTGTCTTGGGGGTTTGTTTTGGGCCCTACATTATCTCTTATGCACATTCAATTTTTCTATTAACTATTACCTATGCCCATTTAGTGATTGCTTGCATAGATTGCTCTTTTATTCCTAGATGCATTATCAATAGAGCATGATGTCCATTTGAGCATGTATTATTATCACTTATGCACCAATTTTTCTCACTTGATTGGATTTATTTTTATCATAATTCAAAGTCCATTTCTAGAGCATGAACTATTACTACTCTAGATGAGGAGAGTTGTTTTTCCTCTAGTGATCCTTCTTAGGAAGGTTAATTATGCTTTATGGCATACTTACATGGAACACTTACACATAAGAATTATATTCCTTTCCTATATAGAGAAATTCTCATACCCACTGATCCTGTTTGGTTTAATAAGTGGGCTAATACTTGTAACAATGTTTTCTCCACTCTATTACTACATATTTCCATGGATCTTTATTATCATGTGGAATACACAGAGTGTCCATGCACTGTTTAGAACATACTATAGTCTCTTTTTGGTGATCCTATTGAGATTTATGTCACACTTCCTTTGTTTCCTATAGTCTCTTCTAAGACTATTCTACTCTCTCCTCATGATTTTATTTCTTATGATGATCCATCTATGGTGGATAGTGTTCTTCCTTCTGTCGATCCCCCACTAGAGGATGAAATTCTATTAGACCTTAATTATCTCATTATAGAGTTTAAATTCATTCCTATGCATATTGTTGCTCTTTCATAACCTTCATAGGCTTGCATTTCAGAGGACTTTACTAATTTTAGTGAGAGTATACACATTAAGAGTATTGATGACTCATATGTTCCTATGGATGTTCATCTTATAGATCTAAGGGTTTCACCTACAAATCAGTCTTTAGTTTAGACAGTTTCTAAGCTTGCTCTCCTATTCCCATAGACATTCATTTAGTGAATGTTCCATGTCTATCTTATTCTCTATTTGTTCTCTTCCCTTCATTATATGCTTATTCATTACCATATTCTACAGTTAGTCATGTGATATTTGATCAAACTTTAGCACATTCAAGCATTAGCAGGGAGAAAATTAAACATTTGTCAGAGATCTACATCATGATTCGTATCTACATTCCACTGAGTTGGAATTCAACAATTTGATAGCTCATTATTTCTTTATTACAAAAAAAGAGACATAATTTATTACAGAGGGACCTACTATAACATTTTCCATGCGACATTTTGTACATACATTATCTCTCTTCTTTATGGAGGCACACATCTTTCATATTTTATAGGATACAAGAATAATTGTTATGTACATGAGTATCTTATCAGGTCTTATTATTGGGACACATTTTTTAATCATTACCCACATAATTTACACTTGGGGGGGGGGGGGAGGGGGGGCGGTGTTAATGTAAGTATTTTTTCACTAGGTTTTGCTTACATGATTGTATTAACTTGCTTAAGGCTTTAAAGGTTATTTGGGCTACTTGAAAAAATTAGTCCCACATTCACTAGATTATGTGGTATCTTTCTCTCTCTAACCTATATATGCACCTCTCTCCCTTTATATTTCTAATGTAGTATATTGTGTGGATTATTGGAGCATTCATGTCTTGGTGTAATTATTTCTCTTTGATTTCATTCTTGCAATTGCATGTGTTTACTCTATATTGTCTTGAAAAATACATGTCTTGCATTGCATCTTGAATCAGTGCATTCATTCAAATCATAATTCTTGAAACTCATCTTGATACCTATCTGATGTAATAATTTTTAGAACACCATGCAATCTCAAATATCATTAAAAAATAGTTATGCAACTCTAGTGGCATCATTGGTTTAATTACATGAAATAAAATGAACCATCTTAGAAAACCTATCTAAAATAACAAAAATTGAATCATTACCTCTACATGTGTTTGGTAATCCTAATATAAAATCCATACTCAAATCTATTCATGGTCTTCTTGAAATTGATAATGGCATATACAGTCTTGTATTTTGTGCATGTTATTTTTCTACCTAACATATCCTACACCTTGAAACATGTCTTGTAACAACTCTTCATCTTTGGCTAAAAATACTTCTCATCTACCAAATATATTGTATTTGTCTTACCAAAATGTCAAGCCAAACCACCATTGTGTAATTCTATTAATATTTTGTCTTTTAGGGACCCAATTGGAATACATAAATGTTTTCCTTTGAAGAGACAACCATCCCATATAATATATTCATCATAAACATTACTTGTCTTACTTGTCAATGGATTCTTGCATTGCTCAACTATCTTACCAAAATATAGATTAGTATCATATACTTAATAAATTTAAATTCAACTAGTTCACTCATCATAGTAGTTATCAACCATACTCACTTGCTCAAATCATCAGCTACCTGATTCTATTTTCCTGATTTGTGTTTCGACACAGAAGTATGACACTATAAGAAAGACACCCAATTTTCATGCCTACTATTTAACTTCTTTTAAATTTTCACATACTTCAAATATTTATGATCAAGAAATAGGATAAACTCCTTAGGCACCAAGCAATGCCTCCAATGTCTTAATTCATGCACAATGGTGTAAAATTAAACATCATACATAGAATACTTTTTTCTTACCTCATTCAATTTATCACTAAAATACGCTCTTGGATTCCCTTCTTGACTCAACACAACATTAATTCTCACAAATGAAACATCACAAGTAGCCTCAAACACTTTCCTAAAATCTAATAATGTTAAAATAGGATTTTCTATAATTTTCTTCTTCAACAACTCAAAGCTTTCTATTGCTAAACTTGTCCATGCAAATTATTTTTCTCTCATACAATTTTTTATTGGTGCAACAATATTACTACAATTCTTAATGAAATTATTACCTTTGTGATTCTCTTTGGGATAGGCCACTCAATAATTACCTTTACTTTTTATTCATCTATTCTTACACCATCTATTAAAATTAAAAATCATAAAAATACCAAACTATTCTTCATATTTTTAAATTTGCATAAAGCTTCTCTTATAAACAATTCTAATATCATTCTCAAATGTTGTAATTACTCTTATTTAGTTTTATCTAATATTAAAATATCATCAAAATAAACCACCACAAACTTACCACTTTATTCTCATAGCATTGTCTTCATCACCCTCATAAATGTACTAAGTGCATTAAATAATATGAATGACATCACCATCCACTCATATAAATAATATCTAGTCTTGAATGTTGTTCTCCATTCATCTCCTTCATGAATATGAATCTAATAGTATATACTCCTTAGATCAATTTTGGTTAAATATTTTTTTCCTACATGAAAATCCATCATATTATCTAAATGAAGTTTAGGAAACCTATACTTGATAGAAATTTTATTTATTGTTCTACTATCCACACACATCTTCTGCCCTCCATCTTCTTTTAAATTTAGCAATGTTGATGTTGTACATGGACTCATCATTTCCCTTACTACACCCTTCCTTACCAATTCAATAGCCTACTTATTCAATTTTGCATGTTCTGTTGGACTCATCTTATAAGTTGTTTGATTGGATAGCAGTGATCCTAGAATCAAATCAATATGATTTTCAATATCTCTTTTTGGTGGTAATCCATCTAGTAACTCATCAGGTATAACATCTACAAATTTTTTAAACACTACCATTATTTATACTATTATTTTCACCACTTTTATGTCTTCTTTCTTCTCTACAAATGCATAAAAAAAAAATGTCATCTTCATGTCTTTTATAAATTATTTTATAGAAAATATGCTTTTAGCCTACCCTTCTTCTTTAAGAGGTAACAAAACTACCTTTATTCCACCTTTGTAGAAATAATACATGTTCTTTGCTCCATCATGAATTAATTTTCTAAAAAACTTCCTTGGCCTTCCCAATAACACATGGCATGCATCCATTGGTATAACATCATGCCATATTTTATCCTTATAAGTTTTACCTATAAAAAATTAGATTAAACATCTTTTATCTACTGTAACTTCATTATCTTTCTTAAACCATAAAATATAATAAGTATTAAGAAACTTTTCACACTACAAACATAGTTTTTCAATCATGTCCTTAAAAATTATATTTTCACAACTACTACCATCTATAATTGCTTTGCATATCTTACCTCATGAATTAGACCTTGTTCAAAAGATATTTGTTCACAACTATGTATCACCACCTTCTTTATTTTACACATGTTCTTTCCTTATAACAACCATTATTCTTCTTATCATGATATTTTCTCCAATATTTACTACTGCAACTTTAGTATTTTTCTCTTTTGTTTTAGCTTCAACTAAATTCACTCTTGGGAGATCCTCTTACATCTTTTCTTGATCTTGGTAGTGCAGACACTCAAATGCTCTATGGAATTATTCTCTACATCTATAACAAAGATAAAACCTATGTTTATTTGAAAACCATTCTCTAGCACCATCATAGCTTTATCCTTTCTGAAATCCTTTTCTTCTTTGCTTGTATTGAAAACATTTGTCTATTAAATTCTTATCTTTTTGCACCACGTGATGATTCTTCTCTAGTGGTGCTAAACCCACCTCTATTTGTATTAAATACACCTCATCCCCTTATTAGACGAGATTGTCCTCTTCTTGGCCCAATAAATATTCTTCTAAAATTCTATATATTTTATTTTTATTCTACCTTCAAAGCTAATTGAATAGAAAAATTTAAAGCATTTACAATCCTTGTGACCATTTATTCTTTTATTTCATCATGATCCACTCATATAGAAAGATTTTAAAACTCATTCATATACTCTTGTATACTTTGATCCTTCTACCTCAAAATTTGGAATTTTATATATTTTGTGTGTGCATAATCTATAGTAATAAATTTCTCCCTCATTTTATTCTCCATATTTTTCCATAAGTTGATATTTTCTTTACCTTTTTTCTGTCTTTCTTTCTGCTAGTGATCCCACCAAATCATTGAATGTCCCTTCAATTTTATGCATGAAAACTTTACCTTCTTGTCTTCTCTCATAGTTCTTTATTTGTAAAAATTTTCCAAGTTGTTCATCCAATCTATCAATTACTCTGGTTTTAAGCTTCTTCCATAATCTAGAATGTCAACCTTGATACCTTTGTTCATTCCTTCTAAATCTCTAATAATCCTCTCTTCCATTGATGGTGGCTATTCTATTTCTCTTGCTCTTGTGAAATTTTATCTTCATGATTTATGTCATCCTCTACATTATCTTCTTCTCTCCTTTGTCTTTGATTTGTAACAATCTCAGTTAATTATTCTACTTAACTATGTAGTTCTTGCATACTCCAATTCATCTAAGCAATTCTCGTTTGTCCTCTCACCATCTCTTACACCTCCAAGATTTGAACTTACTCTAATACCAAATAATGAACCTGAATACTATCAAGATAAGAAAATACCAACAAACAAAGCTTCTAAAATAATAACTAGTATTTATTTTATATTGAATGATTCAAATAATTACAAACTATGCACAAATAAGCATCAACTCAGAATTGGAGTTGACATGAAAAATTTGGAACTCTAAATAATAATAAAACTCAACCTTATATTTTTAATAGCTACTATTTTAGTTTTACCTGCAAGTGTGCACAACTCTAAAAATAAACTAAACACTAAAATTAACTTATTAGATAAATATCAACTAAATATCAAGTTCAGTTACAAAAATATATAATTTCTAAAATAGAAAAATATGAAAAAAATATTAAACTACAATTTTAGACCCTCAGATGGTCACGTGTGGCCTTCAAAAAATATAAAAAAACATCCATAACTAGAAATGCCTAATTATGGCTACACCAAAAAAATTTCAATGGTCATTTTAGTGTGAAGATGGGCTCAAACGGAACTATAAATCAAAAGTTATGGTCTCCCAAAGTTCGGCCTCTTTTTTTACATCAACAATTATGCACCAAGTGTTACTTTGCGTGAATTACACAAATGAAATGTTCCATGTGAGGACATAAATAAAACTTCACAAAATATCCCTCTATAGACCAAAACTTCATCCAAATTCTATGTAACTATATTTTACCTCTTTTTGTTTATAGACTCATGTGTCCCACCATGCACCTAGGTTGGAACTTTATTCACAAAACTAGATTTAGTTGTTTTAGGGTGATTGAAAATTTCCCTTCGCCAAAGATGATGTTGTCTTACATATTTGAAAACATATTATTTGAGAACAACTTCATCTTCTAAGACATATTCATATCCTTTTACATCTTTATTATATGCATAAATCCTTTAAATGAAAGATTTGTGTGAACTTTCAATCATGATTTATTATAAATTCACAACTAAAATATTTCAAAATTAATATAGAGGAGAACCTACTCCTATTAAAATAATGTGAAAGTATTAATCATTGAATTAACATTTTTATATATGATAAATTTAAAAAATATTCCTTTATCACAATATTTCAATAATTTATAATATTTATTATATTAAAATAACTCCTTTTACTCCATAAACACTACTATACATAATGTGGTTAATATATTTAATTGTTAGTGAATGTGAACCATAAACATTGTAAAATTGTTGTTTTAAAAATTACAATATCTTAATTAATTATTTTTAAAACTTTTTAACATAATTTTTAAAAAAATTATGCAATTTTACCTAATTAACTCCAAAACAACTCTTTTAATTATATTCATGTTCAATGATATATATTTTTAAAATCGTCGCCACTTTTTCAAAGAAAAGTTTGTAAAAAATAAAATATTTCCTTTAAAAATTAAATTAGAGATAATTAAAAATGTCAAATAAAAATATTAGGATGACTTCCGAAGAATAATAAAAATGTCAAATAAAAATAGAATATTAATATTAGCAATAATTTCGACATAATATTAGCATGACTTCAGAAGAATATTAAAAATGTCAAATAAGAATAGAATATTAATATTAGCAATAATTTCCGTTATAAATATGAGAATGAGCACCACATAAATTATATATGCAAAATATTGTTCCATAATTAATATTTATTTTGTTCTTACCCCGAGAAATCACGATAAAATTAGATTGTTTACTTACAGCAGTGAATAACAATAGGAAATAATCACCTCTACTAAAAAGTAAGCTTTGGTTATTTAAATATAATTAATTTATATTGTATATATATTTTTGTTAATTATATATATTTTTATTTATATATAAAATTTTAATTATTTAAATATAATTAATTTATATCGTATAAATGTATTTTTGTTTTTTATATATTTTTTATATTTAATATATAATATTTTATGTTTGAAGACATGATATCAATTTCATTGTATAATGTTTTGGATAACTTTAGTAATATAGGTATAGAAGGTAGTGGAAAAAATTATTAATAAAATAATTATTTGATCATGTTTTATTAAAAAAATATATTATTATAAAACCAGAATATAATTATTTATATAATCTTTTCCAAAACACACATAGGACGAGATTTAGTGTATTGAAGATTCCAACAAATTTGAAAGAAGAAGAAATTTAAGAGCATGTAAAATGGGAAGAGATTTAATGTATTGATGTTTTGAATAAAATGGGGAGAAAGAGAATTAAAAGTATGGAAAGTGGGAAGTCAAGAATTAAACTTATATAAATATTATAATGAGTTCCATTCTAAATATTTGAAGGATTAAAATTTATATATAATTATCTTTTACAATAAGTTGTAAAAGGAGTAGATATATATATATATATATATATATATATATATATATATATATATATATGTATATGTTTAAAAAATATTATTATTAAATTTGTTATTTATTAAATTATAATATTTCCATTGCTTTTGTTTAAATTAATTATTTATTTAATTATAACATTTGAATTATTATTAAAACAATTGTAAAATTCTAAAAGGAGATTTTTTTTTAATAAATTATCTAATCTCATAATTTTAAAAAATTCTCTAATTTTATAATTTTTAAAAAATTTACTAATTAAACTACTTTTTACTAAATTATAATATTATAACTATTTTTTTAAAATAAAATATTTATTAAATTATAACATTTTCAATATTATTGTAGATTAAATACTTACTAAATTATAATATTCCAATTATTTTTGTTTAAACAAATTATTTATTAAATTATAACCTTTAAAATATTATTGTTGATTAAATATTCATTAAACTGGCTATCTATAATTTTAATTATTATTTATAATAAAATAAAATGAACATATATTTGGATAACGTCAAATGATTTTTGGCATCGTGTATAAACATTAATGAAGAAAAATCATTAATGAAGAAAAATCTCCCAAAAATATGTGTTAAAAATCTCCCAAAAAGTCAATCAAAAACCTTAATGAACAAAAATCATTACGCTTGAAGTGGAAATCAATAAATATCTTTACTGATTTGACGCTCAAGACTATCTCATAAAAAAAATATTATCAAATGATGTTATGTTATGGAGCGATTTTCGTCCAACAACAAAAATATTATTATCCGATGATGTTATGGCACGATTTTGTAGACTGACCGTTCCACTATCAGCTGGTTGATTTTCTTGCATAAAAGAGAAATCTTAGTATTTCCCAAGATGTCAATCAAAAATATTAATGAAGAAAAATCTCCCAAAATGTCAATCAAAAACATTAATGAAGAAAAATCATTATGACTTGAAGTGGAAATTAATAAATATCTTTACTGATTTGATACTCAAGACTATCCCATAACAAAAATATTATCCAATGATATTATGTTATGGAGTGATTTGCGTCCAACAACAACAATATTATTATCTGATGATGTTACGGCACGATTTTGTAGACTGACCGATCCACAACCAAAAAATCATTATTAAATAATCTTATGACGCAATTTTGTAGACCATTTATGGTCTCCTAAAATTCGGCCTCTTTTTCTACATTGACAATTATGCACCAAATGATACTTTGCATGAATTATGCAAATGCTATGCTTCATGTGAGGACATAAATAAAACTTCACAAAATAATCCTCTATAAACAAAAACTCCATCCAAATTCTATGTAACTATATTTTGCCTCCTTTTGTTCATAGACTCATGTGTCCCACCATGCACCTAGGTTGAAACTTTATTCATAAAACTAGATTTAGTTTTTTAAGAGTGACTAAAAATTTCCCTTCACGAAAGATGATGTTGTGTTACATATTTGAAAACATATTATTCAAGAATAATTTCATCTTCCAAGACATATTCATATTCTTTTACATCTTTATTCTATGCATAAATCCTTTAAATGAAAGATGTGTGTGAACTTTGAACCATGATTTATTATAAATTCTTAACCAAAGTATTTCAAAATTAATATAAAGGAGAACCTACTCCTATTAAAACAATGTGAAAGTATTAATCATTGAATTAACATTTAAAAATATGACACATTTAAGAAATATTCCTTTATTACAATATTTTGATAGTTTATAACATTTATTACATTCGAATAACTCTTTTTACTATATAAACATTATTATACATAATGTGGTTAATATATTTATTTTTAAAAGAATGTCAACCATTAGCATTGTGAAATTGTTATTTTAAAAATTGCAAAATCTTAATTAATTATTTTTAAACCTTTTAAACATAATTTTTTAAAAAATTACTCAATTTTATTTAATTGACTCCGAAACAACTCTTTTCATAATATTCATGTCCAATGATATATATTTTTAAAATCATCACCACCTTTGCAATGTAAGTTATTGCCACTTTTTCCAGGAAGGAAAATTTTGTAAAATATAAAATATTTCCTTTAAAAACTAAATAGGAGATGTATGTTGCTACACAATCACTTGAGAAATAGCGATGCATACATGGGCAACATGTGATCTATATGAGGCTATAAATATTCAAAATATAATGGAAGGGTCTGCTAGGGTTTAGTTTTGGTAGCGTGCATGCTTCCTGACCATACACCTAATGACTATGACCATATAATCTCTCTCCCCACCATCTATCACATTGTCAATCTTTATAGATCAAGGCAGGATTTTTGATTTAAACACATATTTAATACACTGAGTTGGCTCTTCCCTCCACCCTTTGGGTGGCTTTTTTCCACATTCCTTGTTATAAATGGCTGCCACCACTCATTATGCATCATTTGATGCAAGAGTTATTGGTGGGAGTAATAACAATAATGGCATCGAAGCAAGCACAAAAATTTGTTCTGAAGGTTTATCACGAGGTAATTCTCTTAAACCAAACATGTTTTTGCCTGATGTAGTTTTAGAATTACTTAATTTTGATAAAGCCTATAGCTATTTTGAAAACTTTACTCTTCTTGCATATTTTGTGGTTTGAGTCCCCCCAGAGAGCCTCCTTAAATAGTGTGTTCATAACCACTAACAAAATCATGGGGTTAAATTGTAAGGTGTCCAAACCTCACCAAGGGATTTTTTCTATTCCATTTCAATAACCCTGATCACTGTAAGGCCATTGTTAACTATGGGCCCTAGTTTATTTTTAACACTTTCATTTTTTTCTCTCACTGACTAGGGACTTTCAGGTCTTAGAGTTGGCCAAACTCAAAATATTAGTTTGGATTGAGTACCTTGGGTTGCCCTTGCCCTTGTGGAATTTTATAAACTAGCTTATCAAGCCATTGGGGCACTTCATTTACCATGAGCAGTCTAAATTTTATGTCACTCATACCCAATAAAGGGTTTATGTTGAGATCAACCTTGATAATGATCTCTAAGAATCCATTAATATTCAAGTTGGTGATAACCATTTAATGCAGTGCGTGTTGTAGATAAATTTGCCAAATACCTACTTTCATTGCCAGTCATCTTCCCACATGATTAGGGAATGTCCTCTCATTGTCCCCACGTCTGCCATGCCCCAAGAACGTAATGGGTCTGACCTAAAACCTTCAGTTGGCACCTCTAATGGGTGGACCATGATCACTAACTACAAATATGCTCCTGCTAGAGTGCCAAATAGGAGCAATGCTTCACACCCTTCACATGCCTCCATTGCTAACTCTATTCTGGGTAAGTCCCTTCCATCTCCATAACTTTAGCTACCTAAACCCATTTTGTGCTCACCATAAGTGGCCACTTCTATAGCCCCTCTACCGATATCTATTGCACCTAGCCTTACTTCATAACCCCCTTGGGGGTGACTAACTTATATTTCATGAATCTCATTAACTTCAACCATAAAGTTGTGTTACGTCGATCTTGTATCCCTTCACCTTCTAGTGAAGATAAATATGGGTCACATAAATGAAAACCCTTTACTCTAGGAGATTTGAAAATCTTGGCCATTTCTTTCAATAGGCTTTTAGCCCTCTTAGACCTCAAAAAAGAGGGAGATATGAATCTTGATAGTTATCTATGCTAGTCTATTCTTGAAATATAAGAGGACTTACTGATTCGAAGCATAAGTATACAGTTAGGAACAATTGTCAATTCTTTTCAAACATGAAGATATTATGCCTACAAAAAGTCAAGATTTCTAACTTCATTCTTCATTATATGGCACACATTATCTAGCCTAGGGCCATCTATTAGGCCACTCATCATGAGTTTGGCAGAGGATTTGTGACCTTATTTGTGCCAGAGTTATCCCAACACATCATCTCATGGGAGTCTGACCCCTCAAATCATGTGGTTTGGATGCTCTTTGATTTTGACAACTGTATAATTGGGTTAATTAATCTTTATGCTTCTAATGATGCTGTTGAGTGTACCTTGTTGTGGAGATGGCTAGCTGACTTGCTTCTAGATGCTCACTAGATTTTTTGTGGTGATTTCAATATGGTATAATCACCAGAAGATAAAGAAGGGTGGCTTCCCATGAGGTGGTGTATAGAAGAACGTGAGTCATGGTTCTATATATGTAATAAACTTAGGGTATTTGACCACAATCACCATCGGTGGAAAGATTCTCACTCACCCTAGTTCACTTGGTCTAATTTTTGCCAAGGCGAGGATAGGGTGATCAAACAGCTCAATCGGGCTCTGTTAGCTAAACGAGATCTTTTTTATTTTGTGACTATATAAGGTAGACATATCTTGGCTATACGAGACACCTATTTGTCTGACCATCACCCCATTTGTTTCAATGTTGAGTGGAATAATCCTCAATTTCAAGTGCATATCACCCAATTTTACCTCAACACTACCCATCTCAAGCATGAGCATAGCTTGAATCACATTGGCCATATCTATAATCTTGATCCAAGACTCACTGGTTTCTCTGGATGGATTATGTGGTGGTTTGATTCTATCAAATGTACTACCACTTTCCTTAGAATATATGCCAAATAGGCTACCTTTTTTAGATGGCATATTCATCATGCCACCAATCAAGAAATTATTAGAGCCTCCCAAAAGCTTTAAGCCTCACCTTTTAATGTATAATTATAGGCTTGTGTAGCTAACTAGAGACACAAACTCCAAGTTGTTGAAGCTTACAATGCCAGAGAAGCTTAGCTATGTGCTAGAATGCATTGGCTCAAAGTGGGGGGTAAAGTGACCAAGGAATTTTTTATCTTGCTTCAGTCTAGACAAGCATCCGATAGGATTAAGGCCATTAAATGTGTATTTGGGTGCCTCACCAAATTACCTAAGGTGATATAGGAATTTATTTCTCACTACCAAGAGGTGTTCACCTCTCAATCAGATACTATTGCCAAACAAGATTCTCTCACCCATTATTTGGGAGTTGTTCCTTGTAAGCTTTTAGAGGCCCAGAGAGTCACTTATGATTGTCCTCTTAGTCTTAATGATCTTAAGGAAGTTTTTACATAGATGGTCATTGACAAGGCTCCTAGAATTGATGGGTTTCCTTGTGAGTTTTACCATTCTTTATGAGACAATATGGGCCTTGACCTTCATAAGGTTTATCTTGAAGCTTTACATACCAATTCTTTAGGGACTCTCATAAATTGAGGAAATATTAAGTTCATTCCCAATGTTGGAGACCTAGAAATGCTGACCAATTAGAGGCCTATTAATTTATTGAATGTATCCTATAAGATCATTATCAAATCTTTGGTCCTTAGGATCAAACATATCCTTCCTCTAATTGTGAGGAGTGAACAAACTAGTTTCATTCAAAATCATTATATCTTGGACAATGTGATAACTATCTGAGAAGGCATGGAGTGGGCTAGAAATTCCAGTCAGAAAGATCTGTTTGTCAAGATTGACTTTGATAAAGCTTATTGCTGCATAGAATGTCCGTTTATCACAGTCATGTTGTAGGCTCTTAGATTTGGAATAAAATTTGTGCAGACTATTAACATGCTATTTCAGGATGCTGGAGCTTGTATCACCATAAATAGTGCCTAGTCTCATAGATTTGAGCTACACAGATCGATCAGACAAGGTTGCCTCTTGCCCCTACCCTTTATGTGCTTGCTACATAAGTTTTTAATTACCTTTTAGCTAACTATACTTCTAGGGGGATGGTTAAAGGTATCTCTCTTCCCACCTCAAATCATCAATTGGTTAATTGTCACTTTGTGGATGACTCCTTTCTTACTCTCCAAGAAGATGAAGAGTCAGTCAGGAATGTCATGCAATGCCTTGACATTTTTTGTTTGGCCTCAGGATATTCTATTCAATGGAAAAAGACCCAATGCTATACATAGTCTCTATCTCTTAAACCCCCTTGGCTTGAGGGTTACCAATGGTAGTAGATCTCTTAGGCATTCAATTTAAATTCCTTAGCATTCTTTTTGAATTTTGGGATTCCCCTACTGATCTTTGGTCTTATGTCATACAGAGGTTTTAAAAAAAAATTGACTATTAGATTGTTAAGCCTCTTACTCTGGCTGGGAAATTTCATATTTGTTCTAAGGTCTTGGATGCTACTCATATTTATTACTCTTCTTTTTGGGCCCCTTATAATGCCTCCTATGCCAAGTTGGAAAATATTCTTCGTGACTTTCTCTAGGCCAATTTTGAAGGCCATCATGGGTTTCACAGAGTGTCTTGGGCCATTTCATATAGACCTAAGGAAGCGGGTGGTCTTGGCCTTATTCACATTAAACTTTAGGGCATTTCTCTTAGTGTCAATTGGATCATAAGAGGCTTAAAATGAGATGAATCCTATAAGATCCTTATTAGAAACTGCATTGCTCAAGGATATCCTCTAGGGAGGAAGGCGTGGTGGGGTATTGACTTGCATACCATCCTACTCATCCCTGTGCTTGTAAAAATAACTGGCTTTTTTGTCATAGAAATCATATGGAAGGATTGGGAGAAGCTTAAGTCTCACCTGGTCTGGGTTGAAGATGGATTCAAGAATGGTATCTCTATTAATTCTCAATTTCCATAATGTTTCCTTGCCATGGTTCCTTAGATAAAAAGTCTTAGGATTTTTAAAAAGGGTATTAAACACATTGGAGATCTTTTTTGTAAGATATTTCAGGACTGGCTACCTTGGAATATTGTGAAAGCTAGGTTTCAGCTTAACAAAGAAGATAAAGAATCTCTTTTTGAAATTTAGAATGTCGTACCTGGTGAGTATCTAAACAAAATTGGAGTGTCCTCTCTCACCCCTTGGTGGAAGACTTGGAATTGGCCTACAACCACTCATTTTTATTGTTAAGCCCTTAATTTGGGATATAATCTTCTTTTTCCCCAACATATAGATACTAAGGTGCTCAACAGACATTGGAGTCTTAACTCTCTTCATGATGTCTAGTTGAGGAGATTTAATAATATATGGTTGGCTCTCTTGGAACCTAAAAAGGCTCATTTTATCTGTTGCATTATGTATCATGGGCTCCCTATTAGAGACTGGCTCGAGCATATGGGGGTTTCTAATCCCACTTGCCATGCTTGTCACCATCTAGAAATTGTTAAGCACTTTTTTGGGTTTTGTCCCCATGCACAATCTACCTAGAGATGGATTCACTCTCTCTTTAAACCCTTTAGACCCAAAATGTTTACCTAGAAAATGGTTCTCTTGGGAGACTCAACCTTATTTCCTGCAAGATACATTACATTTTGACATATTTTTCACACTGATATTTTATTTCAGATCTGGAAGTCTAGAAATAAAGCTCGTTTTTAGCATGAAGCTATGAAAATTAGTTTTTTAATTTCTAAAAAAATTAATGTGATCTCCATTTTTACCCTTCAGATCTAGATCTAGATGGAGAAAGTGTGACTAGAAATTCACCATTTATAGGAACTACTAGATCACTAGGGTAATGCCCCTTGTGCTATTAGTCAGGAACCACCGAAACACACTCCTCGATGACGCGGTGGTGGAGCTAGGTGTACTTGGTCTTGAAGCTGTCGGTCATAGAGTTGGAAGAGATACTCTCCTTACTCTCATTGGCCATCTCCTGGGCTTGGGACTACTTATTTTTTAGGTGGATCATCTCATGATGATAGTGGCAGTGGAGGAGGTTGGGTGGCTTCCCAATAGGACAAGTTTTCATGTTTTGTCCTTAACATTTCTTTGCCTTGGTAGAATTTTGAGCAGTGGCAAAAAACTCCTCAAGAATAATAGAATGATGGGTGGAAGACTCTTACCTTGGATGAGAACCCCCCCAACTAATGGGAGGTGGGGATGGAAGTCTCAAGACCCTCCACTGCCTCTACCACCTATTACCATGTTCACTACTACTACTTAAACACTTGTTTATTTGTTTATGCTTTATCCTTTTTTGGTTATTCGTGCACACATGTTAGACTTTATGGTCAGTATGGCCTTCTATTTGCTTATGTTGCTTTCCTAGGGCTTCTATAGCTTGATGTGTTTTTGGGGTGTGACATTTCCACCCATTTTTTTAGTATGACTAATTATATTTTATTTTGAAAAGTTTTTTAATATAATAAAGTGTGCTTTCCAATTTTTAAAAAAAACTATAATAGAAAACTCATTACTTCCACTTATAACTGTTATATTCCACATAATATTAGCATGACTTCAAAAGAATAGTAGAAATGTCACATAGGAATATTAATATTAGCATTAAGTTTCCGCTATCAATATGAGAACGAGCACCACATAAATTATATATTCATAACATTGTTCCATAATTAATATTTATTTTGTTCTTACCCAAGAAATCATGATAAAATTAGATTGTTTATTTACAACAGTGAATAAAAATAGGAAATAATTACCTCCAATAAAAAGTAAGATTTAGTTATTTAAATATAACTAAGTTATATTATATGTATGTATGTATGTATGTATGTATGTATGTATGTATGTTAATTATATTTATATATAAAATTTTATTTATTTAAATATAATTAATCTATATCATATAAATGTGTTTCTATTTTTTATATTTATTTATATTTAATATATAATATTTTATGTTTGAAAACATGATATTAATTTTATTGTATAATGTTTTGGATAACTTTGGTAATATAGGTATAGAAGGTAGTGGAAAAACTTATTAGTAAAATAATAATTTGATCATGTTTCATTAAAAAATTATTATTATAAAGCAAAAATATAACTATTTATGTAATATTTTTAAAATCATACAAAGGGAGAGATTTAATGTATTGAAAATTCCAAAAAAATTGTAAGAGGAAGATTCTTTTGGATAGGCCACTCAACAATTGCCTTTACTTTTTATTCATCTATTCTTACACCATCTATTAAGATTACAAATCATAAAAAATATCAAAATATTTTGCATAACCCTATATTTTTTTAAATTTGCATAGAGCTTTTTTTTTTATTAACAATTATAATACCATTCTCAAATGTTGTAATTTAGTTTTATCGAATATTAAAGTATCATCAAAATAAACCACTACAAACTTACCATTGTATTCTCATAGCATTGTGTTCATCACCCTCATAAATGTGTTTGATGCATAATAATCTGAATGACATCACCATCCACTCATACAAATCATATTTAGTCTTGAATGTTGTCTTCTATTTATCTCCTTCATAAATCTGAATTTGATAGTATCCACTCCTTAGATCAATCTTGGTAAAATATTTTTCTCCTACAAAAACATCCATCATATCATTTAAACGATGTTTAGGAAACCTATACTTGATTGTAATTTTATTGATTATTCCACTATCCACACACATCTTCCACCCTCCATCTTTTTTTGGAGTTAGCAACGCTGGTGTTGCACATGGACTCATCTTCTCCCTTACTACATCCTTCCTTACCAATTCAATAACTTATTCAATTTTGCATGCTCTATTGGAATCATCTTATAAGTTGTTTGATTGGATAGCAATTATCCTATAATCAAGTCAATATGATGTCAAATATCTCTTTTTGGTGGTAATTCATCAAGTGTAACATTTGCATAATTTTTAAACACTACTATTATTTATACTAGTATTTGCACCACTTTTTTGTCTTCTTTCTTCACTATAAATGCATAACAACAAAATGTCATCTTCATGTCTTTTATAAATTATTTTGCAGTCAACATGTTTTTAGCTTGCCCTTCTTCTTTAAGAGGTAACAAAACTACCTTTATACCACCTTTCTAGAAACTATACATGTTGTTCTCTCCATAATGAATTAATTTTCTAATAAACTGCCTTGGCCTTCATAATAACACATGGCATGCATCCATTGGTATAAAATCATACCATATTTCATCCTTGTAAGTTTTACCTATAGAAAACTTGATTAAACATTTTTCATCTACTGTAACTTCATTCTCTTTCATAAACCTTGAAATCCGATAAGGATTAAGATACTTTTCACACTACAAACCTAGTTTTTCAATCATGTCCTTAGAAATTATATTTTCACAATTACTGCCATCTATAATTACTTTGTATATCTTACCTCATGAAGTACACCTTCTTTAAAAGAAATTTGTTCACAACTATGTATCACTAACTTCTTTATTTTGCACATGTTCTTTCCTTAGAGCAACAATTATTATTCTCATCGTGATATTTTCTCCAATATGTACTACTGCAACTTCAATATTTTTATCTTTTGTTTCACCTTCAACTAAATTCACTCTTGGGCAATCCTCTTGCATCCTTTCTTGATCTTGGTAGTGCAGACACTCAAATGCTCTATTAAAATTTTATTTACATCTGTAACAAATATAAAACTAGTGTTTATTTGAAAACCATCCTCTAGTACCATCATAGCTTCGTCATCTCTAAAATCCTCTTCTTCTTTGTTTGTATTGAAAACCCTTATCTATTAACTTCTTATCTTTTTGCACCATATGATGATTATCCTCTAGTGGTGTTAAACCCACCTCTATTTGTATTAAATCCACCTCGTCCCCTTATTAGAGGGGATTATCCCCTTCTTGGCCCAATAAATGTTCTTTTAAAATTCTATCTATTTTATTTTTATTCTACCTTAAAATCTAATTGATAAACTTCCTCCATGCAAATTATTCTATGTATGCTTAATTCATCTTGAATAGAAAAAATTAAACCATTTACAAACCTTGCAACCATTTGTTCTTCTATTTCATCATGATCCACTCATATAGAAAGATTTTAAAACTCATATGTATACTCTTGTATATTTTAATCCTTCTACCTCAAAATTTGAAATTTTATATATAGTGTGTGTGCATAATCCACCGTAAGAAATTTCTCTCTCATCTTCTTCTCCATCTTTTTTCACGAGTTGATATTTTCTTTACCTTTTCTCTGTCTTTCTTTCCGTTGGTGATCCCACCAAATCATTGAATGCCCCTTCAATTTTGTGCATGCAAACTTTACCTTCTTGTTTTCTCTCGTAGTTCTCCATTTGAAAAATTTCTCCATGTTATTCATCCAATCCATCAACTCCTCTGGATTTAAACTTCTTCCATAATATGGAATGTCAACCTTGATTCCTTTGTTCATTCCTTCTAAATCTCTACCCATCCTGTCTTCCATTGATGGCTATTGTTCTTATTTCTCCTCCTCTTGTGATATTTCTCTTTATGATTTGTGTCATCCTCTACATTATCTTCTTCTCTCCTTTGTCTTTGATTCATAACAATCTCAGTTAATTATTCTACTTGACTATGTAGCTCTTGCATAGTCCAATTCATATAAGCAATTCTTGTTCATCCTTTCACCATCTCTTACACCTCCAAGATTTAAACTTACTCTAATACTAAATGATGAACCCAAATACTATCAAGACAAGAAAATACCAACATGCAAAGCTTCTAAAATCATAACCAGTATTGATTTATATCGAATAATTAAAATAATTACAAACTATGCTTAAATAAGCATCAACTCAGAATTGGAGTTGACATGAAAATTTTGGAACTCTAAATAATAATAAAACTTGACCTTCTATTTTTAGTAGTTTTTATTTTTAGTAAGTTTCATATACAAGTGTGCGTAGTTCTAAAAATCTCTAAAAATAAACTAAACACTAAAATTAACCTATTAGACAAATATCAACTAAATATGAAGTCTAGTTACAAAAAAATACAATTTCTAAAATAGAAAAATACCGAAAAAATATTAAACTATAATTTTAGACCCTCAGATGGTCACGTGTGGCCTTCAAAAATTATCAAAAATGTTCATAACTTGAAAGGCATAATTATGGCTGCACCAAAAAAAATTGGTCAATCATTTTAACATGAAGATGAGCTCAAACGGAACTACGGATCAAAAGTTATGGTCTCCCGAAGTTCGACCTCTTTTTCTACATCAACAATTATGCACCAATGTTAATTTGTGTGAATTATGCAAACAAAAAGCTCCATGTGAAAACATAAATAAAACTTCACAAAATACCCCTCTATAAACCAAAAATCTATCTAAATTCTATGTAACTATATTTTGCCTCTTTTTGTTCATAGACTCTTGTGTCCCATCATACACTTAGGTTGGAACTTCATTCACAAAACTAGATTTAATTGTTTAAAATGATTGAAAATTTCCCTTCGCCAAAAATGATGTGTTATATATTTTAAAACATACTATTGGAGAGCAATTTCATCTTCCAAGACATATTCATAATCTTTTACATCTTTATTTTATAATAAATCTTTTAAATGGAAGATGTGTGAGAACCTTGAATCATGATTTATTATACACCTCAAATCTCAATTTAACTTTATTTTTGTTCATTTGTTTAAAATATATAAAATAGGGCAACATGCGATCTATACGAGCGTATAGATATTCGATTAGTGGCATTTGAATTGTAAAAATAACATCACACAGCAACCACTCATGCAATATAACAACGTCCAAACTATAATGGAAAACTCATAACTTCCACTTATAACATGATTTATTATACACCTCAAATCTCAATTTAACTTTATTTTTGTTCATTTGTTTAAAACATATAAAATAGGGCAACATGCGATCTATACGAGCGTATAGATATTCGATTAGTGGCATTTGAATTGTAAAAATAACACCACACAGCAACCACTCATGCAATATGACAACGTCCAAACTATAATGGAAAACTCATAACTTCCACTTATAACTGTTATATTCCACATAATATTAGCACGACTTCCAAATAATATTAAAAATGCCAAATAAGAATATTAATATTAGCGTTAGTTTACGTTATAAATATGAGAATGAGCACCACAAAAATTATATATTCAAAATATTGTTTCATAATTAATATTTATTTTGTTCACGATAAAATTAGATTGTTTACTTACACCAGTGAATAAAAGTAGGAAATAATTACCTCTACTAAAAAGTAAGCTTTAGTTATTAAATATAATTAACTTATAATATATATGTGCGTCTTTTGTTAATTATATTTTTTATATTTATATATAAAATTTTATTTATTTAAATATAATTAATTTATATCATATAAATGTGTTTCTATGTTTTATATTTAATATATAATATTTTATATTTGGAGATATGATATTAATTTTACTGTATAATGTTTTGGATAACTTTAGTAATATAGGTATAGAAGGTAGTGCAAACAATTATTAGTAAAATAATAATTTTATCATGTTTTATGAAAAAAAGTATTATTAGAAAACAAGAATATAATTATTTATGTAATTTTTTTCGAAACATATATAAGGGGAGAGATTTAGTGTATGAAGATTCCAACAAATTGGAAGAAGATGAGATTTAAGAGTATGGAAAATGGGAAGAGATTTAATGTATTGAAGTTTTAAAGAAAATGGGGAGAAAGAGAATTAAGAGTATGGAAAGTGGAAAGCCAAGAATTAAGCCTATATAAACATTATAATGAGTTTCATTTCGAATATTTGAAAGATTAAAATTTATATATAATTATTTTTACAACAAATTGTAAAAGGAGTTTATATATATATTTAAATATATATATTATTAAATTATTTTAAATATATATATTATTAAATTATTTTAAATATATATATTATTAAATTATAATATTTCAATTTTTTTTGTTAAAATTATTTATTTATTTAATTATAGCATTTGAATCATTATTAAAATAATTGTAAAATTATAAAAAGAGAATTATATATATATATAATCCCATAATTTTAAAAAATTATTTAATTTTATAATTTAAAAAAAATTATTAATTAAATTACTTTTTATTATATTATAATATTTTAATTATTTTTGTTTAAACAAAATATTTATTAAATTATAACATTTTAAATATTATTGTGCAATAAATATTCATTAAATTAAAGTATTTCAATTTTTTTTTAAAACAAATTATTTATTAAATTATAATGTTTTAAGTATTATTGTTAATTAAATATTCGTTAAACTGACTATCTATAATTTTAATTATTATTTATAATCAAATAAAATGAACACGTATTTGGATAATATCAAAAAAAATCATTAAAAAAGAAAAATGGCAATCAAAAACATTAATGAAGAAAAATCATTACTACTTGAAATGGAAATTAATAAATATTTTTACTGATTTGACGCTTAAGACTATCCCATAACAAAAATATTATCAGATGATGTTATGTTATGGAGCGATTTTCGTCCAACAACAAAAATATTATTATCCGATGATGTTATGGCACGATTTTGTAGACCGACCGTTCCACTATCAGCTGGTTGATTTTCTTGAATAAAGGAGAGATCTTGGCATTTCCAATGGCTGGTAGTGTCATCGATAAGTCTATTAATATTTAGATAGTTGGATTCATCTTCATAAAATTGATAATAGTTTGGGAAGTCTCCTTGCAATATTTAATATAAAATATTATTTTATTGAATTCATATTATTAATCTCTCATAAAGGCCCACACTTCTATGTTATTATAGTATGAAAAATATTTATGATAAGTATTTGAATTAGTTTTTTTTTTTTAATGATTGAGAATTAAATATGCAATCTCTATTTTAATTTAGAGGGTTTATTAAGATTGAGTTTTAAATAATTTACAATTTTTGAAAGTTATTATTAATAAAATTAAGGTTTTATCTCTTTAGAAAAACAAACTTTTCCTTTTCTTAGTTTGATATGTAAAATCGATAAATAAAGTCAAAATTTAAAAATAAATAATTTTTTTTTGAAAATATTAAAAAGATTTAAAGTATATATTTTATTTAAAAACTTAATACTATTAAAGAGATTTATAATACATTTATTTTAAAAAAATACGATATATAAAAAATTAAAAATAATAAAGGTGATTTCATATATAGATGTAATATTTAAATTCAGATATATATTTTTAACTTTAAAATTTAAGAATGGTTTACAACATTAATTGTTTTATTAAAGTTCAAGTTTTTTTTAAAAAAAAAAAAATTATATAAATGTATTTAATATTAGTACATTTAATTATTCATGCATTATTATATAGTTTTGAAATGTAATTGCAATATTGATTTGTAAATTTTAGGTAGATATTAATTAAGAAATATTTGTTTACAATAAATTATTAAATAAGATTATCAATTAAATAAATACTCAATCCAATTATGATAATAATAGTTTTGTCTTTTTGTTTTTGTATATACTCTCCAAACTATAACCCAAACTCTAGCCTCTTCTCTTATCTATCTAAAATCATAGAAAACTAGTGATTTAAGCACATTGTGGATGAGAGTTATTAGTTTATTGATTGATTTAGACAAGTGCTCTTATTATAAATAGGGAGATATACTACATAGATAAATAGGGATTATTTTATTCTTATTCTTTTATATATTTATTTATGCTCAACCCTATCAAAATATTTTACTTTGGTATTGGAGCTGTAAATTATTCACCTCCTTTTTGAATATAGGTTTGAAGATCAATTATATACTTTTCACTTCTTTTCCTCCACATTCGGTATTATTATTTTAGGTTTCAATCTTAGATTTAATGGATTATCTAAAATTAAAAAAACTACGCTCTTACTTCACCTTCATGGGATCTTTCTTTAAAAAAAAATAATGAACTTAGTTGGGTATTAAGGGTTGAATCAAAATTATTTCATAGAAACTTCCTAGGCTAGAAAATTATTTTAGTAGTTATAAAATTTATTAGAGTTGTTATATGAAAAATATTTGAGATTAATGTGGTTAAATTATCCTAATTAAAATAAATTGTAATAAATAAATTCAAATTACAAGATATATAAATTTATACAAATTTGATGTCGATATCAATCATGTCACATGGAATTAGTAATACTAATTCTTGACACATCTTACACCACAGTATATGTTCTTGAATACATGAATTTTATTCAACATTCCTCTAAGCCATTTATCTATATGTAAGATCGACCCTTTGTTTTCCTTTGTTACTAAAAATAAATTTCCAATTCAAATTCTCAAAGTACTTTGTACCACTCTTAGAATATCTCTGACTAAACACATATGTTATTGGTTTTTCTAGATAGGTCCACACTAGGTAGACATTTATGCTACCATAGGCCCATCCACTTAGAGCAATTGTATCCCATTGCAAATAATGGGTTGTTTACAAATAATAAAATATTTTTACAAATAGAAGAGATGGCAATGATCTGTTAAAGGTATTATTATATTATTAGAGTCAAATATGCTTTAATATCAAATTTTATGCATGTGTGGATTGTTAGGTTGTGGAGCTAAAAACTTCACTGATGCAGACATTGGAGGAGGTTGCGAAGGGTTGCGGAGTGTTACTGTCGCCGGCATCGGTCAGGCCAACCGATGTCGGCATAGAGGAGACAGGAAGGCAACCGATGTTGGTTGGCGTTGGCACCCCTAGGCAGACAGGGACTGACGTCGATCACCTGTGTGGTTCGGACTGAGTGTTTTACGGGCAGTTAGCTAACAAACCAAGTGTTTGCATGTCAAGAGCCAATTTTAGACTGAGAGTTGTGGATCTAATTATTGTAATTAGGTGTCTAATTATTGTTTGCATGAGATCTATTTAAGAGACTCATTGGTTGTATTGTAAACTAGTGCTAGAGAGTAAGAGAGCAAATAAGCTCCTTCAGAGAGAAGAGAGCAATGGTGTGTTCCTCCTAGTGCCACAGTACCAAGTGTGGGTGCTGGATTGGAGAATCAACAGGGTTCTTCATGTATGTATGATCTTGGTCATTAGGTGAGCATGGCTACGATAGGAGATCTGCATGGTAAGTAAGATCATTGATTTGTAGGTGTATGTGTGTGTAAGGTCAAGGTTCACAGGTGTGCAGAACTAGATTGATTTGCAGGTGTGCAAGATCAGATAGGACAACAACACAACAGGGAGCAAAATCAGGTGGGATCTACTTGGAGTACAATGTGTACTTGTGGAGTGCGTGGAGCACTTGTGTAAGGTGAACACCAACTCTATGTTTGAGTTGCATGTTGGGACCTAAGGGAGAGAGCTTTGAGGGAAGATTTACTGTTTATGCCCTATAGGTGTGGGAGCCCTAGAGGTGTGTAAGGAAGAAGAATTGTGGCAACCTTCTTTATTGTATTTCCTTCTGAAAGAGTTTTAATACAAGTTGTGTATTGTCTCTCATATCATGTGTTATTTCTAAATTCTATTTACTTGTGTATTTTGGTTTATTTCTACATATTAAGTTGCTTGGTAATCAATTGTGTGCTTCCGGTTATTTATCCCAACAGGTGGTATCAGAGCTAAGGTTGCAAGGAGCAGGTTTTGTGTTTGGATACAGGTCACTCTCAGGGGTTTCTGATCGAGTGGGAGTAGAGCAATGGCAGATCAAAGTAAGCTAAGAATGGAGGAGTTGAAAAGCACAGATGGTCACTTACGGTCTTATGGAAAGAAAGAGCAGGAAAAAGAATATTGTTGGTTGGTAGCAGATCAGCATGAAGGAACTGAAGATGCAGATGTTGCAGGGGTTGTTGCACAGGATGCTCTGGGAGGTTTCTTGGATAAAGTTGAATCTTGGATAACAGATTATGTTGCCTCTTTCCATGCAGCCCCAGGGAGAGGAGCTGGAGAGCCTTGTCAAAGAATTGGCAAAGGGGAAGTGAAGCTAAAATCACAGGCGGCCAACACATGGGTGTTGAAGGAGGTCATGCAGGTCCCAGATTTGGAGATGTGGCTAATTTCTTTAGAAAGGTTGGGTGATGAGAGATGCACGAGAGCTCTCACAGCGGATGCACTTGAATTATTTGGTGGTAAGAAAATAGGTACTCTTTATCTACTTGTTTATATTACTGATTCTTCTTTTGTTGCGGAGACGTGGCTTCGTAGGCTTGGTCACATGAGCAGGAAGGAGATGCATGTTCTTAAGCAGAAGATAGATATATTTGACAGGCTTAAGAACTGGAAAGCCTTGGTGTTTATGGAGGAGATGGTGGATAGAGACCAGTGGATGGGGCTAAATACTTCTGTGCAGGACAGTTTGACATGGGTTTTGATTCAAAGGAGCTCACCGAGAAAAAGTCATCACTCACAGGCAAACACAGGTACTGGCATCGATAGGAAAACCAACGTCGATAGTAGGTAAGACCGACGTCGGCAGCAGGAGACACCGACGTTGGCAGGGTTGGTAGTTAGGACAGGCGCATGGAACCGACGTCGATTGGATGCAGAATGTGTGGTGACCGAGGTTGGTCACTGTAACAGATTTTGGGCAGATAGCAAGCTGTCAAGAAGTCTCAAATGCCCATATGGAGGACTGAAGATGGTAAGTAAGCCTCAAATTCGTTGTTTCTCTTCTTTATACTAGTTGCTGACTGCAGAGCAGGAAGGATCTAGGAAACAGTGGGAGCATGGCATGAAGAGTTTACAGAATCAAGCGAGAGATTTGGTAGGTTTGTCAGCCAGATGAAAGCACAGAGACGAATGGATACCTTAGTTGAAGAATAGAGGGAACAGACATGTGAGACGGAAGACCAGGGCATATGGCCTTGAGGAAGTTGCAGGACAGTGGTACAGGTTTTGACAGTGGGATGACAAAGCATGACTTTAGTTAATGTCAAGGTAACTACTATGGTTTGTCTTACCAGGTGGATGATGATTGCAACATCATTCTGTTGCTATATGTGGATGGTATGTTTGCTAGCAGGTTTGTACATACAGGGTTTTGCTGAGCTAAGGGTAAGATTAGTTCAGTGGTTTGCTATGAAGAATTTGGAGCAACAAAATTCTTTAGTATGGGGGACATGGGAGATCACAGGTTGATTTTGTCTCCAGTGGGAGCTGATGTGAATCAGGTGTTGGCGAGGTTCAGGATGCAGAATCAGAGCACACTAAGCGTTGGACAGTTTAGTGTCTGAAATCACATGAGGTCTAGTATAGGCCTGAGTTTGCCCAAGCAGTGGGTGTTGTTAGAGAGTTAGGAGCCAATTCGGGGAAGTGGGTTCTCAGGTATTTGAGAGGGACCAACAGTAGGGATTCATGCTATTCAGGGTCAGGACTTCACTACATGGGTTTGTAGGTTCGGATGTGGCAGGTTACTCGGATGACAGGGGGTACACCATAGGTTGTGTGGTGGGTTGTCTTCAGGATTGAGCTTGAAGAGGGATACAAGCTAGGAAACAAATTAGATGGGGTACAAGTACAGGTACAGTGCAACTGTTTATCTCCAAGTGGGAGATTGTTAGGTTGTGGAGCTAAAAGCTTCACTGATGCAGACATTAGAGGAGGTTGCGAAGGGTTGCAGAGTGTTACTGTCGCTAGCATCGGTCAGGCTAATCAACATCGGTAGAGAGGAGATAGGAAGGCAACCGATGTCGGTCAGAAGTCGGCCGGTATCGGCACCCCCAGGTAGATAGGGACCGACGTCGGTCACATGTGTGGTTTAGACTGAGTGTTTTACAGGCAGTTAGCTAATGAACCAAGTGTTTGCATGTCAAGAGCCAATTTTAGACTGAGAGTTACGGATCTAATTATTGTAATTAGGTGTCTAATTATTGTTTACATGAGATCTATTTAAGAGACTCATTAGTTGTATTGTAAACTAGTGCTAGAGAGTAAGAGAGCAAATAAGCTCCTTCAGAGAGAAGAGAGCAATGGTGTGTTCCTCCTAGTGCCACAGTACCAAGTGTGGGTGCTAGATTGAAGAATCAACAGAGTTCTTCATTTATGTATGATCTTAGTCATCAGGTGAGCATGGCTACGATAGGAGATCTGCATGGTAAGTAAGATCATTGATTTTTAGGTGTATGTGTGTGCAAGGTTAAGGTTCACAGGTGTGCAGAACCAGATTGATTTGTAGGTGTGCAAGATCAGATAGGATAGCAACACAATAGGGATCAGAATCAACTGGGATCTACTTGGAGTACAGTGTGTACTTGTGGAGTGCGTGGAGCACTTGTGGAGTGCGTGGAGCACTTGTGGAGTGCATGGAGCACAGGTGTAAGGTGAACACCAACTTTGTGTTTGAGTTGGGTGTTGGGACCTAAGGGAGAGAGCTTTGAGGGAAGATTTACTGTTTATGCCCTACAGGTGTGGGAGCCCTAGAGGTGTGTAAGGAAGAAGAACTATGGCAGCCTTCTTTATTGTATTTCCTTTTGAAAGAGTTTTAATACAAGTTGTGTATTGTCTCTCATATCATGTGTTATTTCTAAATTCTAGTTACTTGTGTATTCTGGTTTATTTTTGCATATTAAGTTGCTTGGTAATCAATTGTGTGCTTCTGGTTATTTATCCCAACATGGATCACATTATCACTTTATTGCATATATTCATAGAAGTAATGGCAGTTCATGTCATTCCCTATGTTTTATACACCATTCTTAGATCATACAATTTTTTCACCAATTTTCTACTAGAATGAATCTTATTCCATTTGTAGTATTTGATTCAACTTTTTTCACTAGAATTATATATTTTGAAATTCATACATGGATTCTAAGGTATTTTAATACCTTCAGTGTTGTGATGATGGAGTCATGTGAATCTTGAGATCTTAATTATTCTACCAATTAGGATTGAGGCATGAAAATTCTAGTCCAAGTGTTTCAATGCAAATAAAACTCCAAAGATTCACCCTCTCTACTCACCATTTCTTTACACTATAAAACACAATGGTCCACATACATGAAAATGTGTATTCATTCTTTATTATTTTATGTATAAGTTTCTTGTCATTAATTTTATATTTTCATCCTAAATAAGGACCAATTTATACATGTTTCATTGCATGTTTTTATAGAGCATAGTTTAACATGTGATCTACATTTAAACCTAATCAACATAGATAAGCTCATGTATAGTTCTCTTTTTTTCAAGCTCGTGTATGATGCTATGTTATTATGTGATTTTGTAGACCATTCATTCAACAACAAAAATATTACTACATGATGTTATGGGATGATTTTGTTATTCATCCCACAAAAAAAATATTATTATAAGATAATCTTATTACACAATTTTTAAGACCATTAGTTCTAATGTTTAGGAAAAAATATGTTAAGATATCTTGGCATTTCCATTGGCTAGTGGATTTTCTTCCATAGAGGAGATATCTTGGCATTTCCACTGGCTGGTAGTGTCATCGATAAATCTATTAATGTTTTAGATAGTTGTATTCCTATTTATAAAATAAATAATAAATTGGGGAGTCTCCTTGCCCTATCAAATATAAAATATTATTTTACTGAACCTATATTATTAGTCCTCTCATCAAGACCCACACTTCCTTTGTTATTATAGCATGAAGAATATTTATGATAAGTATTTGAACTAGTTTATTTTTGTGATGGGGAATTAAATACCCTGTTACTGCAATATTAGTTAAGTTCAGGGCCTATTAAGATTGAGTTTTAAATATTTTATGATCTTTGAAGGTTATTATTTATAATTTTTAAAAAAATTGGGTTAAAAAATCAAACTTTTCCTTATTTTAATTTGATATGTAAAACTAATAAATAAATTTAAAATATAAAAACAAATAAAATATATTAAAAAATAAAAGATTAAAAATATGCATTTTTAATAAAAAATCTTTTATCATAAATTTATAAAACATTTATTTTTTCAAAATAAGATTTAAAAAAAACTTAAAAAAAGTAAAGGTGATTTTTTATATACATGTAATATTTAAATTTTAGATTTATTTTTGGAGTTAAAATTTAAGAATAACTTACAACAATGGTTGGTTTTTATATATATATATATATATATATATATATATATATATATATATATATATATATATATATATATATATATATATATATATATATAATAGTTTTAAGATGTAATTGTAATATTGAATTGTAAATTATGGGTAAGCACTAATTAAAACATATTTATATACAACAAATTATTAAATAATATTATCAATTAAAAAAATATTTATTTGATTTATGTTAATAATAGTTTTATCTTTTTCTATTTGTATATACTCTCCAAACTCTAACCCAAACCCTAGCCTCTTATCTTAACTATATATGATCATAGAAAGCTAGTGGTTAGGCACATTGTGGATAAGAGATACTAATATACTATTTTTTTAGGCAAGTGTTCTTATTATAGATAGAGAGTTATATTACATGGATAAGTAGGGATCATCTTCTTCTTAAGCTTTTAGATATTTATTTAGCCATGTGTTATAGGTTTTCTTGTTTGGTACCTTACATGATTATTGACCTTATAAAAATATTTTACTTTGGTATTAGATCTATAAAACATTCACTTCATTTTGCATGTAGGTTTGAAGATCAAATATGTAGTTTTCACTTTTTTCCTCTACAGTCGGTATTATTTTGAATGTTTAAATTTTTAGTTTTTTTCCTTTCTTCTATATTTTAGGTTTCAATCTTAGATTTAGTGGATTATTAAAAATTTTAAAAAATATTCTCTCACTTCACCCTGGTGGGACCTTTATTAATCAATTTTTTTAAACTTAGTTGGGTATTAAGGGTTGAATCTTAATTATTTCATAGAAACCTCCTAGGTTAGAACATTATTCTGATACTTGTAAAAATCATTAGTGTTGTTGTTATATGGAAAAAGCAGTTATCAATTTTACCTAATCCATGGTGTGAGAGGTATTGATCCAATAATAAAGCTATTAGACAATAGTTTCTATGTATTTTAGCTTCTAAATATCTTATTATGTATAAATCTCTAAATATGTTTATTTTTACTAATATGAATCCTCTCAGTCATTTGAGTCTATGGTGTACTGGTGTTTTGTATATATTTGGGATTAATGTGGTTAATTAATCCTAATTAAAATAAACTATTGTAAATAAATTCAAAGTACAAGATATATAAATTTATACAAATCTAGTGTGGACACATAAATCATGTCACATGTAATCAATAATACTAATTCTTGACATAGATTACACCACATGACTTGTTCCCATGTACATGAGTCTTATTTAACATTCCTCCAAGCAATTTATCTATATGCAAGATCAACCCTTTGTTTTCCTTTGTTAAGTTAAAAATAAATTTAAAATTCAAATGGTCAAAGTAATTCAAACCACTCTCAAAATATCATTGACTAAGCACATATGTTCTTTGTTTTTCCAAATAGGTCCATACTAGGTAGATAGTGCTGCTAGCATGGGCCCATCCACCTAGCAGGACTGTATCCCATGCCAAATAACAAGTAGTTTCCAAATAATAATAAAAAATTATAAATATAAGAGATGACAATGATCTTTTCAAGGTATTACTAAGTTATCAGAGTCTAATATACTTAGATATCAAATTTTGTGCATGTGTGCATCATATGATCACTTTCTTGCCTAAGTATAGGCCGATTTTCACAAGAGTGATGGTAGTTCATGACATTCCATATTTTGTAAACACCATACTCATATCATGAAATTTTTTCACTAATTTTCCACCAAAATGAATATTATTCCATATGTAACAGTTGATTCAACTACTTACACTAGACTAATATATTGAAATTCATACATAGATTCCATGTTATTGTGCTACCTTGAGTTTTGATATTATGGATTCATGTGAATCTTGAGTTATTTTGAAAATTATCCTACCAATTAGGATTAGGGTATGCACATTCCAATCCAAATGTTTCAATGAAATTAAAACTCTAAGGGTTCCACCCTCTCTACTCACCATTTATTTACACTAGAAAACACAATGGTTCATATACATAAAAATACATATTCGTTCTTTATTATTTTATGACTAAGTTTCTTGTTTTTACTTTTTTATTTTCATCCAAATGAAGAAATAATTTATATGTGTTTCGTTGTCAGTTTTTATGAAACATAGTTTAACATGTGATCTATAACTAAGTCTACTCAACATAGGTAAACTTGTGTATAGTTTACTTTATTTTACTCTAGTACTTTCACTTTTTTCATTACTAGATTAAAATAGGAGAAAATTTAGTCACTAAAATTAGCATTTAATGATAAAATAATGCACTTGTGTCTAATACTTCTATGCACTTAACCTATGCTCAATTCCATTGTTTTAAATCATTATTCCTCTACCTCTACACTAACGATCCCTACCTTTAGACAAATATAATACTAAATCCTCATTTCAAACAACCTAGACTAATGGTTGGGATGATTCGCATTCCTACTTTATCTATCGATGCTCCTCAAATAAGATTTTTCCTTTAGGAAATTCTTGCTAACATGTAGTGACTAAAACCATTGATTTTGTCCTCATATTAAACAATAGCTAATTTACCATATTATAATTCATTTCATGTGTCATCTAACATGTTTATAAAGTCCCATTTAAGGAAATAATAAAATTCCACTATATAAGTATATATTTTCTATCCATTTATTTACTATAGGGAAAGGGGCTTCTATATTGACAATAACATAGTTAGTATAACTACACATTAATAAGAAAGTATTTATTATTTCCAATTATGAGTCTATATAAGTCAAATAGCATTGAGCTAAGTATAAATACACCAACAAGGTCAGAAAACAATATTAAATTAATTATTACACTAGGTTTGCATCAACATATAAAATTACACCAATACTTCACATACATAACCATAGCATGGGTGAACTACATGGAGTTTAATTCCTGTTAAGAGTATTGGTATTTAGGAAAGGCTCAACACAAGCATTGTTGAAGCCAACCAAAAAAATTTCCCCTAACTATTTTTTCTAAATTTGCTCCTCCTTTTCAATGAGCTAGAGTTTTAAGTGAAAAATAAGGAATACAATGTCTCCCACAATGAATCCAATAACCCCAAATATACACACATGACCTACAAGTGAACTCACATCTGACAAAGTTCAAACATATGAAAAAATCCTAAACGATGCCCACGCACACTATAGACAATAATGTAGGATAGCCTTGTCAATATAATGTGAACTTATCCCAAAATAAAATGGATCCATGTTATTAATTCACAATGACCACAGATAGTCCCACAGTCAATTGCATAGTCTATGTTTTAGTATTTTAGATCAAACATCCATCTAAGTTATTTATCTTTAATACTTCACCTTTTAGTATATTTCCTTTAATATTAAGTTTTGTATCAGTCTTGTGTATTTATTGCATATATTATACATATAATCAATTGTTTATTATAATTAAATTAATACTTTCTTAATCTTTAATTTTGATAAAACATAGTAGCTAATTTAGTTATCTTTGGTAATTTATCTTTTTATTATATTTCCATTGATATATATTTTTAATCATTCATGAGTATTTATTGCATATATTATATATTCTAAATTTACTCAACTATTTTTTATAATTAGATTAATAATTTCTTAATCTATAATTTTAATAAAACATATTATGTTCACCAATGTGTTTTATCAAAATTAGAGATTAAGATATATTAATCTAATTATGACAAACTGTTGATAAAATAAGGATATGTAGGATATCTAATAAATACACAAGACAAATTTGAAGTTTACAATTTTTAGAAATATGTTAAAAAGGGAAAGAACTAAATTAAAATAACTTAGCTAGAACTCAGATCTAAAGGAATGAAACATAGACTATGCAATCAATTTTGGGACTTTGTAAGGTCATTATGAGGTAGGAATAAATATTCATTTAATTTTGAGATAAGGCTAACATGTGTTATCATCTGGAGGGTACACCAATATTCATCATGAATTTTTCCCTATATGTGAATTTTATAAAGTGCATCTTCACATATATATCCTATGTATATATTATAGGTTGCTCAAATTTCTATGGGAATTATCATGTTCCTTCTTCTTCACTTGAAATCCTTGCTCAATGACAATGAGGAACAAATGAAGTAAAATTGATAAAAGGAATTAGGGGCTCAAGTTATGATTTACATCAACACTTGTTGTGTTTTGCATTGAATACATACCAATGCTCCCAAGAGGGATCAGACATCATGTATTTATTCCATGCTATGGTGGTGTATGTGAAATACTAGTGAAATGTTATATGATGGTACAATCCTAGAATAATTAAGTACTTGAAAATTTAATTTTGACCTTGATAGTGTATTTTCCTATCTACATATAACATATCATATCTTTGTTTAGCATGACTTCTCCATCTTCCACTATATATACAACATCTTTCTTGATTCTTTGTAATTTCATTATAATGAAGAGAAATGTACATTTTTAATTCTACCTCTTATCTTATTTAAACTATTAAAATATCTATAATATTTCAATTTTGAATTCCAATACACCTTTTTCAAGATTCGCATGTCAAAAACATACCTCATGATGAGAGGGAAAGTTCGAAGGGTTATCTCATAATAAACCTTTAGGAAAAAATTCCTAGATTTATTGGGTTTCATTATTCTCACCACTTGAAACAATAATTGAGAGTGGGAGGCCATTAAATAATAATATACTAGTGAAAGAGTGGTGTGTCAAGCACAATAAATGTGCAAAAAACCTAGAGTTTCCCATAGAAGTGGTATGAAAAGCAAGCAATCTATAAAAAAAGTAAGTTGGTCATGTGAATGTCTATAAATGGTATGATAATTATTCTCCAATTAAATTTTATTTGTATCCACTTAGAATACTCTCTTAACAACTCATTTTATCACTAATGGGTTCCCTCAAACATCCATGTCACTAGGGTTCAAAACCTTACCAAAGGGTTTTTTATTTTTTCATTCAAAGAGTTGTCCAAAGTTCAATCACTCTTAACCAAATCAAGTTTCTAGTTTCTAAAAAAAACACTCTTTATTTTATCCCACTAGACTCATGATTTCAAAGTCACTAACCAGGCTTCCCTTAGGGTGATAGTCTACATTGAAATTTAAGGATTTCCAATTCCACTATTGTCATTTCTTGACTAAATTGTCTAGCCAATCGAGTGAGTATTGTGGCATGAACAACTCAAGTTCTATTTGTGGTGCCTTAACAAGCAAGTTGACATTGAGGTCAATTTATCTAAGGAGTTAAATGAGTTTATAGATATCCAAGTTGGTAATAACCATTGGGTATAAAATAATGTACATTTAAATCTACCTAATACTTATTTATAATGTCAAGATATTGATCATCACATCAAATATTATACCCTTATGGGTCACTCTAAACCCTCCTTATACCCTCTACAAACTGATAATCCCAAGGTGGAAGATAGAGGCTATGACTAGACTATGGTCACTATAAAAATTTTATAGATAGGGTTGACCTCTCCTCCCTATAACTTATCATTTAATAACCAATGCCTCCTGAAAGGTTCACACCTCTCTTTCTCATCCTATCAAATCCACATAGGCCAAGTAGAACATTGTTTCTCAAAGTTAACATCCTCAAAAAGGTTACTCTTCTATTAGGATATCCTCAACAGGTGGATCCTTATCTAGGCAGTCATGTAGCCTAATTTATCATAGTGGTGACTCTCTTTGAGAGGAAAGTGGGGATAAATGACACTTTATTATGTTTGAGGTATTTTATATTACAAATAGATGTAATAATTTTTAAGGCCTTTAAGATGTAAAGGATGAATATGAAGATCTCCAAATGGATGGCATTTCCTAATGAATATTCTTTCCTGGAATGTTTGAGGTCTCATAAAATCCTCTCATAAATTATTTGTGAAAAATAATTTCCATCATATTGTTTAATTATATTTTGTATATTTTCAAGAAGTTAAAATTTATAGATTTATTTTATAGCATACTCTAAACTATATTCAACCTAATGCCACCCAATTATCCACTTTGCATGAGGAAATATGTGGCAGTGCTAGCATATTAGTGTCAACCAAAATTTACCTATTAATTCTTATAATGGTGGAAACCCATCACATAATGTGATTTGGATTTTTTTATATTGATGGTCATTCAATTATCATTTTCAATATTTAAGCTCTAAATTATGGTCCTGGGTAGTCATATAAAATATCCAAATTGGTAGTTTGAGTGTGGCTTGCGATACCCCATCCATAGGTCCTTTTTGCATGCTCTTGTGACTCTTTTAGACACCTTTTTTTATCATTACCAGTCACTCATAACCTTCTAAATGGTCATTCCACCTCAACTAGATAGTATTCCCCATGCCAATCCTATTCCCCTAGGTCCTCAGGCTATAGGATAGGAGCACCTCATTTGGACTATAGCACCCCATAGAGAAGTGTCCCATTTTTGGTGAACCTATCCATTCACACTTTGAGCCCAAATGATCATTTTCATCTAGTATTTATCCTTAATTAGGTCATCCTAGCACAAATACATTTGACCCATGACTAATTGTTCCCTATAAAATCCCACTCAAAGCTCATTTACAAGGGAGGTGACCAAACTTACAAAGTAAACAAGAATACACACAAAGAACTAAGGTAAACTTCTGTTTTATTTTCACACAATCACCCATCACAACTAAAAACCTACTCAAATACTCATACCAATCCCTATCAACCTCAAAAAATATCAATTTGGCATTTACATCTACATCAAACTATTTCAAAAAGCACACTATGTGGGAGAACTACATATGACTTGATCCCTCTTTGGAGTATTTGTATGTAGGTAGCATACCCATAGAATGGGTGTGGATTGCACATTTAGTACATCTTTCACACTAACCTCCATATTTCTCAAGTGACTCAAATGTTGTTTTATCAAGCATGATGGAGTGTTAGGTTTTGAAGACAAAATCAGCACCATAATGACTTTCATTGACAACCAACACCTAATTTTTCATAGGCATGCTCACACAAGCACAAAATAAATACCTAGAAAGTTTTAAGTCTATGTGATCAATTTAGACAAAAATGGTAGGAACAAATAACAACATTAGATACCAAAGTGTCCACTTTTTGATGCTCCTATCCTTTTACCTAACGAAAGCTAGATTCAGGTTTACGCCACCTTCCTAGTCCTGTAAAACAATTTTTAACCTATGTATCAGATGTCTCATTCTATTTTATAGATAAGTTATATTCCTTATTATTTATTACTATTTTTAGAAAGGTGAAAAAGACAAAAAGTTGCACAAATCAAGATTGTATTTATTGTTATATTTTGTACTAATATATTAATCTAGACCCTTAACTATAATAAGAATAAAACTCCATTATTTTAAAATAATTTAAATCATTTGGTGAAACCAAATTACTTCGCTTGTGCACAAAATCCTTAGGAACCCTAGGGAAAATTCCTTGCTAATTTTTAGCAATATGTTTCTGATTTTTTTAATTACATCAGATTTCACATAAAATAAAAAATGGATCTCACTTATTTCAAAATATTTCTTGTAAATAACAAGGAGTCCATACTTGGTCTTATCATGCATATGAAAATATTCATTCTTTCACTTTCATGCTTACTTTTTATAATATGGGATGATATTAAGAAATTTATTGCTAGACATGTTAAGATCCATTTACTTCAAAGCAATGTTTACTTTTCTTTAATACAAGGTTTCATTATTTATTTTAAATACTCTCTCTCTCTCTCTCTCTCTCTCTCTCTCTCTCTCTCTCTCTCTCTCTCTCTCTCTCTCTCTCTCTCTCTCTCTCTCTCTCTCTCTCTCTCTCTCACACACACACACACACACACACACACACACACACACATGCAGAATAATTTTTAACTCTATCTTGCTAAACATGTTAGAAATGCCATGTTACAAGTTAATATTTTTTGTGCATTAGTGTAAATTTCCATGTTCTCTATCCCTTGTTTGCTATCTCTCATATGGAATGTTCTTTATAATCATATTGATATAAAACTTATAACTCTAATTACATGCATTTTATTCCACATCCATGGCTTTTACTTAGATGCCTCTAACTCTTTAGCTAATTTTGAGTATCTCCCTATCACTAATAAACACAAGAAAACATTAGTGGTTATATCTATTCCTCTTCCCTTCAAACTTGGTTCACCTACTTCTTATCTTGCACCTACTACTAGCTCTATGCCTATAGTAGATCATGTAGTACATGATATCACCCAAGTTTATGAATATAAGAAGGTTGATTACACCTATGGATATGGTTTTATCACTTAGGTTAGCACCCCTTCTGATATAATTTCATTTCTCAAGCTCCTTCAATGATCAAATGATTACAAATATGTGTTGTATGAAACCCTTTATAATACTAGAGTTCCTATTTCTACTGAACCAACTTATGTCACGTCTATCCTCAACACAATGCAATGTATTGAAGAGCATATTTCCTTTGAGAAAGAGTATTTACCCCCGTGGCACATCATTGAACAAAATCTATCCCTGTATATTTAATTAAGAATAAATGTAGGGGTAAAAAGAGTGTTAGTTGATAACAATTCAGGACTCAACATTTGTAACATTTATTTTATTAAAAATCTTAATATACAACCTATAGATCTAGACCATTATGACATGAACATCAGAGGTTTTGAAAATATTCCACAAAAAGACATGGGTCAAATAACACTTAATCTTACTTTGGGACCTTAGACATTGCCAACTACCTGCCAAGTCATGCAAAATGACCTTAATTATAATTTATTACTTGGTTGACCATGGATCCAAAAACTTTGTGAAGTACATTATACAATTCATAGATGCATGAAATACATTCATGCTAATCAAGTTGTTATAGTTGGTGGAATTCTTTATGAGTTACCACTCCCCACTTCAAAGTGATTTATTACTCTCTAGTCACTAGTTTTAGCTCCACCAGTTACAATTCTTCCTCCAATTGAGATTTAGACACAGTCAAGGCCTCCCTCACCAGCACAGAGAGTTCATACACTTCCATGGAGGACTCTCTTAGAGTGACCACTACATCAGTGATAGTTTTAAGACTCTAAATAGTTTCTAGCTATAGTATTCACACCAGGGTAGTATCATTGAGCTCTCATGCCTCTACACATAGATCAAATTTTTAGAGAGCTTCTTCTACTACCAAATGGGTCCCTAGGAACCCCACACATGCATCCACTTCTCAGATTTATGGGGGGACCCTTTCATTATAGATGTTTTGAAGCACTTACAAAATACATAGCTTTTAGAGTCATAGTCTAATCCCTTCTATTGCGATTCATGATCACACACAATCCCTCTCTTTGATATAGAACACCATGATAGGGAGTTTCTTATGAGACTCATCAGTTAGTATCATTTCTTCTCAGTCTTTATTTTTCATAATTTCTCAACTTACTTGTATATAGTGTCTTTTTGCTTACTTTTACATAGATTATTTCAAAATACCAAAAATAATATAATATTTCAAAATACTAAAAACAATATAACATGTCAAAATATAAAAACATTCAACTAACTCAAAACACCAAACACTTTTCAAGTGCATGCATTATCCATGCTTTACATTTTTAATACCATGTTAGACTTACATTTTACTATTTTATTCTATTATTATTGATTTATCTACATTACCATGCTTCACTTGATCTTCTTTGAGCATGTGCAGTGACACCTAGATCCTTGATTGCTTGACTCTACACATTGAGGGGGCATCCTACTTCTACATTCGAGACATACATTGGCATATCTACCCACCGGGGACATATTTTACATGACTAAACCATCCAGGTTATGTCATTCCTACCCCACACACTCTATTTATCATATTGATGTACATTACTTGCTATTTTACATAGATTATTCTATCGACACTCACTAGTATAGAACACTCGTGTATTTTTTAGCATCTACATAGTCTTGTACTATATGTTTTGCATAATTTCATTTCTTTCTTTGATCAGTGAGATATGATATTATTTTCAGCATTTATATGTCTTCCTTTCTTACTTTGAGTAGCTAGATGTGATTGAATTTCTCAGTTCCTATTTTTTTACTTGCATGTGCCTTAGGACATTTGCCAATATCCTTTGCTTGTACTCTTATATGTGCTTATGGCCCTCATGCCAATCTTGCTTGTTTGAAATTGTGTGTGTGTGTGGACATTTAACATGCCTTATATTCTTGATTTTCATAGTTTGAGTGACATGTGCCCATGTCCTTTATTTGCTTGGCCCCTTGTCCTTTTTTGTATGGTTCTTGCTTCTTGCCTTACATGCTAGTTTTCTTCTCATTTATTTATAATTCCATGATCCACATCATGCATTATCTTGCCTTCTTGGATGCCATTATAGACATCATACTCCATCCTTCCATGATAACTAACCAAATTTCTAATTTTAGTTCAGTATACTTCACATGTTATTACATTGTTACATCTATCCAGGCATACCCCTATTGATCTAACAATATCCAATACAAACTATGCTATATCATGAGACATATTTTAGATTATCATTGTTATATCATGTATTTGACAACATAATACACTTATAGGGCTCTTTCTTCTAAGGGTAGTCAATCCAAGGTCTTCATTTCTACCCTCAAAAGAGGAGGCAACAAATAGGGGTTTTGTCATAGAGATCAGAGCCCTCTACCAGTCAAAATTAGTTTTTAGAACTCTTAAAACAATAATTAGAATTTAAAACATGTAGAACAAACCCAAAAAATAAGGAGAAAAATAGAACAACCATTAGAATAGTAAAGGACAAGAGCACCCTATTCAAACTATAGCACTCTACAACAAAGTGTCCACTTTTTGGGTCTCCTATCCAAATAGACAAAAACCAAAAAATTTTAGAAAAAAAAGGTAAGGTTAATTATAGTTTTGTTAGTTATATTCTAGTTCAAATTAGGCAATTTTAGTATAGTTTTACTTAGATTATCTATATATATAAGGGGCATCATGCACAGCATGATGGTTCTCACTTCTAGTTTTAGATTGGGCAGTTGGTACAACTTTTAGATCAAAATCCATGTTACAAACACCAGTGATTCGGTGTAATGTGCATGACACATTTACCTTCTTTTATTTCTAGTTCATTGTATTACCCAGGTATTCTCAATAGTTAAATGTCTTATTCCATCTATAGGTGTTTGGCATCATTTTAGAATGGATTTTGTATAAGCCTAGTTCTCATTTTTGGAGTGGATTTTATACAATCCTAATCTCCACCTTTCATAGTGGCCAAGATTGGCCTAGTTCTTAGTACACATTTAGCTATCCATGTCAGATTGTTAGATTATAAATCATTCATGGGATTCATGAGCCATCTCATACAACACACATTCATATCGGTATTATTTCACATTTCACACTCAGTGGGCAATGATGGAGCCAAAGGACTAGCTAGCCTTTGTATTCTTTAACCACCTACTTAGAGGGATTGGACACATAGTCCAAAGATTGATTAACACATGCATGGTCGCATATAATCACTATATAGTGGGTAAAGATAGATCCAAATGGTCAACCTTTGTATTGTTGACCACCCTTAGGAAACTAAGCACTCATCTCCATTCATGATATTTCTCTTGGTACAACACATACCCAACATCACTCAACAACACTCAACATCATAATAAGTTTTGTATTGGTTCATGTAATTGATGAGGTGTATTCATTTATTTATATTCCTCTCTTTTTTACCTAACCTTTGTGCATTCTTATTTTAGACATAACATATTGATTTAATAGTTTTGGGAATATTGAAGTCTTATTCCTAATTTATTTAAGCGTCAAAGCTAATTAAATCAGTAAATAATATTACAATAATTAAGGTACTACTTTGTAAAATTTGAATAACATTTACACCTTTCTATAAATAGTAATAAATGTGAAGAAAATAATACTTAGCTAGAAATGGAGTAAGATGGCTGAAACAGAGTCTAGCATTCACTATGCAAGACTAGGACAATGTCACAAACTAGGATCTAGACTTAATTTTATGAAAGGATAAGAACACTAAAATATGAAACCTTAGGGTATGATGATATATTCCTCTTCTACCATTATTATCTAAGATACTTGAACATTTTATGTTTTGTTTGCTATGTCTGTGTGAGCCTACCTATGTAATTTGAAATGTTAGATGTCTATAGAACTCCATATAGAGATGTTTTAGTATTTAAACCCTAGAATCCATGATTATTTGAAAAAAAATGAGATATGGGGGGAGGGGGGGGGGGTTAGTGTGCTAAGATGCATCTAATGTGTATCAACACCCTTTGTGTGGGCATGTTACCTACATACCAATACTTTGTAGAGAGATCAATCCATATGTAGTTCTCCCACTTGATGTGCTTTATGAAATTGTGTGTATGAAGATGGAAAATGATAAAAATTGGTGTGGTTGAGGTGATTAGAGTCTGATGTAAGGATTTGAATAAGGTTTTGGCTGTAATGGATGGATATATGTAGAGAATAAGGAAATATGCTTGAGTAGTCTTGCTTGATTTATGATATTTTCCAACCATTTCTAAATTAACTTTGAGTATGATTTTATATGGATCTATTGGTCATGGGCATAATGTATTCATGTTAGGGAAATAAGAAGAAGGATAGGATCTAGAATTAAATGACTATTCTAGGTAAAAATGCACTTAGATAGGAGCATCAAAAACATACACCCTAGGGTTTGATGTTATAGTCTAAGTTAGGTGCTATTTTCCTAAAGTAATGGGACCCAAGGGGATGGAATCATCACTAAAAATTCTACCTAAAATAGGTATAATCAATTTTTGGAAGGCTATGGATGATTGAGAATCGGTAAAAATATGCCTATGAAGGTTATGAGAGTAAGAAGAGGGACCTTGGATTAGGTGTCACAAGCCACACTCAAGTTACCAATTTTCACATTTTATATGACTACATTCCCCCACCCCCCGCCCCCGCCTCCTCCCCCCCCCCCCCAGTGATGTAGAAAAATAAAATACTAGGATAAATGAAAAATAAAAATCATACCAAAACTTACCTACAAGGGTGAAGCTCATAAAGTTATGTGATGTTAGGTGTGCATAGAGAGAGAGAGCATGATATGAAATGTAAATATACAAGATAAAATAAAGATTAGATCAGTTCTTACTAGGTATGCCATATCTAAAATAAAAATGTAAAAATCTAGGTAAAAGAGAGGAAGACAAAGGAATGAATAAACCTCACCAGGTATGTGAACCAATACAAAACCTATTATGATGATGAGTGATGTTGGATGATGGTAAATAATGTTAGGTATGTGTTTTACCAAGAGTAGAATCATAAGGAGCTAAGTGTTTAATTCCCAAAGAGTGGCTTAAGAATGTAAAGGCTAGCCATTTGGCTCCATCATTGCCCACTAAGTGCATCTAGGTGATCATGTGTGTGTTAATCAATGTTTGGGTTATGTGTCCAATCCCTCTAAGTAGGTGGCTTAAGAATAAAAATTCTAGATAATCCTTTAGATCCATCATTTCCCCATTAAATGAATCTATAAACTGATAATGATATGAATATGTGTCATATGGGATGGCTCTTAAATCCCATTAATGCTCTATAATCTAACAATGTGGCATGGATAGATGAATTTGTATTGGAAACTATGCTAATCTTGGTTAATTGGAAGAAGGTGGAGATTAGGCTCGTATGAAAACCACTCCAAAATTGGGTAATAGGTTTATGTGGAAGCCACTTTGAAATGATCCCAAACACCTATAGATGGAGTAAGGCATGCAACTGCTAAGAATGCCTAGGTAATAAACTAAACTTGAAAATAAGAGAAGTTAAATATGATATGCACATTTCCTCCAATCACTAGTGTCTAAAACATGGATTTTGATTTGAAATTTATACCAACTTCCTAATCTAAAAATGGAAGTGAGATCCACCATGGTGTGCATGAATTCCTCCTATATCTGGATTCTCTAAGAAAAATTGTAGTAAAATTATTGAATCTAAACTGTTATATATGTGAAAAATTGTAGATGAGCTTACCTTTATACCTATATATAGAAAATATAGTTTTCTTTTTTCTATTTGGAGAGGAGCATCAAAATTAGACACCCTATTGTTTTCTCTAGTTTAATCTTGGTAGTGTTGTCTTGAGTTGATTCTAATGATTGTTCTATAATTTTCACTATCTGCCTAGTCTATTCTACCTAGTTTGAAGTTTGGTTGTTATTTTGGGTGTTCTAAAAGCTATTTTTTTACTTTTAGGAGCTCTAATCTTTGTGACAAAACCCCTATTTTTTCCCCCTTCTTCTGAGGGTAGGAATGAAAACCCTAAAATGACTATTCTCAGAAGAAAGAGACTTACAAGTGTGTTATGTTATGAGAATACATAATAGAACAATGATAATTGATAAGATATCTCAAGATATAGCATGGTTTGTAATGGATATTATTATATCAATAGGGGTATGCCTAAATAAATATAACAATGTAATAACATGTGCAATATACTGAATTAAAACTAAAAGTATAGTAGTTGTTAGTTGTTAGTTGGTAAGGAGGGATGGAGAATGCTATCCATCATGGTATCCAAGAAAGTGAGGTAATACATGATGTGGATCATGGCATTGCAAACAATCGAAAAGTAATAAAGCAACAAGCATACAAGGTAAGAAGCATATAAGAGTGGCCAAGGAGAAAACCATATAGGGGACATGGGAACCTGTCACTCAAAATGGAAAAAAAAATACAAGGAATGTTTAAATGTCATATACACATATAATTAGAAACAAGCAACATTGGCATGAAATCCAAAATCACATAGAAGAGTACTCACAAATGACATTGGCAAATGTCCTAAGGCACATATAGGAGACAAAATAGGAATTGAGAAATACAATCACATCGAGCTATGTAAAGTAAGAAAGAAATCATGTAAATACTATAAATACAATCTCATCTAACTAATCAAACAAATAAGGGAAAGTATGTAAGACATGTAGTATAAGACTAGGTATATGCTAAGAAATACACAAGTGCGATAAATTAGTAATTATCGATAGAGTAATCTATGTAAGCTAGTAAGTAATGTACATCAACATGATAACTAGAGTATGTGATGTATGAATGACATAACATATATGGTTTAATCATGTAGAAGATTTCCCCAAGAGGTAGATATATTGATGTATGTCTTGAATGTAGAATTAGGATGCCCCCTTAATGGGTAAACTAAAACAATTAGGGATCTGGATGTCACTACACACACTCAAACAATATCAAGTGAAGCATGGTAATGTAGATAAATCAAAAAAAATTAGTATATGATAGAAAATGTAAGTCTAGCATTGTAATATAAATGTAAATCATGGATGATGTAAACAATTGAAATTTTTTGTGTTTTTGAATTATTTGAATGTTTTTTTACATTGTGGAATGTTATATTATTTTAGGTATTTCTGATATAAGCTATGTACAAGTAAGCAAAAATAAACTATGTATAATCAATTGAGGAGAAATGATACTAATTGATGAGTCTCATAAGATAATCCCTATCATGGTATCATGTATCAAGGAGAGGGATCATGCATGATCATGAAGCACGATGGAAGGGTTGAGACTATGGCTATGAAAGACGTGTATACTATAAATGATTTGTAATCTTTGAAGTAGAGACTGATTATGGGGACCCATTATAACTTTGAGGATTGAATGCAATTATAAGGCTCTTATGGATTCATATTATAGTATAATCTCTTTGAATATATACTTTGTGTGTAGAGGCATGAGACCTCAATGATACTGCCCTGGGTGTGAACACTGTAGCTAGAAGTTGTCTAGAATCCTAAAGCTATGGTTACTCTAAAAGATACCTCTATGTAAGTGTATGAAATCTCTATACTAATGATGGAGGCCTCAATTTTTTTTGAATACAGACTAGAGGAGGAACTAAAACTGGTGGAAAAGCTGAAACTAGTGGCTGAACTAAAATTAGTGATTGCAAAGTAGAAAATGGATTTGAAGTGGGGAGTGGTAACTTCATATGGAACTCCACCAAATGTAAAAACCTTATTTTCATGAATGAATTTCATGCATCTATGAATTGTAGAAGATACTACTAAAAGTTTTTGAATCCATGGTCAACCAAGTAACACATTAAAAACTCTTGCACTAGGAACAATAGTAAATGGTGTGGCCACATGTGTTGGACCAACCTATAGAGGAATTAAATATCACTAATAAAATCTATATGTGCCCACTGAATACACTAATAACTGTGTCCATCAAGGTAATATCTTGCTCTGAATATCTCAGATACTGCAATAATGCTATAGTGTACATGTTCACACTGGATCCATTGTCTATGAAAACACTATGAGTAGGATGATTATGGATGTAAACTCTAATAAAGAGTGCATGATAATCCAAGTCATCCTCAACTATCTCCTAATCTGATAAGGAGATGGAAGGTATAGCTAGAACTTTAGAATTGTATACACCAATCATGTTGTTGAAGGGGTGTAATTCAATGGAAGGTGCCCTATATGTATTTAGTGGGGAATGTGCATGATATGCATAGTGAACCCCTGATGTATCTCTTATATATTTTTTATAATTCTCTTAGGAAGCATGTATCTTATTCAGCTAAATGTGCCTTGAGTTTTATTTCCTCCTTCTTAGGAATTATCTTCTTATTTTTTTCTTCTTCCTCCATTCTCTTTGTGAAGGGCTTATAGTCTATAGAGTCAGACTCCTTGGAATATATTATAATTGAAGACCTAGGTCCCTTAGTTTCTTTATTTAGTGCATCCATTCTCCATTTTTCTTATTGACCACTTATATCTTGTCAAGTCTTAGGGTAGTGTGCTTCCTCCAACATTGTATATTTAATGGATTTATATTTTGAAAATTTGTCTACCTCTTCTTGTTTTAGTTATTCACACACTAATTCACTTATATGTTTTGGTGGGGTATATTTTTATGTATATAATTTGAGTATTTTTCTCCCCTTAATGGGCCACACATTCTTAAATCTCTATAATTAAATATGTTTTCTCCATTTCTACCTCAATGGCCACTAGTGTGGGAGTATATTCTAAGAGTGGCTATGTAAAAGATAACTTAGGTAGTGAGTGGGGTCATATTCTAATAAGATATGAGATCCCTTAAGTGAATATGATAGTGATTATTCTTAGATAGATAGAGCATTTCATAAGTCCCAAATTATTCTCTGACTTCCTCTTACACGATCTCTTATTTAGGTGAGGCTATGGGCATAGGCTATGAGATTGAAAGGTTGACTAGAACTTTTCCTTAAATGTATATATGCTCACTTTACTCAAATTTTATGCTTATCCATATTTTTTATTGACCCTATTTGTGACCTCAAGCTGTTTTGAATACTTTTTTCTTTCAAAAGGGGTTATTTTTTATCTTTCCCATTCCTTTGTATCTTCTTTGTTGCCAAGGGCTGGAAAAAAACTCTAGCTCATTATCCTTATCTACATACATTCCTATATTTCTCTTTCATTGAGAAATATTACAATTTATATTGTTTCTCCTAGATTAATTCTATGTATGGTTCAGTGGGACATTATTCAATTTTCTTCTTCTTATTGGTTAGTTTTAGGGTGTTAGTAAAACACAATACTTTCCCATTCATAGTCTCAACTAGCATGGGGTAAATCACTAGTGCATCATATTTAGAGTTGTCATTTTATGAAATAATTTCCTTTTTGGGGTATTTCAAAATATACCTCAATATGAGGCTATCTTTATCAAGTCTTTAAATATTTACTTGCTTAATTAGACTATCAATTTTTTTAAGAATCCTCTTTAAATCTTTTCCCTTACCATGTATGGAATATTGAGTCATCTCTGAATCCATCCCCTTCTTCCAATTTTACCTTTATTAATGAGTGATGAATCATTATTCAATAATATATGTGGTATTTATATGATTTATAGTAACCCCTTTTATATTATACTCATGTCCCCAATGGATATGATTGATGTACATACTAATTGTACATCATGATATTGTATCCTTTAGTGATTTGTGTGGGGAAGTTATCATATTTAAATTATACACAATAAAACATTTAAAAATATATGGATGAACAAATTCTAATTAGTCTCATCCATGATACTAATCTAATCACATAGAAAAATTCAAGACTATTCCCCACATAAATGATCCTCCTTTTAGATGCACCTCTTTTGTGATTACAATAATATCCTAAGAAATTTACCATAAAATTTTGAATTTAAAAAAATCACCTAAATTTGATGCATTATGTACTCTAATTTATTAATGGATAATTATGTCATGCTTCTATAAATAGCTTCTTGCTGATTAGATAAGCTTTTATGTGCATTGTGATGCCTTCCAACTTCTTAGTGAGAATTGTGAATCCCATTTTTTATATTTAGTATTTTAAAAAAAATCCATTTTATTCATTATAATATCAAAAATCATATTCTCTTTTGTGTCCCTCAATCTAATCACCTTTAATATGCATGCGGGATAAACTTCATCCTCCTACTCACAACATATAACTTATCTTTATGAATGTATGATATTAAGAAACTAACCATTTTTTTTGTTTATTGAAGAATGGTTATTCATATAGATGTAATGTATTATTCAACTCTACATGTTCTTGATAGATGCATCCTTAAAATTTATCCCATCTAACTAATCCTCCCCATCTTCATATATTAATCATCCTTTAGTAATTTTTCATACTCAGGTACCTTGTGATTTTAATTATCAATTATGTAATATCCCACATAAATTGTAAATGTTCCATCATGAAAAACCATCTATATGAATTACATCATTGGGATGTCTAGAGGGGTTTCATCCATTTTATTCTATGGTTTTCTTACATCATTTTATTTTGGTATTTTCTCCTTAATGAGAATAGTGTCTCCTCCATTTTTATTCTTTCCCCTTAGTGTAGATGGTAATAAATGGGGCCAAACTAATGGATACCTCAATCCTTAGTAGCTAATCTTCCTCACTCACTCTCTCAAAAATAAAAGACACAAAAATAGAGGCATACACTTCCTTTATTTAATTAGAGATAAAATAAAAATCATAAATAAAATTGGGATCATAGTGTTCACACTAACACTTGTAAGATTCTAGCGCTTCCTTCTCTCACTATTACTTCACTTACTACTGACCAAGAACCCCTTCCTATTAATAAAAGTGACTGATTTTCCCATTTGGGTTCCAACTCTTCCACTTCCATCTAATTTTCAACTCTTCAATTCTAATGTAACTGCTCATGGCCCTTGTGAATCTTGCTAATGTTCACACATTCCATTTCCTTTTGTGAATCTTGGAATTTAGACTAAAATTTTGTTAGGTTATTTAAAGAATGGAAAATGACTAACACTCTAACTAACTACTACATGATTACCACCAAATTAAAACTTTGGTCAATATATTTACAAAGAGTTAAAATACACCCAAATTAGGGCTTATTAAAGAGAGGTATGGTCACTTTAACTTCTCTATGATGTGATCACTATGTTGTGATCATAGTGAATAGAGACCAATGTGAATTGATAGGATTGTGACACATGACATGATCATGGATCTGATATGAACAAACTTACTATTATCTCTGTGACCACTGAGTACTTTGTGGACCTATATATTTCTAAAATCAACAACATGGTCACACATGCATGGCCTCTATATATACATTCTCTCTTTTTGGAATCTCTTCTCTTCATGATCTATATATTAATGACTTGGGACCCTTATATCTCAAGAGAAGTGACACTTTTCCCCTCTCCAAATTTAACTTTGCAACTTTCTTGTAACTTCCAACTCTTAAATTCCATGTAATTTCTCATGGCCTTTATGAATCTTGAAATTGTTAGCACCTTCCATGACATAGTGAATCTTTGTAATAATATAATAACAACTCTAAGATATTTTAATTATGGAAAATATTATAATTATGTGATAAACTACTACATAATCATTACCAAATGAAATCTCTATTCAATATATTTTGAATGAGATTAAAAACACCCAAGTTGGGGATTCCTCACAAGAGATATGGTTCTTTAAAATTATCTGTGATGCGAGCACTCTATTATGATCATAATGAATGAAGGTAAACAAAAATGAGTGGAATTTTAACATGTGTCATGATCAGAGAGCTATTTTGAAAATAATTATTGTTGTATCCATGGCCACTAATTACTTCATTGACCCGTTGATTTATCAAATCCACAAAATCATTTGTCACAAATCTGATTTAAGAACTATGTAACCCATTGGTCATAAATATGGATGTAAGGTATTAGTTATAATTGTTAGATGTTTAAATGATTACAATGTATGTAATTCATGATTAAAACACATTGTTTTAAGTTACTTATTATTAAATTATCAGTTGAAATTAGTTTTAATGTAAGAATTAGTATTGGGATGATTGATCCATCTTCATAGTGATGAAGTCATTAATTTCTAGCTCTAGAATTGGAGGGGTTTTCCTTAGATTATAGAACCAACATTATATGCCATTACAAGTTACACAAAAACCCCTATAGTTTTATAAAAAGAAATGTTTTTATGTGGTAGTTGAAAATTACCCCAATAGTTATGAAACCACCATGATTATTATGTAACCACCCTTATGGTTGTATAACTATCTTGATGGTTACATAACCCCTAGTTTACATAGATCATTAGTGTTTCCACCCAAAAAAATTGTGTTTTGAAGATCTAGTGTTTGTAGATGGTGGTTGTAAAACTGCCCTAATAATTTAAAAACACCATGATTTTTGAGTAACCACCCCAATGGTTGCCTAACCACTCCAATGGTTACAAAATGGCTATTCTACCTAGATCAATAATTTTTCCACCATAAAAAAGCATGAGTAAAGAAACAATTTAAAACATTTCATATAATCGTCAATGGTTCATTTGAACATATTGAAGGATTAAGGCACTAGATAAATCAGTGAGGAGTTGTGAAGCTATATTCAAATTGTAATTTTCATGTTTGAGTCTTTGTTCATATTATCTCATTATTTATAGTGTTAGTTTATTCTAAGAAGTTTTGTAAGAGTGAAACTAAACTAGGTAAAATGTTGGATAAGGTATTAATGATTATATCTATCCATGAAAGTCCAAAAGTGGAAGTCACTTGTAAATTTGAAGATTATATAGTGGAAAGAGGAGGGTAATTTCCTCACCCACTAGAGTTTTTCCCACATTGGGATTCTCCAAGTTAATTCTTGTGTTCATATTGTGCTTTGGTGGTTATTTCATGTTTATCTTTATGTTTAGCATTTTGTGTATTTTAATTCCATAATGCTACATCTCTATTTTATCAATAAAATTAGTCTAAAACAATCAATCTTTAACCACTTGTTGAGTTATGAGTATAAGATCTATGTTGGTGAAGTCGAGAGTGGAATATCTACCTAATTAATAGATTATAATGGTACAAGATTTGGTTTAGCATCAGTAATTTTTTTTGGTTTTTTGAGTTTGTGACTAAATTTTAATCTATACTTATCACTAGAGTAAGTGGTTATATTGGTAAAGTGTCATAGTTCCCTTTGAAGAAGACGTGTCCATAAGTGGAAGTAAGAGATTATAAGTATGGCCCATGTTGATCAAGAATAAACCCATTTTGATAATTTCATTACTCTTGAATGAGGAATGGATAGTATATGCATGGAATAAAATGATAGAATTATCCTCTTTCTCTAAATAGACTAGGACTCAAATAAGGTCATAAAAATAGAGCTTGTGTATAATTGTATGATCAAATAATGACCTAGAATAAACATAGACATAGTAGATGGTAATCCACACTCAAATGTTAAGAGGAAATGTATTCTTATGATTTGAGGTATAAATCTTGTTAGATTAAAATAAATGGAGATTAATCACCATATCACATTATTTTATTTTATTATAATATTATTTCACCTAAAGACTATTCCAGGTTTATTTGTTATTCCTCCTTCTTATATTATAGGATGTTGTTTGGCTATCTTATTGTCTATATAATAGCCTATGAATTAAGTAATTATTTAGGTAAATATATGATTATTCATTCTCTACATTTGGTTTTAGAGTAGGACAAGAATTGGTTTTTTGTAAATAAGAGAAGGTGGAGCCTTGAGGCACCCTCATACTACATTTGGAGGAAATATTTAAGAAGCCCATGCTCTCATTCTTTGAGATCTCAATATCAGAGCCTCTCCCAAATTCATAACTTATCTTGTTCATGTTTTTAATAATGTGTTCCAAATTTTAATCATTCTCTCAAAATATTTATCTTATTTGAATGATTTTTATGTAATTTTTGCATGTTTTTGATAGTTTTTTGCTGTACAATTTTCAAAACATGAATCCGATGGTACAATATCATATCCATCTAAGTTATTTATAAGATAGAAGTTTAAAAATATAATTTGGATTAGGTCATACATCCATTAAAAGTCCAAACATGTGGACTAGTTTTTATAACAACTTCCTAACCCCATATGGTTTTTGGATGGTACAGGTCATACATATTAGATATTTGAAAACTAATACCAAAATGTGATAAAATAATCTTTTATATTTCATCCTATAGAATTTTTTAATCTTTTTTTAGTAGGTTGTATAGTGTTTTGGGTGGCTTAAAAAAAACTATAATTTGTTGTAGTCAATTTGCATAGTTGAATGGTTTTTACCTATTTAAAGGTCATACATTTTGAAATCTTATTTTTGGAAAAGATATAATGCTGTCCATTTTTAAATTTACAACTAAGACAAAATTTTTCATAAGGATGTAGGATCCTTTGGAAGCTTTTTCTCAGACCATTCTAGGTATGATTTGTATATTTTTAAGTCTTTAAATCCAAGTTTTTATCAATTATAAACTTGATTATAAACTTGAAAGAATGCTTAGCTAGATTGGTAGGGGAAATTTTTCATCAATAGTATGTGGGAGGTTCAAATCCCTTTTTTGGAGTAAAAAAAATAACCAGACCCCCAAATTTAGATAGTATGCTAAAATTAGTTACAGCTAACTAAATTTAGCAACAAAAGTCATAAAAAAATCAAAAGAGGTCAAAGATCACTAAATCATTTTTAAGGGGGGGATATTATTTTGTAAAATATAAATAGTGTCTTTCCATTCATTGTAATCATTTACTTGAAAAGTATTGTAATAATTTATTTTTTAATAAAATACAATAAAAAATAAAACAATGCATTTATGCATAATCATAATGTTGGGTCATAATTAAGCCTCTTACTCACATTTATGAGTAAAGACATTTGATTGAATTAATATATACATAGACTAACATAGTTTCAATAATGATGTCTAGGGATCATCTATCTAAACTATCGAGGAGAAATAAGCCAAATAATGTAAGTTTGATAAAGTAAACTATAAGGCAAAATTGATAATAATGTTCAAGGTATTGGATGAGGTAGAACCTCATATCCAAGAGGATACAATAGATAAATATGTTTGGGATAAACTCCAAATAGTTTATGAGAAAAAAACTAAAGGTATCATTCTCCACTTTTAGAGGCAACTTAATTCACTCAAATTTAAGTTTGATGGGAAAGTAGAAGATTTTATATGATGTATCTCAACCTTGAGGGCTTCATTCCAAGCATTCGATGAGACAATATTAGATTCATCTCTTGTACCTCTTATCCTGAGATTAGTACCACCATCCTAAAATACATTCTTGACTACCTTAATAGTCTCAAAACATAAACCATATTTTGCCAAGTTGGTAAACATTTTGTAATAGGAAGAGTCTATGCATACAGAAGAAGAAGAAGAATCAGAAGAAGATATTCTTGTCTCTAATCAACAGAAAGGTAAAAAGTAGATCAAATTTCCTAAACTAAAGCAAGGTCATCAACATAATGCACACGGGAATAAAAAATAGAATGTCTACCTTATATGTGGAAGAAAAGGCCATTACCTTAAGGATTGTTGGAATAACTCATTTACACATAAGGCTCTTCAAGCAACAAGAAGCGTGGTAACCAAAAATAATCTCATCTACCCAAATGAAAATAATATAAGAAAGGTCATTGGAATCATAAATCCAATTAGCAAGACAACATTGATGAATAGGAAGAAACACCTTTAGATGTGGACTTCCTATATACTACATAGTCTCATAAAGAATCAACATCATAAAGGTTTGACTAAGGTGCCAAATGACACATGAATGATAATTGTACTAAAAATCATTTCTATTTGGGTGATTATTCATCCTAATGTGTTCAACGTATTAGTAACGTATATTTACCACTTTGACGCAATGCTTGTAGAATTTTAGACATCTTGTGTATTCTAAGACTCACAAAGAATCTTTTATCAGTTAGGTAGTTACTTGACCATAACCTCAAGGTTGAATTTGACTGTAAATGTGGAAAAATGTGTTTAATTAGAGATAATTCAAAACACTCAAAAATTATTTTATGAGCCTCAGGAGTTGGAAAAATGTTCAAACTTGACTTTGTGCAGATAAACAAATGAGCATTTGTGGTAAAAGAAATAGCCCCAAAAAAATTATGGCATAAAATATTTGGTCACATTAGTTTTATATATCTCAACACACTCCACCATTATAACATGGTAAGAGGATTTCCATATCTCAAAAAGGGTATAGATAAATGTTAACATTAATTAGTAGGAAAACAACATAAATATCCATTTCAAAAAGGTACATATTACACCCATGGAAAACTAGATCTGGTGCATATCGATCTATATCGATTGATGTCACCTAGTCATGTTGGGTTTAAGTACTCCATACTCTTTGTTTATTATTTTTCTATAAAAATGTGGGTTTATTGTTTGAATATAAAGAGCCAAGCCTTTGAAACCACAATTGTTGTTGAAAATGAGATTTGCTAGAACATTAAAACCCTCCACTTAGATCATGGGGGGAATTCACCAGTAATGAATTCAAAGAATTTTTTCAAGAAAATGACATTCATAATTAAATGGTACCTCTGCATACACCACAAAAAAAATTATATTTCTAAATGGAAAAATCATACTATTATGGAAATGGTGCAATGTATGCTACATGATTCAAATTTTACAAAGGCATTTTGCATAGAATCATTCAAAACCACAATATATCTACTCAAAAAAGTTCCCAATGTAGCTCTTGATGGGGTAACACCATAGGAATCATGGTTAGGGTGCAAACCATCGATAGCACATCTTCAAGTTTTGGGATGAAAATGAAGTATGCATATTTCCAAAGTAGAGAGGACTAAACTTGAAATGAAATTAGAACAATATGTCTTTTTAGGCTATAGTGAAGAAGAACTTGCCTATAGATTAATGGATCCAAAGACCAAGAAAATCTACATAAGCACGGATGTTTATGTTTTTGAGAAGACAAAGGTAGAAGCTCCTTTTACAGGCTCATATGGTAAACCAATTAGTCTCATAGTGAATGGAAAAGATGGAAATCAACTAGATGAAGATATTAATGATTATGGGAACAATGGTGTAGTTACACCACCTATAAGAACCACTAAATATATACCTAAATTGTATACAAGTACATTAAGGGATGTTAAACTAGATAGAATTCTAGACACAATGACTACTAGACCAATTACTTGTAGCATGAATTGATGAGAGGTAAATTTGGCCCTAATGAACACATTTGTTGAATCTATTAATCCCTCTATCATTAAATAATCCCTAGATTCTAAATCTTGGAAGGATGCCATGGATGTATAATTTTAATCATTGATGAAACATAAAACATGTCATCTTCAAGATCCTTCACTAGGAAAGAAGCTAATTAGTTTTAAATGGGTCTTCAAAACTAAATACAAAGTCAATGGTAGAATTAATAAGCTCAAGCCATAGAAAAGGGATATGCACAAAGGAAAGGCATAGATTATGAGGATACATTTGCTCCTATAGCCAAGATTAAGGTAATCAAAATGATATTTTTTCTAGTTGCACAATTTAGATGGAGGGTCTGCCAAGTGAATGTAAAAAATTATTTTCTCGATGGAGATATACAATAATAAGTTTACATGACATAACTAAAAGGATTTATCACTCTTGGTAATGAATGAAAAGTATGTAAACTCATCAAATCTCGGTACGGTCTCAAATAGGATCTATGTACCATGGTACATAAAAATTAATGAATGTCTCATTCAACATTTATTCTATAGGAGTCCTTATGATACAAATATCTACCTCAATCAACAAGGGGGATATATTTTGATCATTGTTATATATGTCGATGATCTAGTCATCACTGGCAGTTTAGTGGAGATGATAGATGCAACCAAGAAAGATCTTAACCAATCATTTGACATGATAGATCTTGGGATTCTACACTATTGTATTCAATTAGAAGTATGGAAAATGGAACACCACATATTTGTGTCCCAGATGAAATATGCCAAGATAATTCTTGATAAATTTAGGATGATGGATAGTAATCTAATTTCTACACTTATGGAGACAAGGCTTCAATTGTCTCATATAGATCCATCACCATAAGTAAATACAACTCTCTATTAATAGTTGATTTGGATTCTTATTTACTTTACATATACTAGGCCATACATCATCTATGTGGTCAAATATCTTTTACAGTCTATGCAAGAGGTAAAGATGTCTCATTAGAAAGAAGAAAAGAAAATATTGATATATATTAAGGGTATAATAGACTTTGGCCTAGGGTATAATAAAAATTATAATTTATTCTTGATAGGATATTTAGACTCAGATCATGCAAGAAATATTGATGATATAAAATCCACTTCTGGATATGTGTTCTCTTTTGGATATGGTCGTATATCATGGGGGAACAAGAAACAGAACTTTATTTCTCGATATTCCACTAATGTAAAATATCATGCCATAAGAGGAGCTATGTGCAAAGTGATATGGTTACATCATATACTAAAAATATTGGGAGTACCATATAAGATACCTATCATCCTATATTGTGATAATGAAGGTGTTATAAAACTTATTCATAATCTAGTCTTTCACGAATTCACAAAGCACATTGAGGTGCAAGTTCATCTCATATGCATACATGTACAACAACACAACATCCAACTCTAGTGTTTATCAATAAAATAACAACATGAAGATGTATTCACCAAGTCACTTCCATGTGACAAATTTGAGGAATTTAGAGAATATATCTCGTATTCACTTCAAGTTATGCTGAATTAATGGGGAGAATGTTAGATTAAAATAAATGGTGATTAATTAACCATAACACATTATTATTAGTTTGTTATAATAGTGTTTCACCTGAAGACTATTCCAAGTTTATTTATTATTCCTCCTTCCTATGTTATAAGATATTGTTTGGCTATCTATTTTTCTATAGAATAGCCTATGTAATAATTCATTCTTTAAAAGACTATATGATTATTCATGTTCTACAACTCTCACTAGGTCTAATGATGGAAAATTGATTATGAGGTTGATTGTAAAGGTGTAATTAAAGTAAACAGTTGTAAAGGTGGAATTAAAGTAAATGATGGGTAAACAATTTTAAATGATTTAAGGTGAAATATTCAACAAAATGGAGGTCTATGCAACCTAAGGTGATAAATAAAAATCTTAATCAACCCTATATCTATTATAGATTATTATATATAAGAGCATAAGCAAGGGTGCAAACATACATCTATAAAACAATAAAAATTAAGTATATAATCTAATAAGTATACAAAGGAAATATTATAGGGATAGGGACACTTTTCTTTGGTTGGAATCATGGAAACTTTAATATTCCCCTTTAGCTCAAATGGTACTTTGCAAGAGATGTTATAGGTTGAAGACCTGAAATGCTAAGATGGAGACCTAGATATAGCTAGTTTAGAAATCCAAAGACCTCTTCTATTGAGATTAAAATAAACTACAATACTAGACCTCAAATATAAGGTTATAGAGCTCTAACTCCAAATATTACTTAAGATAAGAAATGTGAATGCATATAGAGTGTATGAATGTGATATATAGTCTGGGAATGTTTTTTTGTACTCCCAACTCATATATTTTTGTTTGTATTTTTTTTGAATAAACTTATTCTATGTTATCCTTAGGTTAATTATAATCTTCACGAGGAAAATTATAATTTTTAACCATTAGAAAAGTAAAATCACTTGACAACTTATCAACCTAGGGGTTTTCTTGCTCTACTCAAGTAACCTCAATTTATTTCATGAGAATTTCAAAAGTGTCTCAAAACTTAGGAAAAATAAGTTCTCCATGGGTATTAGTGTGATGTAATTGACACCAATTGGATAAGGATATGTTTGAAAATTTTAATAAAATAGGTGGATTTGAAGAACTTGTCATAGGATTACCCATTTAATTGGTTATTATTCTACTTGTTTTGATTGTTATTCCTTTGTAAACATTAATCTATTGTTATTGGTATATTTAGTCCATAATTAACCCTTATTTTAATACCAATGAAATCAGTTTCCATTTTTTGCATAATTTTAGTGAGAGCTTCCAATTCATTTGAATTTGTACTAGATGTAAAATTAGTGATCTGTATTTTCAAGATTAAATATAATGTTAATGTTATAGTCTGATAAGGTATGGATTTAATGAATTTTGGTAACACCAATTTTTTACAACCCATATATTTTGAAAAATTGGTTGTTATTTCGAGGCATTAATTACATTTGTAATGTAATTGATTTAAAATAGGCTTACACTAAATATGTTATATTAGGTATTATCAGGAATATAGAGGTAACTAGAGCTAATACATCTAGTTGCATGTGATAATCAATGGAAGAAACAAGTCTATGGTTTTTGGATATAATACTATGCATTTGTTGAAATATCACATTGAATTATGTCATGCTTTAATTTATTTCCCTCTTAATCATGGAATATTTAAACCTTGCACTTAGGTCTAATGCCTATCCAAATTTCCTTATTAAATCATCTTCAAATTGTATCCAAGTAGTAATGGATCCTGGTGTTAACTTAATAAACAAATAATAAATGGGTATTTTAAAGGTTAAAGGAAAATTTCCACATGAAACATCCACATGTATTACATTTAAGAGTCTCAAATAAACTTTGAAAGTGGTTACATGTTTCTCTATAGTCATAGTCCTATATTTTATGAATATAATAATTTTTATTTTATTTTTAATTCTTGGGTGGGTAATGTGTAACTTTGGGAATGTTTAAGACAGTGATTGTTACATAAGAAACCATTAGATTAGTAACATACTCTCATGCTTGTTAGATATTTCCTAATGCTAGGTTAGGACAAGGTTTCATGAATATCAATATTATAGGAATACCTTTATCTCTTTAAGTTTTCATTTAACTTTGTAAAGATTCTAGTAGTTTTTCTAAAATTGATCTCAACCTAGTTATTTTAAGTGGTGTATCTAGTATGGCCTTATTTAAAATGCCAATATTACTAGTTTATTAGTGTTTTTACATGGGCATAGGTTTAAGGGGTTTGCTAGAGACCCTCCCATTTTATACATTCTTAGATAAAATAACAATACACGAGTTACCTTAGCCTTTTAAAGACACACTTAATTTCTAATGTTAGTAATTAAATCTACCTTATAGCTAGTATTATTTTATCCTATAAATTTACAACTATACAAAGATATTTAAAAATAATAATAAAAATAGTTTTGATACCTTTATATTAACAATTACAATTATTCCATATTCATAATAAGTCAAAGGTTATACATTTCAATTTTCAAAATAAAATTAATTGACCATGCAAAGTATACTTAAATATTTTAGACATTTATTTTAAAATAAACCAATATTCTCTACAAATAGAAAAGGCTCAAATTTATAAAAATTAATGCTATTTAAAGTTGTAAATATTTTTTAATCAAATAAAATTAGCCCAAATAATCTCACAATCCTTATAATTTTGAAAATATATATCAACTATCAACCAAACAAAAAAAGTTTAAATGATAATTAATTGATATAATAAGGTTTAATTAATGATCATTCATTCACTAAACTACCAATACTAGTATATATTATATTTGACAATAACCTATGAGATATATTACCATGTAAAACTTAAATAAAAAAGAAATTCACCAAATTTTAAATCAAAATGCCATTTGAAGCACCAAACTTGTTTTATTCTTTCTAATGATCCTTCACAAAAATTATTAACGAATCATAAAAATAAAAGGAAAATCTCCAAGGGGATTTTCAAATTAAAATTGTATTAAGATAAATTCATGAAAATATCTTATTTTTGGATCCTCTCAAATAAAACTAAATAAGGTCATACATAATTGTAGTTTTTCACACGTATTACATCTTCTCAACTCTAATTTCCACCTAGGATCTAAGACACTAAAATATAGAAAGCATATCTTAAGATTCTCTTGTTATTAATTTCCAACTAAATTCTTGGAAACATTATTCATAATGGGCTACATCCACCAACCAATGCTTACCAAGTCTCCTATTAGATTCAAGAAGGTCCATTTTAATCTATGCTATCATTTGTAGCTTTCTACCAGATAAGGTTGGACTATTTTCTAGTTTGTGACCTATAAATCAATAGTATTAAAAACCTTGTTGATAATGCCTTGAATACTTCTTTGGAAACCCATTTACATTTATTATCTTGTAAAGTAGGAATAAGAAACAAAGAAAATAAATATTAGGTTTTATTAACAAAAGAATCTAGGTATAAATCATTGGCCGATACATTTTACTTATTAAATTAAAACCCTCTGAATGGTGGTTCAAAAATTTCAAAACCATATCTGATTAAGATTTGGTGAACTCCACTAGTTCAATTTTAATGTAGACATTCTTAATGGAATCAATAATTACTTTTACTTCCAAAAATTTGGTCTTATTACATTATAATTTATTTTGAATGATTTTTATTTAGAAAAAAAAAAATTCAACTAATTTACAATTAATGTCATAAAACACCTTCCAAATATCTTTTGATGACAATCAGGTCTTCAAACATGTATTTGGTATTTTTTAATTGATTTTCACATTCTACAATCCTCTTTATATGCTTTTCATAATCCCCAATTACTTGATGAAGTCACATAATAAATTTTTTTCATCATGGAGAGAGTGGTAGGCTTATATATTATAGGTAAATATTATACAACTTGAGTTTGAGTAGTCAATATTTATTTTACTTCTCTCAATGATTGATTTGATCTTCTTATTATCATATTTAAATTTTATCTTGGGTTATTATATAAAAACTATACTATATATGATATTTTATGATTATGTAGCACCTTAGTCTTGTACACTTGGCAAATTCAAACTTTTGTTGTTACTCTTAATTCTACACTCTCATTAATTTAGTGAGCATTGAATCTGATATATCTTATGCCCCTTGGCCTATCTCTTAGTCTGACCACTATTATATTGATGAGATAGACATATATCTTTACTAGAATACTTAAAATGGTACTTATCTTACACCTTAACAAGTTATGATCATGTTCCTATTTTTATACTCCCTGGACACTAATGTCTGAGATAGATAATAGCATTGATGTTATTTTCCTACCCTGACACAAGTGTCTAGTGCCCTAAAGTCATCTGAGTCACAAATGAAACATATCTTAATGGTTAGTCTAAGTGCTTTAATGCAGCTTATTACTCCAAATGGACTGATATAAATACAAGATCAACCCTAATTCATTCTTCACTTATGAAAACCTAGAAAAGACCAAAGATACTAAGGAACTTATAAAAAATCACTCTATCAAGAATTAAAATTTATCAAAGCTTCCCTATTTCCAAACTAGTCATAGGGACTGCACATATAGAGGTTTGAAGTACTAAAGGAACAACCCAAAATCTCAATTTTTTAAGTTACAAGATAGGTTAATAGTATACTTTATTTACACACATTGCATAATTTACATAAAATTCAACATGTATGGGATAAATAAATTAGTTTGAGGTTGTGTTTTAAGTATTGGATATGTTGGCAAAATCCTTTGATAGTGTGGTCATTAGGGTTAGCTCGATGTTGTATGCCTAGTAACCCATTTTTACGCAAGGTCACATTAAATATGGAAAGCTAATTTCCATTTCATAAGCAGTGACTATCCATGACTCAAATATGAATGCACCAGAGTAAAGGAAAATCCAAACCCAAAAGCCTCTAGGTGGTTGCATCTTATTTCACTAGATATTCTGTACATGACACTATCATCAAACTTAAATGTAATGTCGACATAACCATCCAGGGCTGATGTAATTATCTAGATAGCCAAAGACACTAGATCTAGAATATGATAACTATTTTATAACTATCCCCACCTATTCTAGATATAGAACTACATTAGAATCAAAACAATCTAAGTACTTATATTCTTTATCATTTCTATTTCTATCATAGTTTTAGTTTCCATATTTATACTTTCTTAACATAATAAATTTAGTATATGCTTATATCTAAGTTTAGCATTTAATTATCCCACTATAGATATGATTATCACCTTTATTCAATTTCATTTCTATATTCTTAACCCTAATCATAAAGTGAAATACATATCATAACATTTCATTTTAGAGTTAAACATTTAGTGAAACCAATCCGTGTGAATGCAATTTTTTTTTATTCCTAGGTTTCTAAACTATCTAGGGTTTCAGATTATTATATTTTTCATTTCCTAATTTTACTATTTTGCATGTAATCTAGTCATATCCATAGATTGGAGGGGTGTCTATTGAACATATTGGGTTTCCCCTCAACCCATCTAATATGTCTCAAACCAATGAGGTATCTAGTACCTTAGATCATGACAATACCCATGTGGAAAATGAACCAAATGATGATAGGGTTATCATAGAAGAAGATTATGATATGAAAATTAAGAAACAAATGAAAATGAACAAGTAGATAATGATCAAGTTCATGCAATTTCCTTGTTTTGTGACCACATTTGACAAAATCTTGAAGATCTTAAAAACTATACTTGAAGTAAAAAATTCCAAAACTTTAGTGGATAGATCCCTCCCCTTAAATAGATTACAACTAAATACATATAATGGGGGTGAAAAATGTGTGTAAACCTTTTGTTCCCTAAAACTAATTTTGATACATATATTATGGTATTACTCATTTTTTTAACACAAATACTAGTTTTAATTCCTGTTACTACTCAAAACATGTTTTCATCCATTTTGGTGACTGTTAAACTTGCTAATATAGCTCCCACTAGGCCTACAGTTCAATCATTCCTTCAATTTATAAAAAAATTACAAGAAAATATTACAAACATTGAACAAAAAGCTTTAAAATTTCCTCATGCTATAAATTCACAATATGTGTTGCATAACCCTCTTTCACTTGAAACATGTATGCACCCTTTTCCAACTACATTTTTTTCACCTAAGTTAACATTTTATGATCGTAAGGGTGATCCTAAACAAAATCTTCTAACCTTCTATGTGGCATGCCTTGACTATGTCTCTAATGATAAAATTTTGACCAAATTATTCCCAAGAATTCTCAAGGACTATGCTTTGAAGTGATTTTTTGATCTACCTCTCCAATTCATAAAATCATTCAAACCTCTTGCAGACTAGTTTTTATCACACTTTTCCATTAACATTTCTAAAAAATGTTTCCTACACCAAAATTACCAAAATCAAACTAGGAACTAATGAACCTATCAATGAATATGTCTTGAGATATAAGAAAATGCTATCCAAAATGACCAATCCTGTGACATATAAAGAGTTACAAGATATATTCAAGCAAATTTTTCTTGCTCCTTTACATGAGTCCATTTTCTTTAAAAAGTTTAAATATTTTGATGACTTATACCATGTTATATAGGACCATGAAATGAAGCTTATATATTTAAGTAAGCTCAAGTATGTAGCAAATAGACCAACTGCATCTACATCCATTACAAAATTTACAATCAAACCAAGTTATAAGGTAAAACTTCCTAAGCCTAAAAAACAACCACCATAGTTAAAATAGTTTCAAAATAGTGTAATTGACTTATCTTATATAATGCACCAAGGAGAAAATTTACACATTTACTTGAGTCCCTAGATTTATTACTTATGTGGTTACTAGTGTGCTTGCTTATATCTCTCCCTCTACCTATTGAGGTGGACATGAGTTAGCCTCTACCCAAAAGATATGATATGAATGATTATTATGATTATCATCAAGGATCATGAAATTATATAAGTATATGCTTTACCTTTAATCATATGATCCAAGATCTTATTGATGACCAAAATATTTCATTTGAGGATCCTTCAAAGGAATAAGGTTCAAAACCTAGAGATCAAGATAAACAAAATATATTTAACAATCCTTTGAAATACCATTCTAAAATGGAACCAAAAGTCCAAATGGATTATAATGAACATCCTCCTCCATCAAATTATACACACCCACTAAATGGAATTATTGGTACGTACACATGACATAGACCTTATATGGTTTAGAGACCTAATATTTCCTTTGATGACAAATTAATTAAAGATGATGAGTATGATCTTGTTTCCCTATTCATTTGAGCATACCTTGATAAACACCCCATATACAATGTTATGATTGATAATGATGCAATAAAAATTATTTACACCATGACATTACCTACATACTTGGATTATATTCATCATGGTTCACACCCCTCTATTAGATTAGTTAGAGTATTCAATGGGGCCTCCTAGAAGATTACTTGAAATATTGAATTTCCTTTATATGTTAGTACTACACATGTGGTTAATACCTTTTTAGTTATCCATTAAATAAGCATCTTTGATATGTTATTGGGAAGACCTTGGATACACAGTCTTCTATCAGTACCTTCTACATTGCATGGGTGTGTCAAATACATTCATGCCAATGGGTAATTATAGTTTTTAGAATTCCATATGAGAATCCTCTTAAATATTAAAAAATTACATCTAGATAATTATGTATCAATCCTACTGAGGCTAATCCATCACAAAAGGGTAAGCAACATGAAATCCCCTTTACTAGATAGCTAGTACTTGAGAGACAATTGCAACAGAGACATATAGTGGATTCCAAAAAAATTCAACCTTCTACTACACACCATGTTTAGATATCCAAAGCACGTACACATGTTCATATTACTACTATACCAAAAAAATAAACAAGCACAAAATGATGGGTTCAAAAAATCCATACTTTGGTTACTCTTATTATTGTTTCACGACCATAGAGACTTATTTTACATACGTAGAGCATCATTAATAACACATAAATATATATTACACCTATATATGCTCCTTTACTATGTACATAGAGTATTGTACCAGATTTATAGTGTATATATATCTATGACCATTAGTTAGATGGCATGATATGAATATATTTCCTATCTCCAAAAATACCAAAAAAAATTTAAAAAAATAAAAAACATTCAAAAACTCAAAATAAAAAACAATTTTGACATGTAATTATTCTATTGGCTCCTTGTAATCCATGTATTCCTTCCATATTTATGAAACACATACTCAGTTACTCTAACATACGCATATGTGTCACACTTCTACATTGGGTGTGATATAGGAATGCATAGATACATGATAAACTCCTATTTTGGATGTTGGGATTTCCATCTACTCATGGCATATGGACATTTGGGGCATCCGCTTCTTTGTTATTGATACAAATAGGTTATATGATTAGATGACCAGTCTACACTATCATGTTTGAGCTTACATATGTACTTACACATGCCTATTATCTATGGCTATATCTTACACGGGGTAATTCATATGCTATACGTTTTATATACTTTTATAACATATTGGATCTATGGGCCACTATGACATATTTATGTTGGTTGATTGTGCTTTACCTTATGCACTTCCTTGAGTGTCTTTCCTTGCTATTGTATTCCTTATTTGAACATTTGAATATGATTATTGCTTGCATCCCCTATGCCTATGTGTGATTTCATTGGCATTTTCACATGTCATTATTTTTGGTATGGACATTTATCTATGTCATTCTTGATTTCATGGACATTGGACTAGGTCATGTCCCTTTGACTGTGTAACATTTAAACATGCCCTTTATTTGTGGTCTATTTAAACCATTGCTTGTTGACTTACTTTTTAGTGCTCTTGTGTGTGTGTGCTTATTTGCTTGTTGAGCTTGTATTGTTACTATCTAGAAATTAGCACAATCTTGATCATGCATCTTAGGACTACATGTGATCACATTGGTTCTATGTGCTTCAATGATACATTTAATTAGAGATGTTCCTTATATACACTACATGGTTACATTCATATATTTTATAGTTGTCTCAACATTTTGAGGTGAGGTAACTCCGAGTTCCTATTTTTTCCCTCACTTTAAATAGGCGGGAATATTAGTGGGGTCATGTTTGCAAAGCATGTTCTCCACACTTGACACAATTCTTAAATTTAGAGGGGGCATGCTTTAAAATCATGTTATCCACACTCATTCAATATTTGGTACTTATATCAATTTGTGGATTCAGTGGGGGCATGTCATATGGACATGTTTCCCACACATTCAAAGTTTTTAGATTCATTGGGTGTATGTTTGGGAAGCATGTTATCCAAATTTATTTAATATATGGTACTTATATTAATCCTTAGATTCAATGGGGGCATGTTTTGGAAGCATGTTATCCACACTTATTCAGTATTCAACATATCTAATTTAAAGTTGGGACATGTTTGGGAAACATGTCCTCCATATTGGTACATATTTTGTAAAATAACTTTCCAATAGGTAAGGTAACTACATTGACACAAATGTGTACTCCTAAACATTGTTCCATCAGTTTCAATTTATTTCAATTATTTTTGACCCATATTATATGCACTAATTTTACACTATAACATGATCTTGGTTACAAGTCACTCACTAAGAAAGCACTACATTTTAACTCAAGTAAAGATAAGGTCTGCATACACACCTAGGTACTTATTCCTTTTCTTTAAAATTATAATTTTATTAATAGATTTAAAGGGGGGAATGTAAATGATATTTTTTGATTATGTATCACCTCAATATTATACACTTGGAATAATGAAACCTTATTTGTTCCTATTATTTCTACACTCTCCTTGCTTCCACAAAACTTATATCTACTCTATCTTGTGCCCCTTGGCCTATCTCTTCATCTAACTAGTTTTATATTGATGACATAGATGTGTTATCTTGTCTATTTTGATTAAATGTACTTATCTTACACCTCTACAAGTTCTGATTGTATATCTATTTTATTACTCTTTGATACTAATGTCTGTGACAAATAGTAGTGTCAACATTACTATCCTACCTTGACGTAAGTGTCTAGTGCTATAAAAGCATCTAATTTTTAAATTAAATATATCTTAATAGTTAACCTAAGTGCTTAAATGTGATTTGTTACTCCAAATGGATTGATATAAATACAATATCAACCCTCATTCATTCTTCACCTAAGAAAACTAGAAAATACCAAAGAGACCAAGGCACTTATAAAAAATCACTCTATCAAGCAATCAAATTGATTAAAGCTTCCATATTTCCAAATTAGTTATAGGAAATACACATATACAAGTCTAAAGTACCTAAAAAGTACCACACATTTCTGATTTTCCAAGTTATAAGTTATTTCACTATTGTACTTACTTTACACACATTGCATGATTCATACACAATCCAATACATAGGGGAGAACTACATCAGTCTAAGGCTTTCTTTAGAGTATTAGTTATGTAGGAAAAATCCTTTGATAGAGGGGTCATTAGGGTATACTTGACACTATATGCCCACTAACCTATTTTTACCTAAGGTCACATTAAATATGGAAATTTAGGGTTTTTCCATTTCTTAAAGAGAAACTATCCATGACCCAAATTTGAATCAACTAGAGTGAAATAAAATCCAAACCTATAAGCATCCACATGGTCACATCCTATTTCACTATATATTATATATAGGACACTATTTTCGGACTTCAAATGTAGAATTAACACCACCATATATGGCTGATGCAATTGTCCAAATAGCCAGAGACACTAAATCCAGAACTTGACAACTATTCTAGAACTATCTTCCTACCTGATTTTAACTTATTCTAGATCCAAAAATACATTAGCCTTAGAAAAATCTAATTTCTTCTATTCTTTATCATTTATGTTTCTAGCATAGTTTTAATTTCTATATTTAAACTATCTTAACATAATAAATTTAGTGTATGCTTATATCTGAGTTTAAAATTTAATTTGGCCTTCTATAGATTTGATTATCACCCTCGTGCCATTTAATTTCTATATTATTAACCCTAAGCTTAATTTTAAACACATACCATCATTTTTCTCTCTTCTCCATTCATATTATAATCTTTGTCTCCAATCTTAGTGATATGAACTTGGAAGTCCTCCAACAGTATAAACTAAGGAATCTAGATTTTTATGAGTATAGGTCAATTAGATATTATTTGAGAGTGATTTAGATGAAATAAGAAAAATGCCTTAAATTTAATCAATTGGATGGGGTAAAATAAATGGAACTATATCAATTGGAATATTAAAACTATGGGGTTGAATAATTTTGACTATAATAAACAAAAGGGGCTGAATAATGGAGTGGGAAAGTATCAACTAAATATTTTGATAAAGTTCTAGGAACTTGAAAATCTTTCAAAAAAATAACAATGATGATAATATTTACAAGTAATTATTTTACAAAAAAACATGGTTCATCATATGAGAAACTGGTAATTAAGTAGTTGAAGGGATCATAGGGAGTTTAACATCAATATCTCAGTAAGTTCTCAATTTAGAAAATTCTACTTTATCATTTATCCCAAAAGCCTAAACATCCCAATTTTATTTTAACCTCTAAATTTCCATTTATTTCAATATTCTCAAATGAATATCCCTTCCATCCTCAAATAAGTTCATAATTGCTTCTTGGGTATCTACTACATCCATGTAAATATCATATTCTAAATGAGGCTATCTTTTGTATCTTATGCTAGCCTTATGTATAATGGAATTTAGATAATTTTATACTTTACTAGAGGATACCATTTCCAAAAATAATATTCTCAAAAATAAAAATTGATTAGATATTAACCTCTCTTCTTCCACATGGAAAAGTGTTGAAATACCTCTTCTCCAATGAAAATGGGTAATTTTAGAATCACGGCATGGATTTTCAAGTTTAATATTAGAGAAATACCAGTGGATATTTTTATGGAAATATATATAATAACTAGATGGTTAGGTATAGAAATGAGTAAAAAATGAGGAGGTATCAAAATTCCTTCTATCCTAAGTACCATACTTTCTCTCATGGTGGAAATATTATATGCCAATTTGACATATGGATAACATCATAAATAATTGGGAGAAATTCATTGCATATTTTAAGGTATGTGGGGTAGTATAAGTTATTATACATGTAAAAAAGGCAATGGGCTTCTTATCTAGTAGAAATTAGGTATTGAACAAACTAACACCAAATTTTAGTGTATAACATAAAAAAATCAAATATGAATCCATATGAAATATTTTTCATTATTTGCATTTCTTGAATATTTGAGAAGATAAAATGAAATAAAATTAACCCAATTTTTAGATTTTACTTCCTTCAATAGGTTTTTTAATAGTACCACCTAAGTAACATCGACATGATTTGGAAGGCTCCTTCCAAAGAACTTATTCAATAAAACCATAACCTTCTTAATGGGAAATTTAAAAAATTAGACTGATTATGCCATAACCTACTTATTTATTCATAAATTTTTATTTTCACTCCACTTTCTAAGCATGTCATATATTTTATACTTTACCTACTCCATTTTCTAAGAACATCATATATTTTATACTTTACTTGCTTGGTTGAAATCCACTCCTTGGTATAAATTAGAACTGGTTCTATTAATCTAAAAAAAAATTTGATGACAAATCCCATATTGTCTATAACTATTATTTCACTTGGGGAGAATATTATCCATTATTTTATATCATAGAAATGGAAAATGTCTCTTATCAATTTTCTACATGGGAGTATTTTTGGTTTTGCTTCTACACTATGTAAATATGAATTCTTGATTTTCCATGTGTGTTCTTATTTTTCATCACCATCATTTAAGTCCTTAAGTTTTTTAGATAAGAAGTACAATTTTTTTTTCTAATACATATATGTATAATACACATCATATCTCTTAACTCCCTCTTTAAAACTATGAGAACTTTGTATGAAATCTCAAAATAAGGAATTTAATACAACAATTCAAAGGTCTATGGATTAATCAAATTAATCTTGTGCCTTTAATGGTGCATCTTCATGTAATTAAAGTGGTTATAAAATTAAATGATCTTTGATTCTTGAAATAATATGATTTTTTAATTTAAATGTTAATTAAATGGGACCACCTCATTAATAAAGCATAGTTAAACCTAAGCCACCCCATGTTTTTTAAAATTTGATAGGGTAAAAAAACCAAGTTTTACAAGGATCTTAGAACCACTAAAGTGAAATACATAAAGTATCAATAGGTTGATCAAAGGCCATCCAACCAAAACATCAAAAAACTACTATACTAAATTGAAAGCAAGGAAAATAGAAACCAAAAATAAAGATTAGGAGGTAAGTCCGTCCAATAGGTCTTCAACATCCTCGAGATTATTCACTAGGATGTTCTGCTTAACCTTTGAACTCTTAGCCTATGTGCATTTCTCAGGTACTTCAACTGATTCTCCAAGAAAGATCATGCAAGGTCACTTCTATCCATTGGTCTACAAGGGAATTTGGTTTATGGGGACGACCTTGGGTAAACCTAGTGGGGGATCCCAAGATCTTGGATGACTGTAATAGGGGTCAAGGATAGTTGAGAATAATTAATGAAAGAATACACTATGGGCTTAACTTGTCTAATCATGTATAAGATTGGTGAGGGCCAACCCTACCTCTTGCACCTTGGAGTTAAACTTATCCAACTATACTTTATTCCTTTTCATCTCCTCTGATAGAATGGATTTATCCTTCTAAAAAGTCTCCTTATAAGTACCCACATTGATGGTGATCAACTTAGGTTTAGGTGTGAACAGCTTGAGGGGAAGGTCATTGGCAGGGGATTTAGAAAGGCTAACCTGGGGGTGCTCTTAGAAGGATGAAAGGATCCTGAGGTGGGATCCTCCTCTAAGGATTCCTCTCCAATATAAGATCCCCTAAGGGGACCTCCTAAGCTTGTAGGGTTTGGTCATGTTTGATGAGGAGAAGGATCAACCCTTGGTGGAGGATAGGGTTATTCTCATTTACTTGATGAATCAAAATGGTGCTTTTAAGAGATTTAAGTAGAAATAAAGGAAGACTTATTGTATAAAAAATAAAGTGATTCAATAATAGGGAGTGGTGGGAAAAGATCAATGTGTATTTACCTTAGCACATAAATTAGAGATAGATTTTAGGCTAGTGGTGAGGAAGATTATCCCATGGGAAGCCTTTCTTTTCAATCTTCACAAATTCATTCATCCAGAAGAATAATTTTAGTATCTCATATTTCTTTGTTTGGTATTTGAATGCCTTAGTTCCCTCATAAGACATATCAGTCACTTTCCTAATGAATTCCTTTGAAATAGTGATTATTATACCATAAATGGTCACCTTGCATTTGTTCCAGGCTACTACAAAGTCATGGGCCACTTCTACATTATGATATATGATTCTCTCCATGAACTCGATGAGGCACCCATATTTGATTATCTTTCAAAAAAATTATGGCCATGTACTTCTATGCAAGAAATGGGTTCAAGCCTTTCCCTATCACCTCCCACCAAAGTGGTGTCCGTAGAGTTGAGGTGAGAAGGTGGAAAGTTTTGGATGGAATGATTTTGAACAATATAAATGGAGTTTGGGAATACCATTGATATCACCCTATAGTAATTAGTCTCCTCTTATAGACGTAATTATGAATAAACATGATTAAAATCCACCCCTTGGATGAAATATTATACACATGTGGTGACATGATGTTTTTATCACGTAGTGCTACTTTTGACCTATAAGAATTGAAGAATATTATTAGGAACATTATTTGCATCGTGACTAAAAGCCACCCCATGTTAATAACATCTATTTTCACCCCAATAAATGTTAATCAATCAAATAAATCAATAAATACACTACACAAATTTATTGTGAGAAAAAATACAGAAAACACTATGGAATTTAAAGCATTTATGTGTACATGTGGCACTTTATGGTTTCCTTAAGATAAAAATAAACATAAATATTGTAATCGCATGGTTTTTTAGGATTTTAGGTTCATGAGATGAGAATATGTGGTCATTTTTTATTCATCATATGAGGCTCCATTGATTTTTTATGGTCACAAAAAATTATCCCAAGAAGAGATGAAGTAGGAATTTTCTACATGGCTTCCTCTTATTTCATGGAGACTAGATTAGACATCACTAGGTGTCTTTCAAACATTCATTATCATCCAAGTGCTAAGAGATAGAAATTAAAGGTAAGGACAAATAAAAAAAGAAAATTAAAAATAGTCATTAATAAAAAACCAAAATTAAAACTAAACCCAAGATTAATTAAATGAGATTGAAATATGAGACTTATTTGAAATTTTATGAAACAAATCCCCATTCTATTGAATTTCAATAGGGTACATGGGAATTTTTAAATATTGAAACTTGATTTTTTAGGATAAAATAATTTAGGATTTTTTTTTCTAAAATGGATTTATAATTTGTTTTTTTATATTTTAAAACTCAATATAGTCCTTATAATTTTAAGAGATAAAAAATAGTGGCCATAAGTTCTTTGAAAAATAACTTGGGTTAATTGGTGATAATACAACCTTACTAAGATCCAGCACCTTCCTAAATAACTTGTAAAGGATAATATAAAAGCATCAATTCTAAAATACCTAAACAATCACAATGAACACAACATTAAAAAGTATTCACTATGATATGATTTATTAATCCAGACCCTTAACTAAAATAGGAATAAAACTCCATTATTCTAAAATAAGTTAAATCATTTGGTGAACTTGACTTACTTCGCTTGCACACAAAATCCCTAAAAACCCTAGGGAAAATTCCTTGTTGAGTTTTAGTAATATGTTTCTAAATTTTTTTAATTAAATCAAATTTCACATAAAATCAAAAATGGATCTCACTTATTTCAAAATATTTCTTGCAAACAATAAGGAATCCATACTCAATCCTATCATGTATATGAAAGATGAAGTTAAATATATGTTAATGCAAATCTTCATTCTTTCCCTTTCATACTTAATTTTTATAATATGGGATGATATTAAGAAATTTATTCCTAAACATGTTAAGATCCCTTTCCTTCAAAGCAATTTTTACTTTTCTTTAATTCAAAGTTTCATTATTTATTTGGCATTCTCTCTCTCTCTCTCTCTCTCTCTCTCTCTCTCTCTCTCTCTCTCTCTCTCTCTCTCTCTCTCTCTCTCTCTCTCTCTCTCTCTCTCTCTCTCTCTCTCTCTCTCTCTCTCTCTCTCTCTCTCTCTCACACACACACACACACACACACACACACACACACTCACACACTCATGCAGAATAATTTTGAACTCTATCTTGTTAACATGTTGGAAATGTCATGTTATAGGTCAATGTTTTTTATGCATTAGTGCAAAGTTCCATGTTCTTTATCCTTTTTTTTCTATCTCTCATGTGGAATGTTCTTTATAATCATATTTCTATACAATTATAGCTCTGATTACATGCATTTCATCCCACATACATGGTTTTGACCTAGATGCATCTAGCTCTTTAGCTACTTTTGAGTATCTCCCTATCACTATTAGACACAAGAAAACACTAGCAGTTATATCTATTTCTCTTCCCTTCAAACTTGGTTCACCTATCTCTTATCCCACACCTATTACTAGCTTTATGCCTCTATTATATCATGCAGTACATGCTATCACCCAAGCTTATGCAGATAGACATGTTGATTACACCCATGGCTATGGATTTATCTCTTAGGTTAGCACCCCTTCTGATACAGTTTAAGTTCTTGAGCTCATTCAATGATCAGATGTTTATAAATATGTGTTGTATGTAGCCCTTTGTAATACTAGATTTCATATTTTTGTTGAACTAGCTTATGTCACATCTATCCTTAACACAATGTAATGGATTGAAGAGCACATTTACTTTGAGAAAGAGGAATTACCCTTGTGCCACATCATTAAACAACATCTACCCTTGTATATTCAATTAATAATAAATTTAGGGGTAAAAAGAGTGTTAGTTAATGGTTTAGGACTCAACATTTGCTACATTTATTTTCTTAAACATATTAATATACAACCTATAGATCTAGACCATTCTGACATGAACATCAAAGGTTTTGATAATATTCCATGGAAATTCATGGGTCAAATAGTAGTCAATCTTACATTGGGACCTAAGACATTTACAACTACTTGACAAGTCATGCCAAATGACCTCAATTATAATTTATTACTTGGTTGACCATGGATCTAAAAACTTCATGAAGTACATTATACACTTCATAGATGCATGAAATACATTCACGCTAATCAAGTTGTTATAGTTGTTGGAATTATTTATGAGTTACCACTCTCCACTTTAAAGCCATCTCCTACTCTGTAGTCACCAATTTCAGCTCCTCCACTAGTTACAATTCTTCCTTCAGTTGAGATTTAGACACAGTCGAGGCCTCCCTCACCAGCACAGAGAGTTCATACACTTCCATGGAGGCATCTCTTAGAGAGTCCACTATATCAGTGATATTTTTAGGACTTTAGATAGTTTCTAGCTATAGTATTCACAATAAGGTAGTATCATTGAGGTCTCATGCTTCCACACATAGAGCACATTTTTAGAGAGCTTCTTATACTACCAGATGGATCCCTAAGAGCCCCATAATTGCATTCACTTCTCATATTTATAGGGGGGCCCCATAATCAATTTCCACTATAGAGATTTCAAAGCACTTATAGAATACATAGCTTTCAGATTCACAGTCTCATCCCTTCTATTATGATTCATGATCACACATGATCCCTCTCTTTGATATAGAGCACCATGATAAGGAGTCTCTTATGAGACTCATCAGTTAGTATCATTTATTATCTATATTTTTTGTACATAATTTCTCAACTTACTTGTACATAGTATATTTTCACTTACTTTTAAATATATTATTTCAAAATACCAAAAATAATAAAATATTTCAAAATACCAAAAACAATATAACATGTCAAAATATAAAAACATTCAGATAACTTTGTTACCATTGTACTTACCCTTATACAATTTTTCATAATTCTTCCTCGAGCAAGCATTGATATATCATTTTATTTTAATTGGTCAATATGTTCACTCTTCAATTCATCCCTTTGTTATTATAAATCATTCACTTGTTGTCTTGGTTTATAAAGGATTTTTTTATCTTAAACCACCAAACTTGAACCTTTTTCAAAATTTGACGATTAGTAGGTTCAAAGTTCATTGTTCTATATTCTTGAAAATCCACTCAATTTTGGTTCATCATAATAAATTTTGGTAAAAGATGTGTCTTTATGTTGATTCTTGTTTTTTCCCTTAAAACTTTCATTTAAGTTGAAATCTACGAGTATAAAGAACCGGTAGAAACTAAGCTTGAACCCATGTACTCTTTTGGTTGGCATACAAGTTCATTGTGTGTGGAAGTATAAAAGTAGGAAATAAATATGGAGAGAATTAACTAGAAAAGAATATATTTAGAACATTTTATAAAGTGAAAATTTTTAATTCATGAAAATCAAGGGTAGTGGTTATGCATTAAGGTCGAGTGTGAAGATCACTTACAATTAATGCATGTGTCATAATTTATGTCATATTAAGGGAATTCAACATGAATGTATTGATTTAGTAATTATTCAACTATATTTTACTCCCTTATAAAATAATGAGTAGGCTAATTTGGAAAAATAAAACACACAAGGTGTTGTGAAAGGAGGACAATGCTAGAGGTATTAGATTTTCTTGCTCAATTTGACATAGAATTCAGATCTGGTAAAAGGTGAGTTTTAAATTTTCTCATAACTATTGATATTTCTTTGTAAAAAAGAAAAGTCATTTTTACTCTCTGATAATATTAACAAGTTCAAACATTTTCTATTCTGTTTATCCAAACTATAATCATGAAAGCTACATGCCTTGGTTTTGAACATGGTTCAAGTCTTGTTTGTTCTTTTCTTGAATATTGGGATACATTTTTAGCTCAGTATGATTTGGAAGATTTTAAAGAAAGAGCTAAAAATCTTGCATGTAATCCCATGTTGGTGAAGATAGTGGAAAGTGGTCTAGTTGAATCCAAAACCTTCCCCATGGCCGTACAATGCCCTGAATTAGTCCTTGAATGCATGAATAAATATGACCCACATGATAGATACATCAAAACTATGAATGGAGATGTATTAATACCTATTAATAGAGAAACCATTAAGGATGTAATGAAAATCTCACTCAAAGAATCATATTTAAAACTTAACATATCTTGCTCTTATAATTATTTTTCATTAAAAAGGGCAAACTATAAGAGTATAATCTCAATAAATTGGCTATTGAAGTTCCAAAAGGGAGGTTAAAGGTTACCCAGACCTTTAACTAGCGAACATATGATACCAGAAGTGAAAAATATTGACGTGTTGCTGCACAGACTGAAAGGTAGTCCTCAAGCATTCTTTTGAGAGGACTGGATGTACTTCTTTATTCAAGTAATTCTTAGTGGAGAACAATATCTAGATTGGGAAAAGATCATAACAGAGTGCATAGATCAGGGTTTAAGAAATCTCTTAGGGAGTAAATTTTTTTATATATCTTCATATCTTTTTTACTACCTGGCATCTAGAAAAGAATGGATAGGGTTACCTCATAAACACTTAATTGAAGACATTAAAATTATTATTATTATGCCCATTTACAAATGTAGAAATGCTATGAAAATTATAGAAGGGTTAATGATGTTTTCACTAGTAGAATGATTTTAGAACTAACAAGGAATGTTAATAAAAGGATGTCTCATGAATCTATGAAATTTAATAGCATATATGGTAGCTATTTCATTCAATTTTCCAAACTCACCTATATTAAAGTTGGAGGTTTTGAAGGTGAACCTATGAAATTACCCAGAGATGCCCTTGACTGCTTTGTGTTATTTGAATTATGTATTCAATTAGCTCATATAGATAAGAAAATATTAATGAAAAGAGAGTCAGGTATATATTTTCCAATTGAATTTGGTCATTATATATGTCAATCAGTTTTTGATGCCTTAAATCTGGAAGTAGATCTAAAAAAGTTTAATTTTTGATATTATAAGGTTAGGCCTAAATTTGATATCAAGGGTTTTTCTAAAGATCATTTAGAGTTTTAAATTTTTTTTCACATATTCCCCAAATATAAGACTACTGGGAATGTTTCTCAGATGAGTTCAAATTCAGAAGAAGACTTTGGTGCAGATTTTCTTTAAGCCAAATAGTTACTTTTAATATGAAGATGGGTATTGTTGATATAACAGATGATGGTAAGGATATGATTGATCCTTAGTATGAACAGGTAGAGTAGAAACCTATTCTATAAGTTGATTGGAATAAATATAAATAAAATTGAATTGAATTTAAAATCTTCCTTGTGATAAGAAGAACTAAAAAATGGTTAAAATAACAGAGACTAGGAAAAATCTAGATTAAAGATCTTCAACCATATGCACCTATCAATGAACCATCATCTCCTGTAAGCTCTTATAATCAACTTATTGATATATATGATGTAAGTGTTTAAAAATTAGATGTTAAAAAGGATTCTACCTTCAAAAATACTAAGAAAATGCTTGTAATCAATTTGCCTAATCGCACTACCATGTCAAAAGCTAAGAATAGGAAGAAGAAATAATCTCTAAAAAAAGTGATTATGGATTTGAGTGTTGAAGAAGACTCAGATAGGATGATAAGTGATCAAGGTCCTAATTCAAAAATGGTAGAGGGGACATATACAGATCAACATGTGGGAATCACCTTGGATTCTACCAATTCAATAAAATTTCTAGATACCCCTTCAAATAAACTTATTCCTGATAAGGAAACCCTGATTACTACACCTCAGTGGTTAAATAATTTAATTAATGAGAAAAATAAGATAGTTCCATTTTCTTTACCATTAGAGGATATGGTCAGTAGGTGTTTAGGGAAAGCTCCTAAATCTAAAAAGCCGAAAATCACTTCCAAGGTAGATATTGATCCTAATACAAGAAATTAGAGTGAAGAGATAGCTCGGCCAATGATAAATGATGAAGTTTAAAATCCCACAACACAAGATTATATAGTGGAAAGATTAAGTCTTGGAGTTGCATCAAGAGTTGTAGATGTACATCATCTTGAAACATCCACCAAGAAAATAGTAAATCGAACATGATAGGATGAAAGAGATAAGAAGGAACTAAAACATGCATTGCGCTTGATGGCTAAATACATTGATGCCATTTATAATCTAGGTCCTCAGTCCATTTCTCATTTTTCCCTATGTTTTGATGTAAAACCTCCAATTAATTAGAAAATGATTGATCAAATATATAGAAGTAATATGGTAATGAAAGTATTTGACAATTAGTTAGATGGGATAATTCAAAAAGGCACCAAATATATTAATGGTTTAAATAATATATATGATAAAAATATAATTACCATTGAATATTCGAAGATATAGAACATCTTATGGGAGAAAGATGAAACAAAATGGATAGCTACAATTAACCAAATGATTGAAATCTAGAAGTATGGTGTGATAAAAAAAAATTATCAGAGAAGAATGTGCCAAATTTGAATGACAAGACATTATATGTATGTAGAAAGAATATTAAATGGAGAAAATCAGTGTCAAAATAGGGGTAGATGGAACTTATAAAGTTGATTAAAGAGTTAACTGAATTTACTCAGTCTCTACATCATGATTTAGAATGTATTAATGTAAGGTATTTGAAAGATGATGGAAAACTCGAGGAAGATATCGATATTGTGATACATTCATTTAAATAAAAGATCAATATCATCAAAGAAAATGAAAATCTTGTAATAGATGATATTTCTAGGGTGTCAAAAGTGGAATTAGATGCATCAAAGCACTTCTAGAGCATGCAGAAAAAGTAGATGATATTTAGAAGATTAAGGAGCTATAAAAACAACAAATTAAACATATTAGAGTTCCTAATTCTCTGATAATCCAAGAATTCATTAATACATTTAAGGAATGGCAAACACAATGTGTCTCTTCTATGGAGCAAATCAAATCAGAATATTCCAATGCGCCTCCTTAGTAGTGATCATGCCATTTTCAAGTTTTCTTTTATTTTATGTTAGATAGTTTACCTGAAGGTTCTATCTTTTAAATTAGTTTTAAAAACTAAATCCTAATAAGGGTTAGAGTTTGTTTAAATTTGAGTTTGAAGAATCGTAACAAGTGAAAAACTATATGTGTGTGTGTGTGTGTGTGTGTGTGTGTGTGTGTGTGTGTGTGTGTGTGTGTGTGTGTGTGTGTGTGTGTGTGTGTGTGTGTGTGTGTGTGTGTGTGTGTGTGTGTGTGTGTGTGTGTGTGTGTTTTAAATGGGACATGTAAAGGGTCCGAAAAGCTAGAATTTTGCTTAACTTTGATTTTGCAATGTGATGTTTCCCTCTTTGTTTCATCTATGAATAAAAGAAACAAATAGTTACTGTAGACTTAAATTGATGCATTTGAGTAAATGAAGACAATTTTTTGTGTGAATTCATGCTTTAAATGTGGTAATTATTTTTCTACTGAGAGTCTTATCATATATTTTTTATCAATTATTATTGGTTCACAAAATCTAGTGGTATATGTATATACTTGATCATTGTTATATATGGAATCTATGTGTTCTATCATTGAATATTTTCATAGAAATAAATATTACATCCGTAGCATAGTGATGTATGGATGTTAGTCCGCCTTATATGCTTTTTGGTTAAAATTATATCCAAATGTTAGTGTAGTTTATATTCATTGAAGATCTTTAAAAAGGGAGTTATACCTTAATTCAGAGGGAAATTATTTATGATAATTTACCCAACTATTGTTTACTTATTTTTTTTGAAAATAATGGGTTAAAGGGTAAAAATAAACATTATCATAAAAGGACAAATCTTTCAACCAATAGATTTTTGGTGACTCCACTAGGGAATCAAACTGTTGTTTATGATTAATTTCCCTAATATGAAGTAATATGGTGCTTCCCCATGAGAACATAATTCTTGTTTTACAACCTAATCTTGGTATCCAAGATGAGAAAGAAGACATAAAAAGTCAATTAAATAACCTTGTGTGGTTCACTCATCGAAATATTGATGATTATAGAAGAGCAAGTTGAGTGTTAAAAAGAGAAGAAGAATTGGTTGACAATTTAAGATTATTGTTGCTTAGACAAAGAAGGAGACAAGCTAAAAACATAGTTAGAAATTAAGTCCCTAAATTCTAAGAGGTCAAGAATAAATTAGTAATTAATATTTGGTTATTTAGTTATGATTTAACAAGCTGGAGTTTAGAAGATATACAAGATCTTTGAGGAGAGAAGGAATTGATGGTCCTACTTTTTAAGCACTACTAAACCTAAATTTTTCTTATAATCCTACTCCTATTAGAAGAGCCATAAGTAGACCTCATATCCCTCCTAAACCCTTGGCATCCCCATTTTGTCAAGATTTAACTCTCTCTGTAATGTCATCCTTTCTACCATAAACATTTTACCAATGGCCTAGCATTGGGGAGCAGTCATAGGACCTCTAAATCCTGAAGCTAATCTAAATCCTCTCCCCAAAAATGTGAGATAAATTTTGCCTAAATTTAATGGAAATGGAAAGCAATCACTAGATAAACATCTGAATGCCTTTCTCATAGCATTTGGTGTATTAGGTTTACAACATCAAGATGTGCCTATAAGACTCTTTGTACAAACTTTAATCGAAACTACAGTGTAATGGTTCTATCACCTACCTAATGCTACTATTACAAACTAGGATGATATGAAAAATGCATTCGAAAATAGGTTTAAAAGTGAAAAAGATGAACATTCTCTCCTTGCTCAATTAACTCATCTTAAGAAAGAAATACATGAACCTATGAGAGAATTTTTAGCCAAATACAACAAAATCATGCACGAGATTCCAACTACTAAAAGGCTGACTCTAGAAAATCAAAAATGTTTTTTTATGAACTCTATGCCTCTTGATATTATTTTTCACCTAAGAAGACGTGGAGTATCCACTTTAGTGGATGCACAAACAATGGTAGCTGGATTAGAAGATGATCTTATCATGGATATAAAATGAAAAAAAGAAGTTCAAATGCCTAATGTTTAATCCTCGTTCCCTACAGATCTTATGGTTCAAAGGTTAGTTAATGATATGATCAGTTTAAAAAGACAAATGCCTAAAGTTAGTACACCATTCCAATAACCATATCAAGATGTTAACCGAAGGATAAATATTGGTAAGGCATTGCAAATTACACTAGCCCAACCAAGGTTAGTTATTGAATCTCCCCCTAAAAAAGGGAACATGTGTGACTTTCATTTGACTACTAATAATGATGGAAATTATTGCCTAGAGATGGTTAGATATGATCAAATGGATACTATTAAAGATATGTTGGGAGAAACTACTAAAGAAGAAAGGAACGCTAAGGAACCTAACACCTCTAAAATACACTTTTATAATATGATTCCAACTTAGAAAGAGATGGTAAAGTATTGGTTACACTTGAGGATCCTTCATGTGTTGTGCTGACCCGAAGTTAAAAGAATTTTAAATCTCCAAACATTAAATCTTTTCAAGGAATGTTTGTCAAAATTAAGGAACCTCTCACTAGAACTATTGACTCTAATTAAAAAGTTCAAGATGTTCAATTATTATGAAGATCTGATCATGAAACTTCTTTTGATATTATTGAATTTTATTAGATTTCAAGTATTCAAATATCTCTTGTTGAATAAATTAAATCCTAAAGAGCTTGATAAATTGGTGAAATACATTAAAGTTGATCATTCACAAACTGAATCTAATAGTCAACAAAATATTAATGCTAAGTCTTCAATTACCGAACTATTTGCTTCTCCACGTGAATCACTAACATACATACCCAAAATGGCCATCAATGCATCTAATGATACATCTAATTTAGTTGATATGAAACCTAAACCATTTTATGCTTCCTTATTTATAAATGGTTATAAAATCAGTAATTGTATTATAGACTCAGGTGCTTATGATAACATAATGCCCTCTTCCATTATTAAATCCTTGGGTCTATCCCTTAAAAAAACATTTGGTAAGTTCTATTATATGGATGGTAAGTAGATTCCTCTACTTGGGTAGATTAAAGATGCATGGGTTTCTCTTACAACTTACCTTGATTAAAGATAAGTTAACTATTTTAGTGGTAGACATCCATGCCAGTTATGGAATGTTGTTTAGCAAAATTTTTGCAAAGATATAGGTGGGGTAATTAAAATGGATTGGTCAGAGGCCACAATTCTAGTGGGAAAATGGAAATTAAAACTAGAGACTAAAACTAACTGTAGGTTTATTGTGTTCCCTTCTGATTATCCTAAATATTAGATATTATTTGAGGAACGTGAATTTGGTAATTTTTTTTTTTTCTAAGGATGCAAAGGAAGGATCTATTTCAAAATACACTCATTCAAAATATCTATAGATCATAGATTTTGATGGTAGTTGTGCCACTGTTGGCTCTAGAGTAGGAGTAGTTCTGATTTCCCTTGAAGGTAAAATTTTTCCTTACTTATTTAAGTTAGAGTTTAAAAATACTAATAATATCATATAGTACGAATCTCTATTGCTTAGACTAAATGAAGCTAAAGGAAAAGGAATAAAAATACTCAAAGCAAATGGAGATGCAGAACTAATTATTAAACATGTAAGAGGTATTTTTACTGTTAAGAATGAAATATTGAGACATTACAAAAATAGAGTTTGGGATGAAATAAAACATTTTGATGCCTTCTCTATTGAGTCAATTCCAATATATCAAAACACATGGGAAAATTCTTTGGCAATATCAGCTTCTCTTCTTCATCCTCATCCCAATTTCAAAGAAAAATCACATAGAATAGAGTTGATCTATCATCCTAATGTCCCAGATAATGTTGAATACTTACAATTTTTTGAGTTGATCTATCATCCTAATGTCCCAAATAATGTTGAATACTTAAATTTTTTTGAAAATGATAAAAAAACTAAAAATTTCTTTGAAAGTGCTGAGATATTTTTGGGGACCTATTTTGAAGGATCTAAAATAGAATGTAAAGAGTTTAGTCCTGATCCTAGAATCAATTCAAATGATGGAGTAATTTAGTTAAAAGGAAATAAGATTCCTAGAGGTTTGGTTTCTCTTGAACATTTATTCAATTGACAAGATGAATACATCAAAGTCAAACATGCTCAAGCTCTTGATAAATTAGGAGATTTTGAAAAGGTAAATATTGGAAATAAAATTGATCCTAAAGTGGTTTCCATTCGTAAAAGTTTCCCACTAGAAGAGAGATGTGAGTTGATCAATTTTCTAACTAAATATAAAGATGTCTTTTCTTAGTGTTATAATGATTTGAAATTTTTTAGAAGTAGTCAATTTCAGCATCATATTCCTTTAAAATCAAATGCAACTCCATTTAGGTAGAAATTAATAAAATACAACCCAAAACATGTAGATGCCATTTATAAAGAATTTGATAAAATGTTGAAAGCTAGGATTATCTACCCAATTCATCACTCTACTTCGCTGACAAATATTATCCCAGTGTGTAAGAAAAATAAGGATTTATGTTGATTTTAAGAACTTAAATCAAGCCACCTTGAAAGATAATTGTACCTTACCCATGATGGATCACATTTTACAAATAGTAGCTATATCATAGATGATGTCCATGTTAGATGGGTTATCTAGTTATAATCAAATAGGTGTGGCTGAAGAAGATCAACATAAAACCACTTTCACAGTGCCATGGGTAAATTTTGCCTATGGTTATATGACTTTTAGTTTGATCAACACTAGTGCAACTTTTTAGCGAGCAATGAACTCATATTTTAAAAACCTGATAGATAAAGTTATTGCTATTTATCTCGATGATTTGACTATTTTCTCTAAAAAGAGAAAAAATCATCTAAAAGATCTTGAGACTATTTTTCAAAGATTTAGAGACCATGGAATATCTCTTAATCTAAAAAAATTAGTATTTTAAATGATAAAAGGTGAGTTACTAGGGCATTTAGTTTCAATAGATGGAATCACGATCTACCTAGAGAGAGTTAAAGCAATTCGATAGCTAAGCCTTCCCTCAAATAGAAATGGAGTTAAATCTTACTTTAGATAGGTTAATTTCCTCATAAGATTCATTCTTGATTTTTCTAGGATTACAAAACATATATTAGGAATGATGAGTTAAAAACAAGCATTCAGGTGGACTGAAGCTACTAAGAAGGCTTTTGAAAATGTTAAAGAAATTATTGCATAGACACCTCCTCTGATAAATATTGATTTCCAAAAGGAATTTATTATTTATTACTATGCTTTAGAACACACCATGTCTGGTATTATGCTATGGAAAAATGAATTGAGTATAGAAACTCCAATATCCTTCATAGGTCTTCCTCTAAAGAAACATAAACTTAAATATTCATTGATTGAAAAACAAGCTTTTGTTATAGTAAAAGTTGTCAAATAATTTAGGTACTACATACTTCATTCTCACTCAATTTTATTTATACCAAGCTCAGTTGTCAAGAGAATTCTGACTCAACAAGATGTGAGAATTAATAATAGAGCATCATGGGTTGCTAATATTCAATAATATGACTTAGATATCAAGCCAACTAAACTAATTCAAGGCCAAGGCCTATGTAGATTGATCACTAAAAACAAAGAAGAAAAAGAGGAGGAACTTCCCACTATCTTGTTAGTGAGTTTACAAGATCCATGGTTTATAAATGTGGCTCATTATCTTACTTATAGAGATTGTCCCAGCCACTTATCCCCAAAATAAAAAAGGAACCTAAGATTAAAAGCAACCAAATATGTCATCTAGGGTGATGTCTTATACAAAAAGGGACTAGATGGAGATTTTATGAGATGTGTAGATAAATAATAATATCATAATATTTTGAAGGTTTTCCATGAATAATCCTATGGTGGACATTTCTCTTCCTTAGTTACAACCTTTAAAATTCTTAGGAATTATTATTATTGGCCTAGTATGTTTAAAGATGCATATAGATGGGTGGCTAATTGTGAGAAGTGCAAGATATTTTCAAGAAAACCACAACTTGTAGCATTACCTTTAAGTCTAGTTGTGATTGAAGATCCTTTCAAGAAATGGGGATTAGACTTCATTGGACCCCTTTCACCTTTTTTGAGTGCTAGACATACACACATTTTGACAGCCACAGACTATTTTACAAAATGGGTGGAGGTAATCCCTACAAAGAGAACCACGTCAGAAGTTGTGCATGATTTTCTTAAAGAAAATACACTATTATGTTTTAGTGTTCCTCAAAAAATCATTTCAGATAATGCTACCAACTTTTCTTTAGCTGAACTTATCTCATTTTGTTATGATCACAATATCTCTCTTTCTCACTCATCAGACTATTTTCCTCAAGGGAATGGTCAAGCTGAGTCCAGTAACAAAAATTTGATAGCCATCATGAGAAAATTGGTGAGTGATAATCATAGATATTGGCATAAAAAGTTATATGAAGCACTTTTGTCTGATAGGGTAACCTCAAAAAGAGTAATAGGAATGGCACCTTTTGAGTTAATTTATGGAATAGGAGTTTAAGTATTATTACCTCTTGAACTATCAAAAACTAAATTACAAAAGGTCATTGAAGATCAATATTTTTAAGGCTCACTAGAAAAGAGGATTATTCATTTAACCAAAATTGAGGAATAGAGTAATGAATTGGTTGATCGTATTACTACTCATCAAACCAGAGTTAAGAAAATCTTTGATAAAAAAAACTAGACCTAGAAAATTCATGGAAGGAGATGAAGTGTTTTTATGGGATAAGAGAAGATAACCTAAAGGATATCATGGTAAATTTGATTCACTCTAATTATTTCAAATTAAAATATCTAGATGAATTTTTTCTACCCCTATCCTATAATAGATAGGACCTTAAGTTATATCAATTGTAAATAGGTGTCCCCTATTTTGTACATAGTTGTTTTCTTTTTGTTTGTGTGTGCCACCTTTTTATTTTTATGTTTTGGTTTGCTCCATCCTTTCCATTTTTATCCCTTTGTTTCTAATTAGTATGTGTGAAACTAAATATTCTTAAGTTCTCTACATTTTGTCATAAAATGCAGTCCCCGATTAGAGCTAATTATTACCCTTGTATTTACCCTTATTTATTTTTTCATAATTCTTCCTCGAGAAAGAATTGATATATCATTTTCCTTTAATTGGTCAATATGTTCACTCTTTGAGTCATCCATTTTTCATTATAAATCATTCACTTGTTGTCTTGGTTTGCAAAGGAATTTATCTTGAACCACCGAACTTGGACCCTTTTCAAAATTTGATGGTTCATAGGTTCAAAGTTCACTATTCTATATTATTGAAAATCCACTCACTTTTGGTTCATCATGATAAATTTTGTTAAAAAACATGTCTTTATGTTGATTCTTATTTTTCCCTTAAAACTTTCATTAAGCTAAATCTGTGAGTATAAAAGAACCAACATAAATTGAGCTTGAACCCATGTACTCTTTTGGTTGGGATACCAAAGTTAATTGTTTTGGAAGTATAAAAGTGGGAAATAAATATGGAGAGAATTAACTAGAAAAGAATATATTTAAAACATTTTATAAAGTGAAAAGTTTTAATTCATGAAAATCAAGGGTAGTGATTATACATTAAGGTCGAGTGTGGAGATCACTTGAAATTATTGCATCTTTCAAAATTTACGTCATATGAAGGGAATTCAACATGAATGTATTGATTTAGTAATTATTCGACTAGATTTTTTGCCCTTATCAAATAATGAGTAGTCTAATTTGGCAAAAAAAACACATAAGTTGTCATAAAAAGAGGACAATGTTAGAGGTATCAGATTTTCTTGCTCAATTTGATAGAGAATTCAGATCTGGTAAAAGGTGAGTTTTGACTTTTCTCATAACTATTGCTATTTCTTTATCAAAAATAAAAGTCATTTTGATTCTTTGATACTGTTAAGATATTCAAACATTTTTTGTCCATTTATCAAAACTGTAATCATGAAAGCTACATTTCTTGGTTCTTAACATGGTTCAAGTCTTGTTTGTTCTTTGCCTAAGATTTTAAAGAAAGAGCTAAAAATCATACATCTACTCCCATGCTGGAAAATATCATGGAAAGTGGTCTAATTTTAGCTATAACCTTCCCCACAGCCATACAATTCCATGAATTAGTCCTTAAATGCATGAAAAAATATGACCCACATGATCGATGCATCAAAACTATGAACGGAGATGTATTGCTACATGTTAATAGAGAAACCATAATGGCTGAAATGAAAATCCCACCCAAAGAATTGTATTTAAACCTTAACATATCTTCCTCTTATAGTTATTTTTCATTAAAAATGGCAAACTATAAGAGTATAATCACAAGAAATTGGCTATTGAAGTTCCAAAAGGGAGGTTCAAGGTTACCCAGACCTTTAACTAGAGAATATATGACACGAGAAGTGAAAGATATTATCGTGTTGCTACACAGACTAAAAGTTAGTCCTCAAGCATTCTTTTGGGAGGATTGGATGTACTTCTTTATTCAAATAATTCTTAGTGGAGAACAATATCTAGACTAGGTAGAGATCATAGCAGAGTGCTTTCATTAGGGTTTAAGCAATATCTTGGGGAGTAAAAATTTTTATGTCTTCATATCTTTTCTACTGCTTAGCATCTACAAAATAATGGATAGGGTTACCTCATAAACCCTTAATTGAAGACATCAAAATTTATGATTATTATCCACATTTACAAATGTAGAAATGTTATGAAAATTACAAAAGGGTTAATGATGTTCTCACTGGTAGAATGATTCATGAACTAATAGGGAATGTTAAAATGATGTCTGATGAAGCTATGAAATTGAATAGCATATATGGTAGCTATTTCATTAAATTTTCCAAATTCACCTATATTAGAGTTGGAGGTTTTGAAGGTGAACCTATGAAATTACCTAGATATGCCCTTAGCCACTTTATGTTAATTGAATTATGTAGGCAATTGGCTCATATAGACAAAGAAACTCTTAACAAAAAGAGAGTTAGGTATATATTTTCCCATTGAACTTGTTCATCATATTTGTCACTTAGTTTTTGATGCCTTAAATCTAGAAGTGGATCTAAAAAAGTTTAATTTTTAGTATTACAAGGCTAGGCCAAAATGTGATATCAAGGGTTTTACTAAAGATAATTTAGAGTTTGGAAAAAGTTTTTCACACATTCCCCAAATAGAAGACTACTAGGAATGTTTCTCAGATGATTTCAAATTTATAAGAAGACTTTGGTGCATATTTTCTTTAAGCTAAATAGTTACTTTTAATCTGAAGATGGATATTACTGATATAACAGATGATGGTAAGGATATGATTGATCCTCAGTATGAACAGGTAGAGCAGAAACCTATTCTAGAATTTGATTGGAATAAAGATGAATAAAATTAAATTGAATATAAAATCCTCCCTATGATAAGAAGATCTAAAAAATGGTTAAAAGAATAGAGACTAGGAAAAATTTAGATCGAAGATCTTTAACCATATACACCTATAAATGAACCATCATCTCATGTAATCTCTTCTATTAGGTTATTGATATTTGTGATGTAGGTGTTAAAAAGGATTCTACCTCCAAAAATTCTTAGAAAACCCTTGTAATCAATTTTCCTAACCACACTACTAGGTCAAAATATAAGAATAGGAAGAAGAAAGAATCTCCAAAAAAGTGATTGTGGATCTGAGTGGTGAAGAAGACTCAGATACAATGATAAGCGATCAAGGTCCTAATTTAATAATGGTAGAGGCAACTGATATAGATCAACAGGTGGGAATCACCTTGGATTCTACCAATTTAATAAAATTACTGGATACCCCTTCAAATAAACTTATTCCTAATAAGGAAACCCTAATTACTACATCTTAGTGTTTATATAATTCAATTAATGAGAAAAGGAAAATAGTTCCATTTTATTTACCATTAGAGGACATGGTCAGTATATTTTTAGGGAAATATCCTAAATCTAAACAACTAAAAATCACTTCCAAGGTAGATATTGATCATAATATAGGAAATTGGAGTGTGATAGCTCAGCCAGTGATGAATGATGAAGTTCAAAATCCCACATCATAGGATTATAAAGTGGAAAGAATAAATCATGGAGTTAAATCAAGAGCTATAGATGTACATCATCTTAAAATATCCACCAAAAAAATAGTAAATCAAACATGGCAGGATGAAAGAGATAAGAAGGAATTGAAACAGGCATTACGCTCAATGGTTGAATACATTGATGCCATTCATAATCCAGATCCTTAGTCCATTTCTTAGTTTCCCGTATATTTTGATCCAAAATATCCAATTAATTAGAAAATTATTGATCAAATACATAGATGTCAGATGGTAACAAAAGTATTTGATGATTGGTTAGATAGGATAATTCAAGAAGGCACCAAATATATTAATGGTTTAAAGAATATATATGATAAAACTCTAATTACCAGTGAAGATTTGAAGATACAAAACATATTTTGGGAGAAAAATGAAATAAAATGGATAGCTATAATTAACCAAATGATTGAAAGCCATAAGTATGGTGTGATAAAAAAATTTATCAGAGAAGAATATGGCAAATTTGAATGATAGGACATTATATGTACACAGAAAGAATATTGAATGGAGAAATTTAGTGTCAAAATAGGGGTGGATATAGATTATAAATATGATTAAAGAGTTAACCAAATTTACTTAGTCTCTGCATCATGATTTAGATGTATTAATGTAAAGTATTTGAAAGATGATGGAAAACCTGAGGAAGATATCAATACTGTGATACAACCATTTAAACAAAAGATCAGTTTCATCAAAGAAAATGAAAATATTGTAATACATGAATTTTATATGGTATAAAAAGTGGAATCATTAATTCATCATTATGTCAAATTACTTCTAGAGCATGCAAAAAAAGTAGCTGATGTTTAGAAGATTAAGGAGGTTTGGAAATAATGAATTAAACATAGTGGAGTTCTTCATTCTCTAGTAATCCAAGAATTCGTTATTGCATTTAAGGAATGGAAAACATAATGTGTCTCTTCTATGGAGAAAATAAAATTATAAGATTATAATGCACCTCCTCAGTAGTGATCGTGCCATTTTCAAACTTTCTTTTTTTTAAGTTAGATACTTTACCTGAAGGTTCTATCTTTTAAATCAGTTTTGAAAACTATATCCTACTAAGGGTTAGAGCATGTTTAACTTTGAGTTTAAATAATATTTACAAGTGAAAAACTATATATACATACATACATATATATATATATATATATATATATATATATATATATATATATTAAATGGGACATGTAAAGGGTCTGAAAAGCTAGAATTTTGCTTAACTTTGTTTTTTTAATATATATATATATATATATATATTAAATGGGACATGTAAAGGGTCTGAAAAGCTAGAATTTTGCTTAACTTTGTTTTTTTAATATATATATATATATATATATATATATATATATATATATATATATATATATATATATATATAATGGGACATGTAAAGGGTCTGAAAAGCTACAATTTTGCTTAACTTTGTTTTACAATGTGATGTTTCCCTCTTTATTTCATCTGTGAATGAAAGAAAGAAATAGTTACTACATAATTAAATTTGTGAATTTGAGTGGATGAAAATGAGTTTATATGTGAATTCTTGATTTAAATGTGTTAATTATTTTTCTACTGAGAGTCTTATCATATATATTTTATCAATTGTTATTGGTTCACAAATCAAGTGACATATGTATATACTTGATCATTGTTATATATAGAATCTATGTGTTCTGTCATTGAATATTTTCATAGAAATAAATATTACATTCATAATATAGTGATGTATGGATGTTAGTCTACCTTAAATGATTTCTGGTTAAAAGTATATCCAGATGTTAGTGTAGTTTTTATTCATTGAAGATCTTTAAAAAGGGAGCTATACCTTAATTCAGAGAAAAATTATTTATGATAATTTACCCAACTATTATTTACTTATTTGTTCTAAAAATAATGGGTTGAAGTGTCAAATAAACATTATCATGGTAGGACAAATCTATCAACCAACAAACTCAGAACACCAAACACTTTTCAATTTCATGCATTATCCATGCTTTACATTTATAATACCATGATAGACTTACATTTTAATGTTCTAGGCTATTATTTGTTGATTTATCTACATTATTATGCTTCACTTGATCTTCTTTGAGTGTGTGCAGTGACACCTAGATCCTTGATTGCTTCACTCTACACATTGAGGGGGCATCCTAATTCTACATTCGAGACATACATCAACATATCTACCCACTGGGGGCATCTTCTACATGACTACACCATCTAGTTTATGTCATTCCTACACCACACACTCTAATTATCATGTTCATGTACATTACTTACTTGGTTACATATATTATTCTGTCGACACTCAGTAGTATATAGCGCTTGTGTATTTTTTAGCATCTACCTAGCCTTGTACTACATGCTTTTCATAATTTCACTTCTTTCTTTGATTAGTTAAATGTGATATTATTTACAACATTTACATGCCTTTCTTTCTTTATTTCTTTGAGTAGTTATATGTGATTACATTTCTCTCAATTCTTATTTTGTTACTTGTGTGTGTCTGAGGACATTTACCAATATCCTTTACTTGTACTCTTGTATGTGCTTATGGCCCTCATGCCAATCTTGCTTGTTTGAAATTGTATGTGTATGTAGGAGTTTGAACATTCCTTATATTATTTATTTTCGTAGTTTGAGTGACATGTGATTATGTCCCTTATTTGCTTGGTCCCTTGGCCTATTTTGTATGGTTATTGATTCTTGCCTTGTGTGCTTATTTACTTATTTTCTTGTCATTTTTTTGCAATGCCATGATCCACATCATGCATTATATTTCCTTCTTGGATGCCATGATGGACATCATGCTCCATCCCTCCTTGACAACTAACCAAATTTCTAGTTTTAGTTCAGTATACTGCACATGTTATTACATTGTTACATATATCTAGGCATAACCCTATTCATCTAAAAATATCCAATACAAACAATGATATATCTTGAGACATCTTTTAGATTATCATTATTATATCATGTATTTCATAGCATAACACACTTACAAGGATTTTTTTTAAGGATGCTCATTTCAAGGTCTTCATTTCTACCCTCTGAAGAAGAGGCAACAAATAGGGGTTTTGTCACAGAGATCAGAGCCCTCTACCAGTCAAAATTAGTTTTAAAAACACTCAAAACAGTAATTAAAATTTAAAACATGTAGAACAAACCAAAAAAAATGGACATAAATAGAACAAACATCATAAATAGTAAAGGACAAGAGCACCCTATTTAGACTATAACACCCTACAACAAAGTGTCCGCTTTTTGGTGCTCCTATCCAAACAAATAAAAAGGTAAGGTTAATTATAGTTTTATTATCTATATTCAAGTTCAAATTGGGTAGTTTTAGTACAATTTTACTAAGATTATTAATATATAGGGGGCATCATGCACAGCATGATGTTCTTGCTTCTAGTTTCAGATTGGGCAGTTGGTACAACTTCTAGATTAGAATCCATGTTACAAACACAAGTGATTTAGAGTAATTTTCATGACACATTTGCCTTTTTTATTTCTATTTCATTATATTACCCAGTTAATCTCAATAGTTGTGTTCCTTATTCCATCTATAAGTGGTTGGCATCATTTTAGAGTGGATTTCATATAAGCCTAGTTCTTAGTGTTTATTCAAGCCTAATCTCCACCTTTCAGAGTGGCCAATTTGGCCTAGTTCTCAGTACACATTCAGATATCCATGTCACATTATTATATTATAGATAATTCATGGGATTCATGACCCATCTCATACAACACACATTCATACTAGTATCAGTCACATTCTACACTTAGTGGGGAACGATGGAGCCAAAGGACAAGCTAGCCTTTGTATTCTTGAACCACCTACTTAGAGGGATTGGATACATAGTTAAAACATCAATTAACACATGCATGATCACATATATTCACTAAATAGTGGGTGATGATGGATCCAAAGGGACAACCTTTGTATTCTTGAGCCACCCTTGCAAAATTGAGCACTCAGCTCCATTCATGATATTACTCTCGGTATAACACATACCCATCATCACTCAACAACACTCAACATCACAATAATTTTTTTAGTGGTTCATGTCCCTAATGAGGTGTATTCATTATTTTTCTTTCTTTCTCTTTTACCTAGCCTTTGTAAGTTCTTATTTTAGACATAATGTGTTGATTTAATAGTTTTGGGAATATGGAGTCTTATTCATAATTTAGTTAAGGGTATACGATAATTAAATCAGTAAATAATATTAAAATATTTAATATAATAATTTATATAATTTAATTACAATTTAAACCTTTTTATAAATAGTAATAAATGTGAAGAAAATAAGCCTTAGCTAGAAATGCACTGAGATGGCTAAGACAGAGTCTAGAATTCACCATGTAGGACTAGGACAGTGTCACAAACTAGGATATAGAGTTCATTTTATGAAAGGATAATATCACTAAAATAATACACCTTAGGTTATGATGCTATAGTCCTCTTCTACCATTATTATCCAAGATACTTGAACTTTTTAAGTTTTTTTCTCTAGGTCTATGTGAGCTTGCTTATGAAATTTTGATTATTTCATGTTTATAAAACTCCCTATAGAGATGATTTAGTATTTAAACCCTAGACTCTATGATTATTTGAAAAACTTTAATATAGAGGGGGATTTAGTGTGTGTAAGATACACAATATCTGTATCCACACCCTTTGTGTGGGCACATTGCCTACATACTAATACTTCAAAGAGAGATCAAGCCATATGTAGTTCTCCCAATTGATGTACTTTATGAAATTATGTGTATGAATATGAAAAATTCAAAAAATAGATGTAATTTATTTGATTAGAGACTAATGTAAGGATTTGAATAAGATTTTGGTTGTATTGGATGGTTGTATGCAGATAATAGGGAAATATGCTTGAGTAGTCTTGCTTGTATTCTTGCTTGCTTTATGATAGTTTCCAACATTTTCTAAATAAATTTTAAATAGAATTTTATAGGGATATATTAGTCTTGGGTCAAATTTATTCATGTTAGGCTAACAAGGAGGATAGGAACTAGAAGTAACTGACTATTGTAGGTAAAAATACACTTGGATAGGAGCATAAAAATGGACACCCTAGGGTTCAGTGTCATAGTCCAAGTTGGGTGTTATTTTCTTGAGGAAATGGGAGCTAGGGGGATGGAATCATCACTATAAATTCTACCTAGAGGAGGTTTAATCACTATCTAGAAGGCTATGGATGCCTATGAGGGTCATGAGATCAAGAAGATGGACCTATGGATTGGGTATCACAAGCCACACTCAAGTTACCAATTTTCACATTTTATATGACTACATTTGCCCCCCCCCTTTATTTTAGTGATGCAATAAATTAAAATACTAAGATAAAGGAAAATAGAAAGCGTACCTGAACTTACCTAAAAGGGTGAAGCTCATGAAGCTGTGTGATTTTGGGTGTGCATAGAAAGAGCATGATATGAAGTGTAAATTTACATGAGAAAATAAAAACTAGATAAGTTCTTAGTATATATGCTATATCTAAAATAAAAACATACACATATAGGTAAGAGAGAGGAAGAGAAAGGAATGAGTACACCTCACTAGGTATATGAACCAATACAAAACCTATTATGATGATGAGTGATGTTGGATGATGATAAATAATTTTGGGTATGTGTTGTACCAAGAGTAATATCATGAGGAGCTAAGTGATTAATTCCCCAAGAGTGGCTCAAGAATGTAAAGGTTATCCATTTGGCTCCAACCCTACCCACTAAGTGAAGCTAGGTGACCATGCATGTGTTAATCAATGATTGTACTGTGTGTTTAATCCCTCTACGTAGGTGGATCAGGAATATAAAGGCTAGATATTACCTTGGATCCATCATTACCCTATGAAATGAATCTATAAATTGATACCAATATGAATATGTGTCATATCGGATGGCTCATAAAGCCCATAAATGCATTATAATCTGACAATGTGACATATATAGATGAATCTCTACTAGAAACTAGGCCAATCTTGGCTAGTTTGAAGAAGGTGAAGATTAGGCTTGTATGAAAGCCACTCTGAAACTAGGTAATAGGCTTATGTGGAAGCCACTTAAAAATATGGAGGTTATGCTTGTATGAGATCCACTCTAAAATTATTCCAACCACCTGTAGATGGAGTAAAGAACACAACTACTGAGAATGCCTAGGTAATAAACTAAACTCAAAAAGAAGAGAATTAAAATGTGTCGTGCACATTGCCTCTAATCATTGGTGTTTGAAACATGGATTTTGATTTGGAAGTTATTACAACTACCTAATCTAAAAATAGAAGCAAGATCCATCATGTTGTGCATGATGCCTCCTATATCTAGATTCTCTAAGAAAAATTATACAAAAATTGTTGAATCTAAATTGGTCTATATGTGCAATATTGTAGTTGAGCTTACCTTTATACCTATATCTAGAAAATCTAGTTTTTTTTGTTTGGATAGGAGTATTAGAATCGGACACCCTACTATTCAATGCTCTAGTCAAATCTTTAAACTATTATTCTGAGCTAATTCTGATGACTATTCTATAATTTTCACTGTCTGCTTGGTCTTTTCTACCTAGTTTGAAGATTGATTGCTATTATAGGTGTTCTAAAATCTGAATTTTTGATCGTTATGAGCTCTGATCTTTGTGACAAAACCCTTATTTGTTTCCTACTCTATTGAGGGTAGTAATGAAGACCTTAAAATGACTATTCTTAGAATATATATCCTTGCAAGTGTGTTATGCTACAAGAATACATGATATAACAATGATAATTGATAAGATATCTCAAGATATAACATGGTTTGTAATGGATATTTTTAGATCAACAGGGGTATGCCTAGATAGATATAATAATGTAATAGCATGTGCAATGTACTAAATTGAAATTGGAAGTCTGGTTAGTTATTAGTTATTAGTTAGAAATGAGGCATGGAACATGATATCCATCATGGTATCTAATAAAGTGAGGTAATGCATGATGTTGATCATGGCATTGCAAACAATCGAAAATCAATCAAGCAACAAGCATGCAAGGTAATAAGCAAGAAGCATACAAGAGTGACCAAAGGGCCAACCAAACAAGGGACATGGGCACATGCCACTCAAAATGGAAAGAAAACATACAAGACATGTTTAAATTCCACATACACATATAATTGGAAACAATCAAGGTTGGAATGAAAGCCACAATCACATAGAAGAGTACTCATAAAGGACATTGGAAAATGTCCTAAGGCACATATAAGAGATAAAATAGGAATTGATAAATTTAATCACATCTAGCTACGTAAATTAAGATATAAAATCATGTAAATACTATAAATACAATCACATCTAACTAATCAAATCAAGAAGGGAAAGTATGAATGACATGTAGTATAAGACTAGGTATATTCTAAAACATACACAAGTGCTATATACTAGTGAGTGTCAATAAGTAATCTATGTAAGCTTGTAAGTAATATATATCAACATGATAATTAGAGTATGTAGTATAGGAATGACATAACCTGGATGGTGTAGTTATGTATAAGATGCCCCCAAGAGGTAGATATATTGATACATGTCTCGAATGTAGAAGTAGGATGCCCCCTTAATGGGTAGATTGAAGCAATCAAGGATCTATATGTCACTGCACACACTCAAAGAATATCATGTGAAGCATGGTAATGTATATAAATCAACAAATAATAGTATTGAATAGAAAATGTAAGTCTAGCATTGTAATAGAAATGTAAAGAATGGATGATGTAAACAATTGAAATGTTTTTGTGTTTTTGAATTATTTGAATGTTTTTGCATTTTGGAATGTTATATTGTTTTTGGTATTTTTGATATAAGCTATGTACAAGTAATAAAAAATAAACTATGTATAATCAACTGAGGAGAAATGATACTAACTTATGAGTCTCATAAGAGACTCCCTATCATGGTGTCATGTATCAAGGAGAAGGATCATGCATGGTCATGAAGCATGATGGAAGGGTTGAGACTATGGCTATGAAAGTTGTGCATGTTGTAAATTCTCTACAATATCTAAAGTAGAAATGACTATGGGGTCCCCTTGTAACTATGAGAACTGGATGCAATTGTAAGGTTCTTAGGGACTATAATAACTCTGAGAAGTGGATGCAAGTGTAAGGTTCTTAGGGACTCATATTGTAGTACCTTGGGTGTGAACACTATAGCTAGAAGTTGTCTAGAATCCTAAAACTATGGTTTCTATAAAAGAGACCTCTATGGAAGTGTATGAACTCTCTGTACTAGTGATGGATTCCTTGACTGTGTTTGAATCTAAACTAGAGGAGGAATTGAAATTGGTGGAGATACTAAAATTGGTGGCTGAACTAAAACTAGTGATTACAAAGTAGAAGATGGATCTGATGTGGGAAGTGGTAACTCATATGGAGCTCCACAAACTATAGCAACCTGATTAGCATGAATGAATTTCATGCATCTATGAACTTTAGAAGGTACTACTTGAAGTTTTTGAATCCATGGTTGACAAAGTAACTTATTGAGAACCCATGCACTATGAACAATAGTAAATGGTGTGACCACATGTGTTGGACCAACCTATAGAGGAATTACAATCTCACCTAATGAACTATGTATGTACCCACTAAATCCAATAATAACTATGTCTATTAGGGTAATATCCTGCTCTGAATATCCCAGATGCTACAATAATTTTATAGTGTAAATATTCACATTAGATCTATTGTCTATGAGAACACTACAAATAGGATGATTATGGATGTAAACTTTGATAAAGAGTGCATGATAATATAAATCATCCTTAAATATATCCTACTCTAAGAAGGAGATGGAAGGTATAGCTGGAACTCTAGAATTGTATACACCAATCATGTTACTCAAGGGGTGTAATTTAACTAAAGGTGCCCTGTATGTATCTGGTGGGGGATGTGCATCATATGCATGGTGAAACCCTAATGTATCTCTTATATCTTATTTATAATGCTATGGAAAAGGATCTAAAAATATTTTCAAAGCTTTATCCTATGTTTTTTTTTCCTGAAGAGGCTCAACTGAAGTACCAAGATCAATAACATTATCATCTATCAAGTCCTGTATCTTGTGTTTCAAACTGATGCATCTATTTGTTGTGTGTCTTGGTACCCTATAAAATTCAAAAAAATTCATTTTTATAATATCTCTATGGAAGAGGATTTATTAGATAAACTTCTCAAATAAGAGGGAGAGAGATGATATTACATTCCAAAAGCTGTTGTAACACTCTAGCTAGAGAAACTAGTAGATTGGAAAATGTTTGCCAAGGAAGAATAGCTAAAACCATTCACTGAGGGGGCTCTAAAGCTGCATTAACTATTAGTTGATTTTGACTCTTGCTATCATTGAGATTTACTTTGTATGGGACTTTGTTGTTACTCTTGTTTGTTGTTTTTGATATGTTTGTGTACTTGATTTTTCCCATTGAAATTAATTTGACTTCCCTTTCCTTTAGTGTATGACATAACTTAGTGAAAGAAGAGAATATTTTCAACATTATTGATTCATGTAAATCTAGTAGAAGACTTTATTTGAAGCGATCTTGTAACTCTTCATCGACCATGGGGCTAGTCATATTAGCCAAGATAGTCTTATATTGAAGACCATAATCTATGAGATGCTTATTTGACTTTTGTTTCTATTGTAAAACTTGGGCATAGGAAAATTTATCACTAATGTTAATGCTTAAATGAGATAGGAAAATGTCATCTAAAGGATTAAATGTATTGACTGACTAATTTGGTAGACTATAGAACCATTGTAAAGAATAAACTTTTAGACTTCATGGAAATAGCTTGGTAAGTAGCAAGTCATTTGGTATAAGTCCAAGCATGCTACATGAAAATCTCTCAAATGTGTCTCTAAATAACCCTTGCCATCATATATAGTGATCTTGGGTTAAAAAAAACTTGGTAGCAAGGGTGTAAAATCAATATGACATGCCAATGGTGTATAAAGCAGATCAAAGGAATCTAAGGCTTGTGTAGGTCTAGAGGCAACTTGCTCAAGATGCATCACCTTGGATTGAAGATATTTTATCTCTTACATAAGTGCTACCATATTATGAGATAAAGATGTACTAGTTGTATCTAGTGGTGGCATAGAGGTAGGTTGGGATGATATAGGGGGTTGTTGAGACATTGTTGTCCCTGTAGTGTTGTTTACAACTAGATGCTTTGAAGGAATGGAATACTTAACTTGATGAGCCTTTTTAATTTCCATGATAGATTTTAAGATAAGATTATGATCCTAGGGTTGTTCCCTAAGTCTTTCCTAAAATCTTTGTAGGATCAAATCTTTGTTAAGAATAACTTCATTATTAATAATAGGTGGAAGTGGATAAAAAATATGATGTGATGAATCATGAACATCGATGTTTTTATCATCATTGTTATTCTCATGATGTTCATTGTTGAAGTTATCCTCATTGAAATTTATGTAAGATCTATAACAGGAACCTGAGCTAGTTGTTTATCCCTATTATATGGTTGGGTTGAAGGAATCTATGTGAATTAAAGAGGGTTACCACTAAGTCCTGCGCTTCATCTTGAAGGAAGAGATGCAAGAAGCATATGTGTTATAAGGAAAACAACTTGAATAATAGAATAAAAGATTAAATAAATATAATCTAAATAAGGAACTAGAATATGTATAAAAAGGATATGAAGCTCACAAACATATATGGTGATACCTAAAATTCAATGGGACCTAATATATAAAACTACGGTTTTGAAAATTAATATTTGTAAAATTACTATGTAATTTTAAAATTTTAAGTGAATTTCTTATTTAGATAAGTAAAAAATAAAAAAAATTGGAAATTTTTTTATTTGAAAGGACCTATTGCATGCAACTAGGGTTTGGAAGAAAAATAAATTTTTAAAATTACTATGGAATTTTAAAATTTGATGCTAATTTTTAATTTTAAATATGCAAGTAAAAAATTGTAAAAATTCACAAGGAATTTACCTTAGGGATTCTAGGGTTTTTATGCATAGATGAAGTAAATCAAGTTCTCTAAATGATTTAACAGTTTTAAGAATATTGGAGTCATATTCCTAATTTAGTTAAGGGTTTGAGATAATTAAGTCAATAATTAATATTTCAATAATTAATATACTAATTTGAATAATTTAATCAAAATTTAAACCTTTCTATAAATAGTAATAAATGTGGAGAAAATAAGACTTCACTAGAAACAAACTGAGATGGCTAAGATAGTGTCTAGAATTCACTATGCAAGACTAGGATAGTGTCAAAAACTAGGATTTGGGCTTCATTTTATGAAAGGATAGGAATTTTGAAACATGATAAACTTGGGTATGATGCTATAGTCCTTTTATGTTGCTATTATCTAGGAGACCTGATCTTTTCTAGTTTTATTCATTGTGTCTGTGTGAGCCTACCTATGAAATTTTAATTTATGGATGTCTGTGAAACTCCTTATAGAGTTGATTTAGTCTTCAAATACTAGACTCCATGATGCTTTGAAAAACTTTAAGATAGAGGGGGGCTTAGTGTGTCTAAGATGCACTTAATGTGTATCCACACCTCTTTTGTGGGCATGCTACCTACATACCAATACTCCAAAGAGGGATCAATCCATATGTAGTTCTCCCACTTGATGTGCTTTGTGCAATTATGTGTATGAAGATTCAAAATGCTAAAACTAGGTGTGCTTGAGGTGACTAGGGACTGATGTAAGGATTTGAATAATCTTTTGGCTATATTAGATGGTTGTATGTAGAGAATAGGGAAATATGCCTGAGTAATCTTTCTTGTATTCTTGTTTGCTTTATGATATTTGCCAACCCTTTATAAATTAACTTTGAATGGGCTTTTATAGGGATCTTTTCGTCATGGGTCAAATGCATTTTCATTAGGTTGACAAGAAGGAGGATAAAAACTAGGAGGAACTAACCATTTTAGGTAAAAATTCACTTGGATAGAAGTGCCAAAAATAAATACCTTAGGGTCTGGTGCTATAGTCTAAGTTGGGTGCTATTGTCATGAAGGAATGAGACCCAGGGGATGTAATCATCATTGTAAATTCTACATATAGGAGGTGGAATCACTATTTGGAAAGCTACATATGATTGAGAATCAGTGAAAATATTCTTATGAGGGTCATGAGAGAAAGTAAGAGGGACCTTAGAGTTAGGTGTCACAAGCCACAATCAAGTTACCAATTTTTACATTTTGTATGACTACATGTGTCTAGTAAGAATTGATCTACTCCTTTTTTTCTCTTGAAGATGTATGCTTCATGTTGTGATCTCTACACACACTTATCATCACACATCTTCATAGGCTTCACCCTTATGGGGAAATTTAGGTACACTTTTTATTTTTCCTTTATCCTAGTATTTGTCTTTACTTGATCACTAATTTTGCTTTACTAGATCACTAGAATAAAGGGAGGTAAATGTAGTCATATAAAATGTCCAAATTGGTAGTTTGAGTGTGGATTGTGATACCCCATCCATAGGTCATTTTTGCATGATCTTGTGACCCTTATAGACACATTTTTGCTCATTACTAGTCATTTAAAACTTTATAAACAATCATTCCACTTCGACTAGATGGTATTACCCATGTCAATACTATTCTCCTAGGTCTCGAAACTGTACGACAGGAGCACCCCATTTGGACTATAGCACCCCATAGAGAAGTGTCCCATTTTTGGTAGTCCTATTTATTTGCACTTTGAGCCCCAATAGTCAATTTCATCTGATATGTTAGCCTATTATGAATACATCTAACCCATGACCAATTATTCCCTATAAAATCCCACTCAAAGCTCATTTACATGGGAGGTGACCAAACTCACAAATTAAGCAAGAATACACACATAGCACTAAGGAAAACTTCCCTATTCTTTTCACATAGTCACCTAACATAGTTACAAACCTACTCAAATCATCATACTAGTCCCTAGCCACCTCAAACACTATAAATTTGGCATTTGTATACGCATCACACTATTGCACAAAATACACTAGATGGGAGAACTACATATGACTTAATCCATCTTCAGATTATTGGTATGCAGGAAACATGCACACATAAAGGGTTTAGATTGCATGTTTATTACTTATTTCACACTAACCCCCCTCTTTGTCAAGTTACTAAAATGTCATTTTATCAAGCATGATAGAGGGTTAGGGTTTGAAGACAAAATTAGCTCCAAAACGAGTTCCATTGACAACCAGTGATCAATTTTTCATAGACATGCTCACACAAGCACATCACAACTATATAAAAAGTTGTAGCTCTTTTTTATCAATTAAAACAATATCAATAGGAATGGATAAAAACATTAGACACCAAAATGTCCACATTTGGCATTCCTATCCTTTCACCCAATAAAATCTAGATTTAGGTTTATGACACCTTCCTAGTCCTACACAACCATTTTCAACCTTTGTATCATCTGTCTTAGTCTATTTTCTAGCTAAGTTATATTTCTTCTTAGCTATTTCTATTTTTAGAAATGTGAAAAAGACAAATAGTTGCACAAATCAGGATTGTATTTATTGTTATATTCTATATTGATTTATTAATTCATACCCTTAACTAAAATAGGAATAAAAATCCATTGTTCCAAAATAAGTTAAATCATCTTGATATATCTTTATTATGACAATATCTATTTAACAATTTAACCCTTGTCACATGGCTCATGTGCATGGATTTTAATATGGTTGAAAAACCTAATGATAAAATTTGTGCCTTGTACATGTGATGGTGCATGGGATAATGTGAAGCATGGTATTATTTAAAGAATAGGTGGGGTTTTATCTACCCTCTCATCTAATGGAAAACATTAAATATTATGCCTTGGTTTATTTGGTCTTGTTGTAGTATTGGTGTTGATCATGCCCTTAAAGGGTTGACCATTATATGTTATTAGAATAAAATATTTTATCCTCATCCAACATTAATAGCCAGTCTATCAATGTTCATTATGAATACATTATCTCATATCATGCTTCCATCTCTTGTAGTTACACTAGATCAGAGGTCATGTCAAAGTGCCACATATCACTTCATTCTTAACACTTCATCCTTGAGACATATAGGAATCATATGTATTATTTATTAGGTTTGAAACTTGGAACCCCACCCACCTTATGCTATCAGCTAGATTTAATGGTGGAATGATGTTATTTTATGCATCGCTACCTTTATCCACTACTATGGGAAGTAAATCAATAGTGTTAACAAATATGGTGGTGAAGCCATACTTAAGGAGTTTCAAAGACTTTCCTCCCTCATTGATTATAATCCATTTGATTGGCACTTACAAATCCTAGTTGCCTCTCTTAGAAACCAAATCAAAGTAGTGTATGGTCATTCTACTTGAGCGGCAAAACTTTTTGCTCACTTGCATTAACTCAAAATTGGAGACAAGTTTATAAAATAAATTCTTCAAATCCCTTAGGACCAAATAATATTGAATCTAGGTCAAGGATATAAAGTTAGCCTGAGAAAGGTTCACTTCTCATCCTCACATCTCCTCTACATTTTTAGACCAATATATAGTAGTGTTTCAAGTTCAAGTGGAATGAATGGAAAGAACCCAAGCTCTGCAAGAATGCCTATATGTGGTTCCGTGAAAGCTAAATCCTAAAGATTAGTAACTATATGAGGCACAATTGACTCTCCATGAACTCATAGAGGATCTTCACTAAATGAGTAATGATAAATCTCTTGGCCTTGATGACTTTCTGTACTAATTTAACAAAGCCACATGGGAGTTCATTGGGCCTAATTTGCTAAAAATTTATATATATAATTTACAAAAGCAATATTTGTGCACCATAATCAATGAAGGTAATTTCAAGTTCATACCTAAACCTAGTGACCAACATCTCATTTTCATATGGTGGTATATACTTTGTTAAATGTTTCACATAAGATCCTTATTACATCTGTTGCTAACTGTCTCTAACTCATTCTTCTTAATATTGTTAAACTAGATAAAACATTATTTAGTAAAGGTATTTATATATTATTGATAACCTTATTATTATCTAGGAAAGAATGAAATGGGATAGGGCTTTAGGTAAGAGAACATTTTCTCTCAAATTAGATTTTGAAAAATCCTATGACATAATTAAATGGACTTTTGTCTTAGCTATGTTAAAGGCTATTGGTTTTGGCTCTTTATTTATCTCAATGGTAAAATATTTAATGGTATATGCCTTTGCTTCCCTCAATATTAATGCTCTCAAATATTATAGTATTTTCCTCTATCACTCCATACGTTAATGTTTCCCTCTTTTTCTATCTATGTATGTTATTTCTATAGAATATTTAGGTTATATTCTTACTTTTAGAGCTAAGTAGGGTACTTTTTGGGGTATTTTTTTTACCTAACTAATCTTCTAAACTCATTAATGGTCACTTTTCTTATGACACTTTCCTCAACCTTAATGAATAGGAAAAAACATTCTTAGAACCCATGAAGTGTCTTAATATTTTTTATTTAGCCTCTTGGTCTAGTTTATAATGGATTAAAACTCAATGTTTTAGATAAACCATGATGCCTATGCCTAATTCTCCTTTTAAATTTGAAATGGATAAATAGATGAGAGCAATTAAAATTTATTATAATTCCCTTTGACTTTGATATCTATCCTACACATTAAACTTGTTTAAAATAACTGTGAATACTAGGTTACCTAACCACTCTCCTTAGTAAGGAAATTCTAAGCTTACATTAAAATATTAGTGGCTACCCATGTTTACTATTCTTCCTATCAGGATCCCTCTAAGGATTCTTATGATAAGTTGGCTGAAATTCTCATCAATTACCTTTGGTTTAATGCAAACAAGGGGTTTCCATCTAGTTTCTTGGGAAATATACTTCCTCTCTCTCTCTCTCTCTCTCTCTCTCTCTCTCTCTCTCTCTCTCTCTCTCTCTCTCTCTCTCTCTCTCTCTCTCTCTCTCTCTCTCTCTCTCTCTCTCTCTCTCTCTATATATATATATATATATATATATATATATATATATATATATATATATATATATATATATATATATAATGTAGGTATGGGAATTATTATATTTACAGGTAGAACAAGACTTTATGTGCTAAATGGGTTGTTAGAGACATTGAAGGTAATGCATCCTCAAAGATGTTGCTAAGACATATTTTATATATACCCCTATGGTAAACCATGTTGGAAAAATATTGGCTTCCACACCCTTCTCATCATGTTAGCTCTAGTCAAAATTGAAAGTTCATTTATGGGAAAAATCATATGGAAGGATATTGATGTTATTAATCCCTATATGAGATGGATTAGTGATGGTTTTTGCACTAGTTTATATTTTAATGAACATGATATATGGTGGTATCCAATTATGACCAAGTCTAATGTTTTGTTGGTAGAGTTTATTGGGATTAAAGAACCAAGTCTCTTTAGGGCATGAATTCATACCATTTGATATTTGGTCTCTGCCATGGATTGGACTCTTTGGAAAGAATTGAAAACAAAATTTCATTTTAATAATGCAGACTTATGTTTTATTTTTCATATATAAGAGATAATGCTAGATGTAATGCTTCATAACTTGGGATTATAAACACCCTACTCTTCATGGAAGGACTAAAGGTGTAATTATGACACCAATTTTAAAAACTATTCCCTAAGACTCTTTTATCAAGTTATAGGTCCCTTTTCTCTTGCTCTCAATAAATTCAATAGGTGATAGTTACCCTAAAACCTAATATCACTATGTGAACTTAAATATTTCAAAAATTTAGATTGTGACTTTTTGTAACTTTTTTAGATACCTAATTCTAGATTTCCCACTTTCTCCAAATCTTATATGCACAATGAATATAATGAAAATAGTTCTACAAAATTTCAATTTGGTAAAATTTCTCAATAAACTCAATAGGCAATAGTTAACCTAAACCCTAAGATCACTATTTTAAATATCATATGTCAAAATCCTAGAATTATTTTTCATGATATTTATATATCTTAGGGTTTAGTGATTTAAAATAATGATTTTGACATATTTTGGCATGTATTTCACATTTAAAAAATATATCATTGGATAATGAATATAATGGAAATAGTTCTTCTAGATTCAATTAGATAAAATTATGTAAACATCATAAATATTATGTTGCAAATATTCAAAAAATAATTAATTGGGATTTTGTAATTTTTCAAATTAAAATTTTACAATGCAAAGGGTTCATATTGATAAAAAATACATACATACATATATATCACACTATGCATAATGATATTTATAAAGTAGACTCATTAAAGGAGTTATTGGAATGTAATAAACATTATAAACTACCAAAACATTGTGATAAATCAATATTTGTTAAATTTATCATACCTAAAAATGCTTATTCAATGACTAACACTTTCACATTATTTTAATAGGACAAGGTTTTATTTATTAAATTTTAAAATTTCAATTATTATTTATGATCAGATAAAGTGAACACTTGTTTGGATAACATCAAATGAATTTTGGTCATTCCTATAATATAATAGGAGAGAGGTAAAATCAAGAAACAGAGGAGATAAGACAAGAAGAAATTAAGAGGGTAGGGGAGGTAAGTAATTCATGCACTACCACCACCCTCATAGTGAACCCCAAGTCAATGCCCTTTATGTGTGAAGAATTGCCCAAGAAATCTCTAACAAAAGACAACCATATACCCCCAACTAATAAAAATAATTACAACTTCAAGTGAGAATTAATAAAAAATCTTTATTGATTTGAGGCTCGAGTCTATCTCACAACAAAAATATTATTAGATGATGTTGTAGTGCAATTTTATAATTCATTCTTCCTAATGTTTATGAAATAATATGCTAATATATGCTTACTTCTTATGTGAATTAGATATCTTGGCATTTCTATTGGATGATAGTGTCATCGATTAGTCTATTAACATTTTAGATAGTTTTATGCCTCTTTATAAAATTTATAATAACTTGGGAGTTTCCTTCCATTACCAAATACACAATAAATTTAACTAAACTAATATTATTAGTCATTTTACCAAGGATCACATTAATTCTATGTTATTATAACATACAATAATATTTATGATAATTATTTAAATTAGTTCATGTTCATGTTTGTGTTTGTGTATTTATGATGTGCAGACTAAATCTATGAAGACTAAAATTTTTAAGGCTGTAACTTTTGATCTGTAATTTAATTTGAGTTATTATTTACACTAAAACAATGATGTTGAAGAGGATAATGTTATTATATCCATAATTATATGTTTAGACTCATTTTTTTATATTTATATGACTATAAGTGATCATATCAAGGTCCAAAATCATATTTTATAATTTTTTGGGAATTTTAAAATCTTAAAAATTAGACATCTTTTTAACTAGACATGAAATTGAGTTAAAATCTTTCTATTAGTAGATATTTATTATGTAAAAGATATGTCAATATTTTTAGGTCCATCCGAGCTTACATTCAAAACTTACTAAAAATAGTGGTTGAAAAATCTACTAAAAGATGAAATTACTAAAAATAATAAGTGCTAAAAATATTATGGGTTAGTTACATTTAGTTAGATTTTGTTTTATCTAGTTTTTTTTTAAATGCATGTCAACTTAATTTTTTATTTGAGATTTATTTAAAGGATCTTATGTAATACTATATTCATTCAATGTGAATCAATAGAGAAGATCAATTTTTATGTGATTTCTGACTTTGTGCCTATTGGTATTTTTACTTAGTTAGTCTATGTTTTCATCATTTGGTATCATAACTATTTCAAATATTGGAAGTGTAAGATATGGTGATAGGACAAGGATGGGAAAATTTTCTCAAATGAATAAGACTACGATATATCTATAGAGACAAGTGAAATAATTGATTAAAATTATCGTAAATCAAAGATAAATGAAAATGAAAGACGAAACAAACAAAGAAACAAATTTTGAAGATGAAATTTAGTAAGAAAAGGAATGAGAAAAACCACTATAAATAGAAGTGAGAAAGGTCAGGGATTTATAAGGAAGGATTGAAGGAATAAAGGTTGACATTCCAAATTATGGAGGTAGTTTAAAACTAGAGGAGTTGATAGATTAGATGAAAAACATGGATAAATTTTTGAATGGAAAACTCTAAGAGAAGATAAGAAATTAAAATTTGCATTCATGAAATTTTAGGATCATGCAATGATTTGATGGGATCACCTAAAAAAAGAGAGATTTAAAAAGGGTAAAGAGAAGATCAACACATGGATTAAGGTAGAGAAGAAGCTGAGGGAGAAATTTCTTCGTATGGATTATGCATAAAACCTATACAAAATATCTAGAATTTAAGGAAAAAAGAATCACAATATACTAGAGTATATAGACAAATTTTAGAATTTTTCTATATGCCCCTTTTTATCCCCCAACTTTGTGCACTTTTTCTCTTTTTTATAGACTTATATATAAATAATAATGGATGTAAACCTCATAATATCAATGTAGGTCAACCATTACACAATGTAATAATTCCACAAGTTACTCATGTATCCTAATATATTAGAGCCATATAACTATCTAAGGGGAATGTGTGACACATGTTAGCATCTCCATAAATCCACATACATTAATATATCATATTCATAGGTACATAACTCAAACTATTTAAAATAAATAAAGAATAAAAATAGTAGCAGAAAAAGACAACTACTTATTAAAAAATTATGCCAATGTTTTTTTCATAGTTAAAATTAAAAAATTTCAAAAAAAGGTTCCTAATTAGTTAAAAGAAAGGAATTATTATCCCAAATGAATGAAAATATTCCTTCAAACAAATTTTTATTCATATATATGTATTATGACCTTCCAATATCGTATTTAAGCTCTTAATCATTTAAATAAGTAAATTCAAAATTTGAAATGCCACTATTTTTTTCACATGCATTCAACACTAGTTTTTGTCAACATCTTCTATTTATATTGCAAAAAAAAAATATTGGTATCGAAAATTCATATAAATAACTTCTAAATTACTCTCCTTTGTTTCCAACTTGATTTTTTATTGGATTTGGGTAAGTATTGTTTGTAAAATAATATGCATTAGCTATTTATTAATTTTTCTTCAATATAAAAATCAAATTTTATATAACCTTTCTCTTTATATATTTGACTAGAAACACAATTAAACCTTTTTCATTTTGCCTCTTATTTTTTAGCAATACTATACCATCAGTTACTTTTTCTAATGCTGAACTTGAAAAAATTACAACATATCAAAGACATCCTTGGTGAGAATTGTCTTACATAGAATCTATTATTTGCAAGTATATATTATTTGAAATATATATTTTATAGTCAATATTATATTAGACAATATAGAAAGCACACACTTATCACAATAAACACTTTTATATTTACTTAGATCAAAATTGTTAATGAATTTTGCATAGAAAATGTGAATATGATAGCTTTGAAAATAAATCCATGTTAATATCAACATCTTATGATGTTATAATATTGTACTTAACCTTTTAGCCATTAAAGCAATGGAAATATTAATTTTATTTACTACTTTTTCTTACATGATTTCAACATTCATTCTCTAGTACCATCTTGTATGTTATTTTTCAGTAAAAAAGTTGAGCTCAACAATTCATAAAAAATAATATAAATTTTTAATCTTCTTAGAATTCACAAACATTTTCAACAATGTTTGGCTAGGTTTTTCAAGTAGAACTATTGAAATTATTTTTTTCACATGAATTGATGATGAACTCTCATATCTATTTTTTGTTTTATTATACTTTTTTAGTACTTGTGAATCAAGTGAATTTTATGCTATTGTAATTTGGGTAAAATTCACTTAAAAATAATGGACACTTATCATTTTATGTATTACTTGGATTGTGTGTTGTTTCATTAAATGTCACTATATTTATTCCATCATATTTTATTTGCATTTTTGTTATTACTGAATCCTTCTGTGCCTTCTTTTATTCTAAACATTTGATGGCTTATATTGTATCCCTAAAAAATGTTGGCATTAACACCATTTTCCTCAAGATAAATTATCATCAGAGTAATTATTTGATAATTTAATTATTGCCCTCTATTTTATCTACATGTTAAAAATCATATCTTTGTTTCACATGCCTTTGTCACTTTTAGTTTATATACAACATCTTTCTTGATTCTTTGTAATCTCATTGTGATGAAGAGTAATATTCAATTTTATTCTACCTCTTATCTTATTCAAACTATTAAAATATCTAAAATATAACTAGTTTGAATTAAAATACACATTTTGTAAGATTCTCATATCCTTTGCATTTAGTTATTATCAAAACAACCTTCTTACTTTTACTATCACTAAGCTAATAAATAGGCATTCCATCCTTGTGACCTAAAGAAATAAATTCAATAAAAGATATAATACTGGTTCCCATACAATCAAATTAAACAAATTTTTATCCTAAGTTCAAGATATGCCTCAAACTTTCACCCAAAATGAGCCCTTGGTAAAAAAAATGAAGTGGACAAACATACAAAAACACAAAAATAAAGACACCTAAAAATGGTCTTCACACAAAACAAAATAAGAGAAAACATGTTAAACCTATTTTAGAATAGAAAATGGGATCACAAAAATAAAAATAAAAAATATTTATAAAGAGGAGAGTGTGCTCAATGTTTTAGTCATAGTTTTAGGAAAATTTTGTTAAAATTCACATTGGTTAGTATGGTAGAATTTATATTTTATTATTTTTAGTTAAAAACATGCATTTGACTATGTGTTTGTGGGTCCATACCTTAGGCATGGGAATCCAAGTAATTACCAGGCCTTGAAGTATGTGTTTGATATTTCAAACATAAGAACCACATATGTGGAATAATCACATATGAGGAATAATTTAATATTACATTAACATGTTTTTAGCTATCTTATTGATTTTTTTATAGTTTATTTTTCATTGTCAAAGTTCATGCATGGCATTAGTCTATGTTAGTTTTTTTTTTTTTTTTTTAAAGCCTAGTAAACTTTTTAACGTGACTGGCGGCACTGGCCATTAGTCGATGTTAGTTGTTAACATTAATTTTTTATAAAAAAATATGTAAGCCTAATTTTGAAGATAATCTTGATGTCATTTTCCTAGTTAAATAGAATTGTGACTGTGAAAGTTTATTTTGGGATCAATTAGCCCCAATGTCATCATAGATTGAGTTAATTAATCAATTAGGGTAATAAGTGATGTACTTTAGGTCAAACTAAGCCTTATGAACATAAATTTTACTCAAAAGGATGTTAATTGGAGTTAAATCAATTGGTTTATAGTTGAGGGTCCAATCTTGAAGGTAACTGGGGCCAATTTAAGCTCATTGAACCTATTTATGACTACATACTATGTTTTTGAGCTCAATTAACCCAAATGTCATTAGTGATGTAATTTATTCCAAATTAAGCCCTTTAAACTTAATTAATACTCCAAACTATGATAATTAGGTTCAAATTTGATTGGTTTAGGATTTAGAGTTTAGAGTTTATGGTTTAAGGTTTAGGGTTTATAGTTTTAGGCTTTGGGTTAAAGGTATAAGGTTTAGGGTATATGGTCCAATTACTAAGGTAATTAAGTATAATATGATATTTTAAAACCTATTTGTGACTATAGAATGTGATTTTTGGCTCAATTAGCCCCAATGTCATCATAAATTGAGTCAATTAATCAATTAGGGTAATTAGCGATGTGATCAAGGGCTAAATTGAGCCATGTGAACCTAATCCTTACTCTAAAAGACATTAATTAGGGTTAGATCAATTTTTAAGATTTAAAAGTTTGTGATATAGGGTTTAAGAATTAGGTATTAGGGTTTAGGGTTTGTGGTTAAGGGTTTAGAGTCCAATTCTGAATGTAATTGGGGCCAATTTGAGCTTGTTAAACTTATTAGTGACTATAAAATATGATTTTGGGCCTAATTTACACTAATGTAATCACAAATTGAGCCAATTAATCAATTAGGGTAATTAGTTATAAGATTTGGGCTAAATTTAGCTATGTGAACCTATCAAGAAAATAATTGGGGATAACTTGAGCTCATTGAACCTATTTGTGACTACAAAACATAATTTTAAGCTTAATTAGTCCCAATGTCATCATAGCTTGAATGAATGAATTAATTAGGGAAATTAGAGATATAATTTGGGATGAATTGAGTCATGTTCACATAATTATTTATCTAAAGGGTGTTTATTACATCTAAATTGATTGGTTTAGGGTCTAGGATTTAGGGTTTAGGGTATAAGGTGTAGGGTTTAGTGTATATGGTCACATCATGAAGGTAATTGGGGATATTTTTACCTCTTCAAATCTATTTGTGACTATAAAATGTGATTTTTGGATCAATTATCCCTAATGTCATCACATATTGAACCAATTATTAACATAGGGAAATTAGTGATTCAATTTGGGCCAAATTGAGACCTATGAACCTAATTTTTCTACATTGATTTATTTAGGATTTAGGGTTGGGGCTTAGGTCTTAGGGTTTAGGGTCAAATAATTAATGTAATTGGGACCAATTTGAGATTATTAAACATATTTGTAACTACAAAATGTGATTTTGGGCTCAATTTACCCCAATGCCATCACATATTGAGCCAAATTGGGGTAATCAATGATATAATTTGGGCCAAATGAAATTGTGTGAACCTATCACGAAGGAAATTGGGGATAATTTTAGTTTAATGAAACTATTTTTGACTAAAAATGTGATTTTGAGCTTAATTAGTCTCAATTCCATCATATATTGAGCCAATTAGTTAATTAAGACAATCAATGATGTGATTTAGGCTAAATTAAGCCCTATGAGTCTGACCATGAATAAAGTATTGCTGATATCAAGATTAGATCTTATCCTAGTTGTTCCTTGTATTGAACTCTGAAGGTATGTTGAATTATTAAATGTAAATGTGTTTAATTTTATCAAAATTTATTGCCTTTTTAGGTATTACATATAAATTTTAATTTAATTACATAGTAACATATTTTTTGTAGGTTAGTGGTGCCAAATTAGCTTTGAAATTCATGTGGTTAAAACTAATAGTAGATAATTCCATATTTTCTAAGCTAAGAGATGTTCTCAGTGTATACGACTAAAAATTTTATTATAGAGGGAATGGCATTCTTGAGGCTAAAATGAGTGATGCATCTCCTAATTGAGCGTACCCAAAGGCCAATAACTTTGTCCTAGAGGTTATTAAGCACCCTTAACATGGTGGTGATGGCATTTTTTAGCCATGAGGCCCTAAATATTGAGATCTCTAGCTATGGATGGAATGCTGATAATATTTATTATCAATGTTTCTTAATGCCAAAATTATTGACAAACTTGTATCCATGTGGATTAAGATTTCATGGAGGTGGGAACATATGTAATTTGCATTTCCAAATTTGTTGTATTTTATGGATTTGAAAATGGAGGTCCTAGAAGTGGAAATGTCTACTAGAGAAAAAGAATTTATCTCTTAACTACATAAAAGTAACATTTGAGGATTGGTGAGGGAATCATCAGCCAAAAATTTATCATTTATGTTTGATCCAAGTGATTTGGAGTGAAATTATAGGGATTACACATTAATATGATTGTTCTTTTTTTTCATATGGATGACTTACAATTTTTGTTTTTATGTGTGTCTAAAGTTTGCCTTAAAAAGTGCAATTTTACTATAAAGGGAAGGACCTTCTTGAGGCCAAAATGAGTGATCTGTCTCTTAACCAAGTTTAATCAGAGGCCAATAACCTAGTCCTAAATGTTATTAAACACCCACAACATGGTTTAAACACCATTTTTCAGCCACGAGGCCCTAGAGGTGGAGATATCTAGGAGTGGCTTGAATGTTGACAACATTTTTAACAATGTTTTTTGATGTTAGAATTATTACAAAAACATGTATTCACATTGATTAAAAGGTCATGGTGGTGAAAAAACATGTAATTTTTATATCCAAATGTGTTATAATTAATTTATTTTTAAACAAAGGCCTCATAAGTGGAAATGTATATTGGAGGTAAAGAACGTGTCTCTTAACTACATAAAAATAACATTTTAGGACTTATCATGAAATCATCAACCATGTATTATTATCTTATGTTAGATCTAAGTTTTCTATGTTTAATATATATGTATTCCATTTTCACATGATATTTATTTAAATTCAAGTAAATGAATTATAATTTTTTTAATACGTGTCCAAAGTTTGTTTTAAAAAGTGGAAATTTACCATAGAGAGAAAGACCTTATTGATGTTAGAATGGGTGATCCGTATCCTAATTGGGAATACCTAGATGATAATAAATTGGTAATAGAGGTTATTAAACACTCACTACATGGTGTAAATGGTAGGTTTAAACCATGAGGCCCTGGAGGTGGCGATCTCCAACTATGGCTTGAATGTTGACAATATTTCTTGTCAATGTTTCTTGATGCCAAAATTGTGGTAAAAATTCATATCTATGTAGATTTAGAATTTTTGGTGGTGTGAATATGTTTAATTTAAATATACTAATGTATTTTAAGAAATAAATTTACAAATGCAAGTCACAAAAGTGGAAATGTCTACTGGAGGAAAAAACATGTCTCTTAACTACATAAAAGTAACATTTTAGGATTGATAGTGAAATCATTAGTCACATCCATATCTGATGTTAGATCCAAGTAATATAGGGTTCATGCATAGGAATTCAACATGAAAATTATGGTTATTTCAATTAATGTATATGAATTATGGTTTTTGTTTGACGTGTGGCTAAAAATTCTCTTAAAATTATAATTTTACTATAGAGGGAAGGACCTTTTTGAGTCCATAAGAGGTGCTTTGTCTCCTATTTGGACATAATTATAGGTCAATAACCTGGTAATATAGGTTATTTATAACCCATTACATGGCTAATATTCCAAGTTTTATCCATGAGGGCCCGAAGGTGGAGATATCTAGTTATGGCTTGAATGTTGACAATGTTTCTTGTCAATGTTTGTTGATGCCAAAATTATTGAAAAAATGTGTATCCAAATGGATTTGGAGGTCATGGTAATGGTAAAATATATAATTTGGATTTACCAATGTGTTTTAAGTGATGAATTTGTAAACAGATGTCCCAAAAGTAGAAATGTCTACTACAGGTAAAGAATTTATCTCTTAACTACATAAAAGTAGCATTTTAGGAGTGATCATAGAATCATTAGACACATTTTTATCTTATGTTTTATCTAAGTGATTTGGGTGAAAATAGTGTGATTCAACACACATGTGATGGTTCTTTTGGTTTTTTAAATGACTTACAATTTTTTTGACTCATGTCTAAAGTTTCCCTTAAAAAGTGTAATTTTACCATTGAGTGAAGGACCTTCTTGAGAAAATATAGGAAGTGTTTCTTTATGATTTTATGCTAAAGGTATGTAGTTAACCCAAAAATTTACTTGTTTTGAAATCTTTTTTATTATTTTGGGGAATAATTTATTGGGTTTTATAAACAAAAGAAACCCTTTGTTCTACAAATGAAGCAATAGAAAACTGGATGCTTAGATTTGTAAATAAACCAAAAGACTCAAATAAAGGTACTTATGAAAAATTATAAGTAAATAAATTAATTTTATTCCTTTGAAATGGACCTAAATTTTTTATTTTCAACATGTAAAATACACAAAATACTAGGAAGTTGTAGGAAAGGGGTCCATAGCAAATGTAGACGACTGAAACACATCAATGAGATCAATATCATCTAGGACCCTTAAAAGACCACCATGAGTGGGCTGCATGAAATCCTCCACATCATTATTAGGATTAGTGTATATATAAATATAAGATATGTAATGGTGAGGTTGGACATAAGATATATATTAAGCCTCCCTATGTCCATCCTCATCAGCAATATTATCAAAAACCTAGCTCGTATGCTAAATGAGGGTGTTAATAAGTGCATTAAGCACATGCAAAGTATATATATTTATAGTCTCCTTGAAAATAAAGGTTATTTTTTAATGAGGACATGTTTTTTAATAGGTGTTATCCCAAGATAATTATGTACATGAGGTGCACCTGACCTATCTATGCGAAGACTTTTCCTTTGCCTTGAAATTCTAAGAAATCAAAATAATTTGGAATTTCATGAAGGACAAATACACAATAGAGTTTTCTAAAAAAAATACATGGGGACATCATTGTTTTTTAAATGTGGGTGATCAAATACCAACCACCATTGGTCCCAAATTTTTTTTGATCAACTCATGAATGCACTAGTGGATTGGAATTCATTTGGATGTCACATTTAGAGACACACTAGTTTTTCATCATTGAATAGTGCACAAATTTGGGATTTGGTTATTTTTTTATCTCTCATAGTGTATAATTTTTTTTAATAATATTATGCCTTGCATCTATTTCTATAATCATCCCACCTATTAATTTGACTCATTAATGAGTCAACTTCACATGCTAATGTCTTTAATCTATTTTCTATAGAAGTTCATTCAAGTTTTTTTTAATGGGATCCCTCATTTCCTTAATTAAATTATAAATTTTGATTTTGGTTTATATTATATGGGATAATAAATCCTCATAACTACCCTAGGGGCTTGAGGAACTATATGATAATTAAGAGGGTATTATAGGCTAGGAGGGTTTTTCTAGCTATGAGGGTTTTACTAGGTAGGAAGGTTTTATTGGCCAGGAAGTTAGGTTGTTCATTTGTACTTTATACATTGTGTTATGTATGTAAGATTTTATTATGCATTGACATTTTTTAAAAATAAATAAATAATGGAAATGCAAGAACATTCACCAAATTTGTTTAGAATTCCATAAAATTTGCTTGCATAACTTTTACCTTGCATTCCATTATCATTTTTGAGTTATTTTATTGTCTCTAGAAAATGTGAATTTAGGGGTATGCTTGTGTTATCAAAATTTTCATCTATGACAAATGAAAATAATCAATGATTTTTCATTTATTTATGTATTCAATACTAAGTACATGGTTTTAAAGCTAAAAAACAATGTATGTAATTTTACATCATAAAACTATGTATGCATTTTTTAAACATAAAACTGTGTACACATTCATGTATAAGTGATTATCGACCATATGTGATAACATAATTATTATCTTTCAAAAACCACATACACTATTTAAAAAAAATGCATACGTAGAATTGTTTACATTAATTTAAACATAAAATCTATCCACTTTATTGCCCCCAACTTTGTGCATATAAGCATATGTAAATATATGAAGGACCCATATAACTAACTAATGGGGATGTATACCACATGTTTGAATCTCCATTAAATCATATGTATTAATATATCATATCCATAGGTACATAGCATTCCATCCCTCCATGACATGTTTTATCCCTAAAATGTAAGAAGAAACCAAATAAGGAGTGTGATTCAAATCATTGCACACTTGTCTTCGTGATTGATAATTCAATCATAAATATGTGATATTGGTAGGTGATATCTATAAAAATTTATTTCAAAATTCCATTGTGATACTTTTATTCCATTCATGATCATAACTATACGTCCCTGGTGTCCATGCATAATGATTCATCCATTGATTTTATGTACCATATTCTATTGCAATACTCTAATACCATGTATGACTTGAGTAGTTATTCTTCCATGAATAGTCATAGTGTTTTCATAACTTATTCCTTATTCCATATGCCACTACATTACTCTAATTCCATACCTAACCATAGTAATTATTCTTTGGCTTCCATGTATAGCCAAAGTGATTTTTGTATTGATTCCTTGTGTAGCTATAGTTGTCAGTACTATTATTTATTAAATAGATAAAATTATTATTGATATAACACCCCTTGACATGGATCCATGATTTTTTCCTCTCATGATTATGTCGGTGTAAAAATTCCTCAAATTTTTATGACCTTATCAACATTTTCTACTACTTTTTTTCCTTTTCCTTTAGTAGTTACTTTGTCTTTTGAGTAGATGAAGTGTTCTTATATAATTTTAATATTAATTCATCTAAATATTCTTAACACTCTTATTCACCATTTTAAAACTCATTCTCAAACTCTACCTTGAATTTTCCTTGTGCCTTTCCACCAATGATATCATGTAAATAAACCTTCCTTTTCTTGTACCAAAACTTTATGAATTGCTTTTAAACATTGATATTTATTTTTACCAAAGAATAAAACCATAGATATCCAAGAACCATATCCTCACCATCCATATCCAAGGCATAAAAATCCAAATAAAAAATATATTTCTCCATAGTGAGCTTCAAGGATTCAAAAACATGAATATTATAATCATCTACTTGAGCCTCCTTGATATTCTTTGCTTGAACATGTAGATGTTAGAAACATCTATATTTATGAATCTATACTTGATGCTAAGGTTTATGGACACAATGAACTTATTCCTTTGAATGTATCCATGAAACTAAAATATTGTCCCATAATTCTTTGGAACCAAACTTTTAGAACCCTTATCATCAAATTCTTCTTCTTCCTCTTCAAGATCTTATTCCTCTCTTTTTGAAACATATGTAACCTCGTTATCATCATCATCATTGTGATTTGTTTCTTATTATTGATCATCATGTATATTATCTTCCTTATTCTCTTCATTTTATTCCACTTATTTTTATTCTTGTACATTTGTATTATCATTTTATCTCCCTTATTCTATGTCATGGTCCTCAACCTATCCTTATACATCATCTATATATTCCTCATCATAAGTATTTTTATCCTCATTTTTTGCCTTGCCATATTTACCCAATATATTTTTAACTATGATACACTCTTTTTCATACCCATTATAAAATTTCTAATCCACAAAAACTTGGGTTGATGAAAAAACCCCACAAATTTAAAAACTCATGTGAAACTAATCAAAAGAATCCAAAATTTTGATTTTAACTTCCATGTGTGATAGTTTAAATTTATAGAAAAATTGGAAGAAAAATTATAAATTTTTTGAACTATTGAGAGAATATATGAAAAATAATAAAATATTATTAACTGACTTAACAATTATCAAAAAATATAAAAGTTTATCTTTAACTTTTCTATATGATGATATTATATCAATTAAAATTCCATAGAAACATTTATATAAATTTGTTAGATATAAAAAAATTATTATAAACCCTAAAATAATAATATTTCCCTCAAAATAGATCATAAAACCTCAATTTTGTTTTACTATGACTTCCTTATAATATATGCAACTCTAGTTAAAAGAATTGTCAAAATAATATGCAACAAATTGTAAGATATAAGCGATTTTACAAATTAGGATTTTACGCACAATATTTTCCCAAATCAGTTCTTTGATACCACTTGTTATGATCAATATCTATTCTACTTTAATTATGAAAAATATAATGTAGATAAACTGTGTGTGTGTGTGTGTGTGTGTGTGTGTGTGTGTGTGTGTGTGTGTGTGTGTGTGTGTGTGTGTGTGTGTGTGTGTGTGTGTGTGTGTGTGTGTGTGTGTGTGTGTGTGTGTGTGTGTGTGTGTGTGTGTGTGTGTGTGTGTTCACCAACATGCCTAAATATTCAATATATTTAGAAATAGAATAATTACCCTTAAGTTAGGGAAACACTATACAATACTACTTTAAGAAGGAATAACTCTACAATGCCACTTTGATGTGACAACCTCCAATATCATTCTAACAATATAAGACTTAACACTTGATTGATATCATTTACAACGATATTCATCTCTTTTATATAGACTTATATACAACTATATTATAGCTGACTCAATGAGCTTATATAGCCCAGCTCTCATCAAAGGAAATGCAGGCTGACCATTACCCAATGTACTAAGTTTATGTAATATCCCCAACCAATAGGGAATATTGAAAGACAAAAGCTCCAAACAAAGATACGATTTTTACAGAATAAATTCAAATAAACAAATAAACCACAGTAAATCTCTTAACTCGCCAATCAATGCTCTTATTATTCTTCAAAATGATTACAATAATATATCTCTGGCATGCATATAAAGTAATACAAATATCATCTCAAAACCTGATCTTTGCAAATCTAGAACGGCTCTTGGGTTGCTGTGTCACAACACAGTCGCCATCATTAGTCGATATACTATCGATGTCAGTCTCTGTCAGTTGACTAATCTGTCGACGTCAGTCTTCAGTTGGTTGATGTTGGTCACTGATATGTCGATGTCGGTTCTTGTGTCCCCTACGGCGCTGTCTGGACTGTGGCAGAATGGTATGAAATTGCACGAATCAGTACGGATTCCATATAGAAGCAAAATATATGTTGTGGCTTATATTCTGATACCTGATCTGAAGATCTCTATCTATATAATTTATTAAATAAAACCATAAAGAAATAAATACCTGAAATTCCTGTGATAACTTCTGTGTGAAGTTATCTCCCAAACCTATAAACCTCTGTGATAACTTCTGTATGAATCTATCTCTCAAATTGGAAATAGATCAGCTGATATCTCATAGCCTCTGAATCACACACACTAAAGAGTGGACATTCTCCAATGCAAATGGAATCTTGGAACCCTTGGCTCAGTCTTCACAGAAGAATTCTTCAATATCAAAATCAATAATCAATACATAATCCATAATGGCCTCCCATGAGAAACCCTTATACCCTCAAAAAGATATTCTTGCCCTAATTAGGGTTTATTAAATTAGAATTAGGGTTTCTAAATTAAAATTAGACCAAATAATTAATATTTGATTAAATCAATCAAATATTAATATCTCCCTCAATACATGTCTGATCGAGCCCAAACGAAAGCCAACTGGAAAAATTCTGCTAAACGAAGCCAAGCCAATCTCCATCAAGATCCTCTAACCATCCTATCAGCCTACGAGGATCACATAATAGACTAACCATCAACTCTAAACATGTCAACTAAAAAGGGGACATGACAATCCACCCCTCCTGAAATTGTTTGCCCTCAAGCAATCGCTGAATGATAAATCAATCAATCCACCTAGATCCCAAATGTGGTCATGATCTCCACCACTATCAATCAATACAAACTCCATGCCATGTCCATTACAAATCTCATCTAATGGCGTCACATCATCCCTAGTACTTAGATAAGAATCCCAACATCCAATCCATAAATGAAAATCAACCGGCAACTCAAGTAAACTCCTTACCTGAATAATATCTAAATCTAGAATATGAATGCTAGACATACTCATATCATCATCAACCTATGACCCATCTATAAAAGAAAGCTATGTCCCTTCCACATGTGTTATCTCCAGAACTGAACTCACCCCAAGACAAGGCTCATCCACATGTCTCTCTTGTGTTGGTGCCAATGTGCACTCGGTAGCGCACTCTATCATGTCATGTTGTATGAGCCTCTCCATCTGATGAAAAAACATATATTTGAAGCTGTTGCCCTGTATTGCCTTAAGAATATGTGTCTTCCCATCAACATCAAAGTGAACCTCCATGTCCTTGAGATGAAGAATAACTTCCTCAAATGAATGAAGCCACTTCATACCCAAGACTAAGTCTATATCCCCCATGTTCACCACATAATAATCAGAATTGAACTCATAGTTTTTCAAGCACAATGGGAGGTCTCTAATAACACGCTCACACCTAAGAGTGTGACCATCAGCTACCTTAACTCTAATGCCCTCAAAATCTTTGGTAGTGAGTCCACGCTTCTCCATAAATCTAGCATCTATAAAATTATGTGTGGCTCTTGTATCAAGAAGGGTGATGACCTTCTGTCCTGCCAAAACTCCACGGAGTCTAAATGAATCATCCTATCAGCGTACGAGGATCGCATAATAGACTAACCA
>JARHVA010001918.1:1525000-1627500 GCA_037957365.1 Torreya grandis
TCTAGATTGGTCACAGAGATCTAAGTTTTCTAGGTTTTGTCTGCTATCCTTGTATTAGTCCTTATATCAAATTTCAAATCTTGACTATCGATGAAGATACTTGTAGAGATCATTTAATATACAACCCTAAATCTTTCTTGTACTTGAACTTGAATGAAAACTTTGAGAAAGAGGGGGGGTTAGCTTGTGTAAGATGCATTGAATGTGTATCCACACCCCTTATGTAGGCATGCTGCTTACATACCAATACTCCAAAGAGAGATGAAACCATATGTAGTTCTCCAACTTAATGTGCTTTGTGAAATAGTGTAATAAAGATGAAAAAATGAAAAATTGAGTATGATTGAGGTGGCTAGGGACTGGTGTGAGGGTTTGAATGAGCTTACGACTATATTGGTTGGTTGTATGTAGAGAATAGGGAAATTTGTCTTAGTGGTCTTTCTTATATTCTTCCTTACTTTTGAAATAATTGCCAACCCCCTTATAAATGAAAATTGAATGGGATAGAGATCTATTGGTCATGGGTTAAATGCATTCACACTAGGCTAACACAATGAGGAAGAGGAATCAGGAGAAAATGGTTACTTGAGATCAAAATGTAATTGGATAAGAGTGCTAGAAATAAGACACCCTAGGGTTCAATACTATATTCCAACCTAGGCACTATTGTCATATAGGTATGAGACCTAGGAGGATGGAATAACCATGGAAAATGGGGTTTGGTTGAGCTAGAATCAGGTTCTAAAAGTCTATAGATGACTAAGAATCAACAAAAAGGTAGATAAAAGGGTAGATAAGTATGAAAGAGGGACATATGGGTTGGGTATCACAATCCGCACTGAAACTAACAATTTTGACATTTTATATGACTGCATTCCAACCCCCCTTTATTCTAGTGATGTAGCAAAGTGAAGTACTAAGATAAAGGAAAAATAGAAATCATACATGAACTTACCTACGTTAAAGCCCATGAAGCTATGTGATGTTGGGTGTGCATAGAGAAATCACATCATGAAGTGTAAATTTACAAAATAAAATAAAGAGTAGATTAGTTATTAGTAGATACACTATATCTAAAATAAGAATGTACAAAGATAGGTAAGAGAGAGTAAGAGAAAGGAGTAAATATACCACACCGGGTATGTGAACCAATACAAAACTTGTTGTGATGCTGGATGATGCTAGATATGTGTTGTATCAAGAGTAATATTGTGAATGGAGCTAAGTTCTTAATTCCCCAAGAGTGGCTCAAGAATGCAAAAGATGGCCCTTTGACTCCATCTTCACCTACTAAGTGAAGTTAGGTTGTCATGTATGTGATAGTCAATGTTTGGATTGTATGTCTAATCCCTCTGAGTAGGTGGCTCAAGAATATAAAGGCTAGCTAGTCCTTTAGATCCATCATTGCCCTATGAAGTGAAGATATAAATTGAAATTGATATGAATGTGTGCCGTATGAGATGGCTGTTGAATCCCATGAATACTCTATAATTTGACAATGTGGCATGGATAGCTAAATGTGTACTAAAAACTAGGCCAATCTTGGTCAAATCTAGAAGCAGGAGATTAGGCTTGTATGAAATCCACTCTAAAAATGGGCCATAGGCTTATGTGGAATCCACTCAGAAATGTGGAGGTTAGACTTGTATGAAAGCCACTCTAAAATGATACCAACCACCTACAGATGGAGTAGGGCATGCAACTTTCGAGAATGCTTAGGTAATATACTAAAATTGAAAATAAAAGAAGTCAAATGTGTCATGCACATTTCCCCAATCACTGTTGTCTATAACATGTATTTTGATTTGGAATTTATACCAATTGTCTAATCTAAAACTAAAAGTGAAAGCCATCATGTTGTGCATGATGCCTCCTATATTTGGAGTATTATGCACATGCGCTATATGAAATAGTGTAATTAAGATGCATAAATACTAAACTAGGTATTCTTGATGTGGCTAAAAAATAGTGTGAAGGTTTGAATGAGATTATGGTTATATTGGTTGGTTGTATGTAGAGAATAGGTAAATTTGCTTTAGTGGTCTTGCTTGTATTCTTTCTTGGTTTTGAAAAAATTTCCAACCCCCTTATAAATGAACTTTTAATGGGATTTTATAGAGATCTATTAGTCATGGGTTAAATTCATTCATGCTAGGTTAACATAATGAGGAAGAGGAATCAGGAGAAAATGGTCACCTGGTCTTAAAATGTGATTGGATAGGAGCACTAGAAATGAGACACCCTAGGGTCCCGTATTAGAGTCCAACCTAGGTGTTATTATCCTATAGGTATGGGACCATAGGGGATGGAATAAACATGGAAAATGGAGTCTGACTAAGCTAGAATTAGGCTCTAAAAGTTTATGGATGACTGGGAATCAATGTAAAGGTGGATAGAAGGGTCCTGAGAGCATACAAGAGGGATATATGGATTGGGTGTCACAAGCCACACTCAAGCTACCAATTTTGAAATTTTATATCACTATATTAGGGATAAATTAATTTGTTTAGGCTTTATGATATAGGGTTTAAAGATTAGGTTTTAGGGTTTATAATTTAGGGTATAAGGTCCTATTAAGAATGTAATTGGGGCCAATTTGAGCTCATTGAACCTATTTGTGACTAAAGAATGTAATTTTGAGACTAATTTACCCTAATGTCATCATAGATTGATTTGATTAGTCAATTAGGGTAATCAATGATATGATTTGGGCTAAATTGATCCCTTTAAACCTATCATGAAGGTGATTGGGGATAATTTGATCTTGTTGAACCTATTTATGACTAAAAAATGTGATTTTGGGCTCAATGAGTCCCAATGTCAACATATATTGAGTAAATTAGTTAATTAGGGAAACCAGTGATGTCAGTTAGGATAAATTGGGTCTTATGAACCTAATTCTTAATTGAAAGGGTATTTACTTAGGCTAAATTGATTGGTTTAGGGTTTAGGATTTAAGGCTTAGGGTATATGGTTCAGGGTTTAGGGTATATGGTCTAATCATGAATAAAATTAGAGTATTTGGAGTACTATTTGGGAATATTTAGAGTACTATTCCTAATTTAGTTAAAGTTATGAGTTGACTAAATTAATAAATAAATTTACAATGAATAGAATACTGATTAGTATAATTTATTTTACCTTCATATATTATTAAAAATAGTAATTAAATAGGAGAAATATAACTTAGCTTCAATAAGACTAAGATGGTTGAGACAGAAGCTAGTTTTGATTGTGTAAGATTGGGACACTATCATAAATAAAGATCTAGTTTTCATTTGGTGAAAGGATAAGAGTGCTACAAATAGGACACTTTAAGGTTTAGTATTATAGTTCAGGTCTTTACACTCTTTTCCAAACTATTCATAGAGATCTAAGTTTTTTAGGTTTTGTCTGTTGTCCCTATATTAGTCCTCTTGTGAAATTTTGAGTCTTGACTATCGATGAAGCTCCTTGTAGAGTTGATTTAATATCCAACCCTAGATCTTCCTTGTACTTAAACTTGAATGAAAACTTTGAAAAAGTGGGGTTAGTGTGTGTAAGATGTACTAAATGTGTATCCACACCCCTTATGTGGGCATATTGCCTACATACCAATACTCTGAAGAGGGATCAAGCCTTATGTAGTTCTCCCACTTGATGTGCTTTGTGTAATAGTGTAATGAAGATGCAAAAATTCTAAATTGGGTATACTTTAGGTGACTAAGGATTTGTGTGAGGGTTTTAATGAGGTTGTGGCTATATTTATTGGTTGTATGTAAAGAATAGGGAAATTTGCCTTAGTTTTCTTACTTGTATTCTTGCTTGCTTTTGAAATAATTGATTACCCCCTTATAAATGAATTTTTAATGGGATTTTATAGAGATATATTAGTCATGGGTTAAATGCATTTGCATTAGGCCAACATAATGAGGTAGAGAAATCAAGATAAAATGGTCATCTAAGCTCGAAATGTGGTTGGATAGGGGCACTAAAAATTTGACACTCTAGTGTCCAGTGTTACATTCCAACCTGGGCACTATTCTCCTATAGGTATGGGACATAGGAGGATGGAATAAGCATGGAAAATAGGGTTTGGCTAAGTTATAATTAGGTTTTGAAAGTCTATAGATGACTAGGAATCAATGAAAAGGTAGATATAAGGTTCATAAGAGCATGCAAGAGGGACCTATGGGTTGGGTATCACAAGCCGTACTCATGCTACCAATTTTTACATTTTATATGACTAAAATTTCCCCTCCTTTATTCTAGTGATGCATTAAAGTGAAATATTAGGATAAAGGAAAAATAGAAAGTGTACCTGAACTTACCTAGAAGGGTGAAGCCCATGAAGCTATGTAATGTTGGGTGTACATAGAGAGATCATGTCATAAAGGGTAAATATGCAAAATAAAATCATGAGTAGATTAGTTCTTACTAGATATACTATATCTAAAATAATAATGTAAAAATATTTATAAGAGAGAGAGGAAGAGATAGAATGAATACACCTCACTGGGTATGTGAACTAATATAAAACCTATTGTGATGTTGAGTGATGATAGATATGTGTTGTACCAAGATTAATATCATAAATATAGCTAAGTGCTCAATTCCACCAAAGTGTCTTAAGAATGCAAAGGCTAGACCTTTGGATTCATCATTACCCACTAAGTGAAGTTAGGTGGTCATGCATGTACTAATCAATGTTTGGACTATATGTCCAATCCCTCTGAGTAGGTGGCTCAAGAATACAAAGGATAGGTAGTCCTTTGGATCCATCTTTACCCCAAGAAGTGAAGCTATAAACTAATATTGGTATGAATGTGTGTCATAAGATATGGATCTTAAATCCCATGAATTCTCTCTAATCTAACAATGTGTCATGGATAGTCAAATGTGTACTAGAAAGTAGGCCAATCTTGGCCAACTCTAGGAGGAGATTATGATTGTATGAAAGATACTCCAAAATTGGGCCATAGGCTTATGTGGAAGCCACTCAAAAATGTGGAGGTTAGGCTTGTATGAAAGCCACTCTAAAATGATGCCAACCAATTATAGATGGAGTAAAGCACACAACTGCTGAGAATGCCTGGGTAATATATTGAACTCAGAAAGAAAATAAGTCAAATGTATTGTGCACATTGCCCCTAATCACTAGTGTTTATAACATGGATTCTGATCTAAAAGTTATACCAACAACCCAATCTAAAATGATAAGCAAGAGCCATCACATCATGTATGATGCCCCCTATATCTAGAGTACTATACACTTGTGCTTTGTGCAACAGTGTAATGAATATGAAAAAATGCTAATTTGGGTATGCTTGAGGTGGCTAAGGACTAGTGTGAGGGTTTGAATGAGCTTGTGGCTATATTAGTTGGCTATATGTAGATAATAGGGGAATTTTCCATAGTGTTATTATTTGTATTCTTGATTTATTTTGAAATGATTACCAACCCCCTTTTAAATGAACTTGGAATGGGTTTTTATAGAGATATATTGGTCATGGGTTAAATGAATTTGCACTAGGCTAACACAATGAGGAAGAGGAATCAGAAGAAAATGGTCACCTAAGCTAAAAATTTGATTGGTTAAGAGCACTAAAAGTGAGACACCCTAGGGTCTAGTACTATAGTCTAGCCTAGGTGCTATTGTCCTATAGGTACATGACCTAGATGGATGGAATAATCATGAAAAATGGTGTTTAGATGAGGTGGAATCATGTTCAAAATGTCTATATATGACTGGGAATCATTGAAAAGGTGGATAAAAAGATCATGAGAGAATGCAAGAGGGACCTATGGGTTGGGTGTCACAAGCCACACTTAAGCTACCAATTTTGACATTTTATATGACTAAAATAGGGATAAATCAATTTGTTTAGGGTTTACAATTTAGGGTATAGGGTCCTATTAAAAATGTAATTAGGGCCAATTTGAGCTTAGTGAACCTATTTGTGACTAAATAATGTAATTTTGGGATTAATTTTCCCTAATGTCATCATAGATTGAGCCAATTAGTCAATTAGGGTTATTAGTGATATGATTTGGGCTAAATTGAGCCCTCAACCTATCATGAAGGAAATTGGGGATAATTTGAGTTTGTTGAACCTATTTATGACTATAAAATGTGATTTTGGGCTCAATTAGTCCCAATGTAAACATATATTGAGTAAATTAGTTAATTAGGGAAACCAATGATGTGAGTTGGGATAAATTAGTCCTTATGAACCTAATTTTTACTCGAAAGGGTGTTAACTTGGTCTAAATTGATTAATTTAGGGTTTAGGATTTAATGCTTAGGGTATATGGTTTAGGGTTTAGGTTACATGGTCTAATCATGAAGGAAATTAAGGCTAATTTGAGTTATTTTAATCTATTCATGACTATAAAATGTGATTTTTGGATCAATTAGCCCTAATGTCATCACATATTAAGCCAATTAGTTGATTGGGGCAATTAGTGATTCTATTTCAGACAAATTATGCTAGGTGAGACTAGTTCTCCTAAATCAATTTGTTTAGGTTTTATGATTTATGGATTAGGGCTTAGGTCTTAGCATTTAAGGTCTAATAGTGAATGTAATTGGGACTAATTTGAGCTTGTTTAACCTATTTGTGACTAAAAATGTTATTTAGTGCTCAATTTGCCCTAATTGCATCACATATTGAGCCAAATTGGAGTCATCAATAATGTGATTTGAGCCAAATTGAACTGTATGAACCCATCATGAAGGCATTTAGGAATAATTTGAGTTTGTTAAACCTAATTATGACTATAAAATGTGGATTTGGGATCAATTATCCCCAATGCTATCATAGAAGTCAATAAGTTAATTGAGGTAATCAATAATGTGATTTGGACCAAATCGAGCCCTATGAGTCTAACCAAGAAGAAATTATTTCTACTATCAATCTTAGTGCTTACCTAGTGATTCCTTGAATTTAACTCTAAAGGTATGTTGAATTATAAAATGTAAATGTGTTTACTTTTATCAAAATTTATTGTTCTTTTAGGCATTACATATAAATTTTAGTTTAATTACACACTAACATATTTTTTGTAGGTCAATGGTGCCAAATTATCTTTCAACTTCATATGGTTGAAACTGATAGTAGATAACTCCATATTCTTGAAGCTATGAGAGGTTTTTGGTTCATGTATATGACTGGTAGTTTTACCATAGAGGTAATGACCTTCTTGAGGCTAGAACAAGTGCTCTGTCTCCTAATAAAGCATACCCAAAGGCCAATAACATGGTCTTAGAGGTTATTTAACACTCAAAATATGGTGGTGATGCCATTTTTTAACCATGAGGCCCTGATGGTTGAGATATCTAATTATGGCTTGAATGTTGACAACATTTATAGTCAACGTTTATTAACACCAAAAATATTAAAATAATGCATATCATTTTGGATTTAGAGTTCATGGTGGTGGGAACATATGTAATTTTCATATCCTAATGTGTTTTAATTGATTTATTTTCAAATGGAGGACTCGGAAGTGGAAATGCCTACTATAAGAAAATAATTTGTCTCTTATCTATATAAAAGTAGCATTTCAAGAGTAATTAGGGAATTGTCAGACATAAATTCATCTTCTATGTTTAATTTAAGTGATATGTGGTGAAATTAGATGGATTTCACATGAATTTGATGGTTCTTTTTATTCATTTATATGAATTATAATTTTTGTTTGAGGCATCTCCAAAGTTTGCCTAAAAAAGTGGACTTTTATCATAGAGCAAATTACCTTCTTGAGGCTGATATGAGTGCTACATTTCCTAACCAAGTGTATTAAAGGGATAATAACCTATTATTAGAGGGTATTCATCACCCTGAATGTGTTTGTGATGCCAATTTTTAGCCATGAGGTCCTCAAGGTGGATATATCTAGGTGTGTCTTGAATATTGACAATATTTCTTATCAATGTTTCTTGATGTTAGAATTCTTGCACAAATGAGTATCCACATGGATTAAGATTTAATTATGGTTTGAAAATATTCAAATTACATATACCAATTTTTTGGAAGTAATGTTATTGTAAATAGATGTCACAATAGTAGAAATGTCTACTAGAGGCAAAGAACATGTCTCTTAACTACATAAAAGAAAAATAACATTTCAAGAATGATTACAGAATCATCAACCACATATTATTTTCTTATTTTAGATCTAATTTATCTAGGGTGTAAGTAAAAGGATTCCACATGCACATTATAGTTATCTAGGTTCATGTAAATGACTTATAATTTTTTTTATGCATGTCCAAAGTTTGCCTTTAAAAGTGCAATTTTGCCTTAGAGGGAAGGACCTTATTGAGGTTGAAAAGGGTGTTTTATTGATTTGTAAACTAAAAATACAAGTTTAGTACATTCAAAAAACACTTGTTCATGTTTAAGAGATCCTTCAATTTCTCACTTTTTTTTATTAATTTTGTATAAAGAAATTAAAACCAGATATAAAATGAAGACTAGAACTAAATAATAATTAGAGAAAATTCAAAGAATTCACCAACAAATTGATAATAGAGTTCGACTTCAATAGCCTATGTCTCCGATTCTGTTCAAAGTGAGGACCATTCTCATTAATTTTGTGCAACAAATGGCTTACAAAATCAATACAAGTCTTCAATTCACCTTCTCTAATCTTTGTTTCCCTGTAAAAATATCTCTTAGACCTAAAAATAATGACCCAAGGCCGTACAAAGCAATATTGAGACTCTAACCTTCTTAAAACTCTTTAAACAGTCAGCTTCTGTGTCTATTCAAGTAGAAATTAGTCCCTTTTATAACACTTCGACCTCCATGGCTGAAGTGGTCAAGGCATTAACCTTTTAGGTGGCAGGTCAAAGGTTCAAAACCGCCAGCCACTTTTCTAGGTGCTTGGCATGAGATTTAAAAGTTTTTCCATCTTTTTTTTGGACCTTTGACTTGTCTTTATCCCACATGCATTGGGTATGACATTTTAAATGCTTAAAATAGCCAAGTTTAGGACCTTTTCAAATTCCAAGACTTTAGGTGCCAACTTAGGCTACGCTTTGACTTGGTCTTCGCATGATGACGTGGCGGGTGACATGGTAGTTTGGCCTTTGGTGCCATTAAATGTTTGAAATTTTCAAATAACATGTGAATAAAAAACACCAAACCAATTTTTTTTTGCACCTAATTATTTTTCCATGTGTCAAATGGATATTGGTCCACTTGGCATATTTCAATAGTGCCACATCACTTTTGACACCCTTTTTTTTACTTGTTGCAAGATTTCTTCAATTGGCTATATCTTGAGCATCCAGACTCTATTTTTTTAACCATGAAAAGTGTTAGAAAAATATCGATGAATTATACAATGTGCAAATGATTTGAATTGAAATTGAAGAATTTGAAAAATGGAACGGTATATGGATCCACTTGGATCATTCCTCCCCACTGGGAACATTTGGACCTCCAAAAGTTGAAATTAATTGGTAATGAGGTGAGGGTATTTTTCCCTCACCTTTCTGACTTCAGTCCATCTAGCCTTGCTTGGGTGCATCCCTTTGAGACCAACATGAAGATATTCAATGTTACCTCTTCGTGAAGTCTGCATATTCCTATCAAGTATAGTATCTTCCTGTAATTATGTTAGATATTCAGGAGAAAAATCATCAATGGAAGGAATGGATACACTTTCATCATGATCAATTATCATTGGAGACTCATACAATTTCATATTTTCCACATTTACAACTGAATAAATCTACATGTAAGATGGTAAATCTAATAAAAAAGCATTTGTGCCAATTTTTTTTGTTATCCAAAAAGGACCATACTGGATTGGTTTCAAATTTTTACCTTCACCTGTCAGTCTTTCCTTACTAATGTGAAGCCATACCATATCACCTACAATAAATTGGTGATCAATATGATGTTTGTCATGTCTGGCTTTGTACTTGGCTTGACTTTTCTCCAATTGAGTATGAACAGTCTGATGAATGCATTGTATTTGTTTAATGAACTTTTTGGCTTGAATGGCTTCTTTTGGTTCACCAACAGTTGTATCCTATCCATACCAAACATCTAGAGGAGATTTATGCAAGTATCCATAACAAAATTCAAATGGAGATTTCATAGTAGAAGAATGAAGTGCCCGATTATATGCATGTTGTATGTAACACAATTATTCATCCCATAACTTTGGATTTTTATTGCTATAACCCCTAAGTAAATGTACCATAGTGTGGTTCACAACCTCTGTTTGTCCATCAGTTTGTGGATGAAATGTAGTGCTCCTTTTTAATTTAGTGTCCATTAGTCCCCACAAAGTTGACCAAAACTCCCCAATAAATCGAGAATCCCGATCAGAAATAATTGAAGTAGGCAAACCAAAATGAACCCATACATGTTCAAAGAACAAATGTGTAGTGCCTTCACCAATAATTTTCTTAGTGGAAGGAATCAAAACACACATTTTGCTAAATCTATCCACAACCACATATAAATAGTCATGTTTTCTTTGTGTCATAGGCAACCCCACCACAAAATCCATGGAGATACTTTCCCAGGGGTGAGTAGGAACAGGTAGAAGAGTATAAAGTCCCAATTTCCTATTACTAGGTTTACTTGTGGCACAAATGGTACATCTCTTTACATATTTAGCAACATTTTCTTGCTTAGGAGGCCAATAAAAATACATTTTCAAATGTGCAACCATTTTAGCAACTCCAAAATGACCAGACATAAGAGAATTATGTTCTTCTCTAATCATGTGCACCCTCTCATTTTGAGGAATACATAGTTTACCCAAATGATACAAAAGATCATTGTGTACATGATAGTCCAATTCTTCTACTTGTCTACTACTCATCAAGTCTTTATAAACATCCTGAAAATCAAGATCATTCACATATTGTTCTTTATAACAAAGAACCATGTTGTAAAATAATAGATGCAATAACCATAGGAGGCCTAGATAGCATATTTGCAACCTTATTCTGAATACCTTTTTTATACTTGATCACAAGATGAAATTGTTGTAAGAAACCCATCCAATGAAAATGTCTATACTATTGTAGTTTGGTTTGTGATTGGAGATATTGTAAGGGCTGATGATCTATATGTATTATTATTTCTTTGCCCATTAGGTAATGTTTCCATTTTTTTACACTTTGAACCAATGCATAAAATTCCTTATCATAAGTTGGATATTTTCTTACTACACTTGTAAAGGTTTCAGAATGATAACAAACTAGTTTCTTACCTTGCATTAAAATATCTCCCATAGCATACTCACTTGCATCCATCTCGATCTCAAATGGTTGTTGTATATCAAGAAGTGCCAAGACTGGAGCAATACTTATCTTTTTTTTTCAAAGTGTCAAAGGATTTTTGATGTTTGCCTCCCCATTGAAAGACCTATTTCACACTTGTCAAAGAATGCAAAGGTGATGTAATATATGAAAATTGAGCAATAAACTTTTGCCAAAACTTTACTACACCAAGCAAACTTCTAACCTCAGTTGTGTTAGTGGGTGTAGGCCAATTAACAATGACTGCCACTTTTGCAGGATCAATTTTCAATTTACCATGTCCTACAATGTAACCCAAGTATATCAAAGAGGTCTTGCCAAATTCACATTTTGACATTTTTAGATAAATTTTTTCCCTTCGTAATGCATCCATGACTTTCTTAATGTGGATCACATGATCTTCCCATGACTTGTTGAAAATCAATATATCATCTAAGTAAACTATAACAAAATCATCAAGGAACTGTCTAAAAACATCATTAATCAATCTCATGAATGTAGCCAGGGCATTACACAACCCAAAAGGCATAACAAGCCATTCAAACAATCCCTATTTTGTTTTGAAGGAAGTTTTATAAACATCACCTTCACTGATTATTACTTGATGATATTTTCTTCTCAAATCTAGCTTAGTGAAATAAATAGCATGTTTTAATTGATCCAATAAATCATCAATACGAAGAAGAGGGTAACGATTCTTAATAGTAATTTTGTTTAGAGCATGAAAATCAACACACAATCACCAAGTGCCATCTTTCTTTGGCACCAAAATAATTGGTGAACCAACAGGAGATGAACTTGGATGAATAACACCTCTATCCAATAGATCCATTACCTATTTTTTGATTTCCTCATTTTCCACCACTGATAACCTGTACATGCCAATGTTAGGGAGAGGAGAATCCTACAATAGCTAAATTTCATGTTGAACTCCCCTTTTAGGGGGTAATCCCTTAGGATCCTGAAATACATCATCGTAAGTAGAAATGATTTCAACCAATTCATTTTTGTGTCTAGGATCACACTTTTCCAAAGCTTGAGAATATTCTTTTTCCTTAGACTTAATCAACATAAGACAAAAAGTCTTACTTGAATAAACTAGTCTTTTCATTTGCCCTCTATAACCAAGGAAAGACTTGCTCTAATGTGATGTGCTCTAACTATATATTCAATGCCATCCTTAACAAGAAATTACTTATTCTCCTCTCTATAGAAGATTTATTTTCTATCATAAAGATATGGGCTTCCAAAAACAATCCCACATATGTCCAATGGAACAACATCCAACCAAACCTCATCTACAAACATGGATGTGATGGCAAACCTTAGCCTACAAGTTTGTGAGACTTGTATCTTCGCATTGTCACACACCCAACCTAGTGGATAAGGCTTCGGATGGGGATTGGTTTGTAAGCCTAGCTTCTTAACAACCTCTTCAGAAATTAAATTTGCTTATGAACCACTATCAAATAGAGTGTAAATATTAGTATGCTTTGAAACAACTCTCATGTGGAACAATTTATTTCTTTTCTTATCAACATGCACAGAATTCTATTTAGAAGATGTAGTATTAATGCTAGAAACTAAAAGAGAAAAATCATTATGTAATCTCATAGCTGTAATCTTAGTTTCATCACCTAAACCTAAACCTAAGTCCTGAACCATAGCATTAGCCTTCTTTTCTTTCTTTTGATACCTTTTAGACCGTAACTCAGGATATAGTTTCTAACACTTAGACTCATCATTATTTTTCTTGCAATGATTACAAAATGGTTTTCCTTCTTCTTCTTTTTTAACAGTATAAGTGGATTTCTATTTACCCTTTCCTGATGAACTTTCGCCTTTGGATTGCTTAACATTAGATTGCTTACTTTTTACTTTAGAAAAATATTCTTTTGATTGTTTTCCTCTAGCCTCTAAATGAGTGGCTTGAACATATACTGCATCTAAATTAGTGGGATTGAACATAAGAATCATATGTCTTAAGTAACTATGCAACCCACCTATATATTTTAGTAGTGTTTCTTGTGTTTATAGAGGAACATTCAAAAGTAAAACTTTTTTCCTAAATTCTTGTGTATAATCTTGAACACTTTGGCCCTTTCCTTGTCTAAAAATTTGCCAATCCATCATGGCTTGTTGCATATAGCCTAAAGGATAGAATTGCTTTCTGAATTCTTCAATAAATTCATTCTAAGTAGAAATCGAGTTACCTTTTTGAAGCTCGGATTCCTTCAACTTACTCTCCCACTAGATGAGAGTTGTGCCTCCCATACGAAGAGTAGCCAAATGAATTTTTGACTCATCCCCTACAATCTTTTGGACCCTACAATAAACTTCAATCTGCTTGACCCAATTATCCAATTTTTTGGCATTAACTTCACCATTAAACATTGGTAATTCAAACTTAATATCCAGTTTTAGTGAAGGGAGAGATTCCACGGTTTTTTTATCATCATCCAATGGAGAAGGTTTTTTGGTTTATTTACCTTTCGATTCTCATGAATCACCTTCTTTTTCAATCTCAAATTTCCTTTGTTTGTCATGGTATAGTTCCTCAACCATGCTTCTCATATCCATGAAAGCTCGGTGGAAAGCTTGTTTGGTTTCCATCTCTTCTTCGGCCATCCTTGAAGTATGCCTTGAACCAATATCTGGATTATACTCAATGAGTTTTTCTTCACCCTTTTGAGATTTAGACCTTGCCAACATACACTAGCAATCACTGTTAAATAACAACTACTCTAATACCACAAATCTGATATGTAAATTGAAAATACAAGTGTAGTACATTCAAAAAACACTTGTTCACGTTTAAGAGATCCTTCAATTTCTTACCTTTTTTTTCTTAATTTTGTATAAATAAATTAAAACTAGATATAAAATGAAGATTAGAACTAAATAATAATCAAAGAATATTCAAAAAATTCACCAGCAAATTGATAACAGAGTTCAGCTTCAATAGCCTATGTCTCTGGGTCTGTTCAAAGTGAAGACCATTCTCATTAATTTTATGCAAAAAATGGCTTCCAAAATCAATACAAGTCTTCAATTCACCTTCTATGATCTCTATTTGCCTATAAAAATATCTCTCAGACCTAAAAATAATGGCCCAAGGCCATACAATGCAATATTGAGACTCTAACCTTCTTAAAAATCTTTACACAGTCAGCTTCTGTGTCTATTAAAGTAGAAATTAGTCCCTTTTATAACACTTCAACCTCTATGGCTGAAGTTGTCCATGCATTAACCTTTTAGGTGGTAGATCAAAGGTTCAAAACTAACGACCACCTTTCTAGGTGTTTAACATGAGATTTGAAAGTTTTTCCCTCCTTTTTTGGCACCTTTGACTTGTCTTTGTCCCACATGCATTGGGTATGATAGTTTAAATACTCAAAATAGCCAAGTTGAGGACCTTTTAAAATGTTAAGACTTTAGGCACCAGCGTAGGCTATGCTTTGACTTGGTCCTATCATGATGACGTGGTGGGTGACGTGGTAGTTTGGCCTTTGGCACCTTTAAACGATTGAAAATTTCAAATAACATGTGAATAAAAAACACCAAACCAATTTTATTTGCACCTAATTATTTTTCCATGTGTCAAATGGCTGTTGGTCCACTTGGCATATTTCAATAGTGCCATGTCACTTTCGACACCCCTTTTTTTACTTGTTGCAAATTTTTTTTAACTGGCTATATCTTGAGCATCTGGACTCTATTTTTTGAACCGCAAAAAGTGATAGAAATCTCTCAGTGAATTCTACGATGTGTAAATGATTTGAATAGAATTTGAAGACTTTGAAAAATGAAACGGTACATGGATCCACTTGGATCATTTGTATCCTAATAGGGCATGCCCAAAGGATAATAACATGGTTCTAAGGGTTATTTATAACCCTTAACATGGTGTAAATGATAGGTTTTAACTACAAGGCCCTAGAGGTGGAGATCTCTAGTTGTAGCTTGAATGTTGACATTATTTCTTGTCAATGTTTCTTGATGCCAAAATTATTGCAAAAATACATATCAACATAGTTTATGGTGGTGAATTTTTTTGTAATTTACATATATTGACATGTTCGAAGTAACAAATTTAAAAATTGAGGTCATGTAAATGGTAATGTCTACTAGAGGCAAATAACATATCTCTTAGCTACATAAAGGTAACATTTTAAGATTTATCATGAAATCATCAGTCATATATTTGTCTCTTATGTTAAATCCAAGTGATCTAGGATGTATGTAGATGGATTCCACATGCACATGTGGGTTGTTTAATTTCATGTATATTACTTACAAATTTTTTTACATGTGTCCAAAGTTTTCCTATAAAAGTGTAATTTTACAGTAGAGGGAAGGATCTTCTTGAGGCCAAAACAGGTGATTCATCTCATAACCAAAAATACTCATAGGATAATAAATTTTTCATAGAGGTTATTACAAATCCTTGACATGGTGGATATTCCAATTTTTGGCCATGAGGCCTTAGAGGTGGAGATCTCTAGCTGTGTCTTGAATGTTGACAATATTTCTTATCAATGTTTCTTGATGCCATAATTATTGTAAAATACATATCCATATGAATCAGAAGTTTTGATAGTGGAAAAATATGTAATTTTTATATCTTGATGTGTTATAAGTGATGAATTTTCAATTAGAGGTCTTGGAAGCAAAAATGTCTAGTGGAGGAAAATAACTTGTCTCCTAACTAAATAAAAGTAACATTTTAGGAGTGATCATAGAATTGTGAGCCACATGTTTGTCTCTTATGTTCAATCCAAGTTATATGGGGTGAAATTAGAGGGTTAACACACAAATATGATGGTTCTTTTTTTCTGTGTGTGTCTATGAATTATAATTTTTATTTGACATGTCTAAATTTTTCCTTAAAAAGTGAAATTTAACTATAAAGGGAAAGACCTTCTTGAAACTAGAATAGGTATCATAACCAAACATAATTAAAGGCCAAAAAATTAGTCTTAAAGGTTATTTATCACCCTTGACATGGTTGTGATGCCAATTTTCATCCATAAGGCCTTAGAGGTGGAGATATCCAGTTGGGGCTTGAATGTTGACAATATTTATTATCAATGTTCCTTGATGCCATAATTTTTGTAAAAATGTGTATCTATACATGTTTCTCAAAATGTATTTTTGAAATTGTTTCCATATTATATTTCATTCTTATGGACTTATTATTTGATTACAATGTGGAAAAAACCTCTTTAAACCATGGTTTCTCAGACTATTTCATGTTTCTTGCATCCAAAAGTGTCATGTTAAGAAGATTGTTAATTCTTGAAACCTATAATTTTCATCTCTAATCATTAGTTCAATCTTAAAAGAATTTTGTTTTTCCTAATACATAGCATTGAAGGTTTTTAGCCTTAGGTCATAGCCTTTATACCATTATGAAGACTTTTAAATTCATACATGCATACTTGTATGAAGGGTTATGCCATAAAATCCTATGATCCATCTCTTTAGTAAGCCTGAAATAGTCATAGAAACATGGAACTTGTATAACTCTCCCTACAAAAAAATATTGTAGGCTTGTATATTATCCCCAATAGTGATGGAAACCTCTCTTAACTTTGTTCTTACATAATGTCTTGAGAAAACCTTACAGTATTTAGACCTACATACCTATAAGTAACTTGTATGACTTAGTCTTCTCATTCTATAACAATTGAAACCCTATTTTTCATCTTATAAGGTCATGTTTGGAAACATTACTAACTCTACCTACCTGCTATGGATCTAATAATTATATTGATATCATGACACCCTTGAAACCACTTAAAACATGATAAACATATTTGGGAACTTGAAACAATCTTGTGAGTACTTATGAATTATGTTTTAGACCATACTCAGACCTAATAACTTACATTTCTAACTCTAAAATCTTATTGAAATCCATTACATCATTATCAAATATTTTAAAATCCTTATTGCAGGCTCGCTAAAGGTCTTTAATGCCATGTAAAATTATAAATATACTTATCACCTTGGTAACTTGTAAAAAAACATGTGACTTTGTTTATGACCTAAATTCACGGTTTAGCTTGTTGAAACTATATTTGAGGCTCAAAAACTACAAAAAAACCCTCAAAACATGCTTTGAAACTTGTAGACTTTGTATATTCTTATTGAATCATGTTTGGGATGGTGAAAACCTATGATATTTACATTATGTCATAAAATAACCTTGTAATAAGTCCACTATAGAGAAACACACATGTTAAATAGGTCTTTACATATACATACATACATAATACAAGCCATAAAGGCATACAAAATGTGAACATAATAGAATATCCTGGGTGAATGTTATATAGGCATACACTACCAAACAATTATACATCAAGACATATAGGCATATATAAAAATGTCATAATACATGATACAAATCATCAAAATTCATCTCTCTCTCTCTCTCTCTCTCTCTCTCTCTCTCTCTCTCTCTCTCTCTCTCTCTCTCTCTCTCTCTCTCTCTCTCTCTCTCTACCTTCCTTATAGAGGGCTATCCCTTGACATTTTTACTCATAAATGGAGTAATATGAGATGAGTGGATATGGGTCCTCTTCTTCTCAAAACACACATGTAGCTCAACCTATTCATATAGAAATATTGTCAAAAAAATTACATATTTTAACATGATACTTAAAAAATTAACAATTTACTTTTAAAATGAGGAAAAAATTACTCAAATGTGCACTTAACATAATTTGGTGCTCATGGTCAATTTTCACTTGATGCTCAAAAGGGTCAATGATCAGTTAAAGTTCATAAACATGAGTGTGAAATAGAGAACCAACAAGAGTAGGACCCTAAACACACACACACACACACACACACACACACACACACACACACACACACACACACACACACACACACACACACACACACACACACACACACACACACACACACACACACACACACACACACACACACACAAGCTCATAAACATTTAAGGAAAATGACCAAATCATTAAAATATAATAACTAAATTTAAAAATTAAATTGTCTTATACCATGTCATGCCTTTTAATCATTTGAATATGAATATAAGATGTTGTGATAGGAGTCCTCATAAACAATTGTTTCATGCATTGGTTATTTTCACACATACGAAGGAAATTTACAAAATAAAAATTCTTATTTACACTTAAACATTAAAATAACTCTCATACCTTAGTTACTATTAAAATGAAACTACAATAGCAAGACCTACATTTTCTTCCACCTGAAGAGATGGTGGAGTGTCTATCATGGTTATCAAGTGAACAAATAAAATATCAATATCATTGTAGTATTAATAACGCATGTGCTCATGTAGCATTCACAACCCTCATACAACATATAAATTTACATATAAATTCTTAATATTTATAGAAAAAATAATTATTACCTTTTCAACTATACAAATATTTGAAATTTAACATGGACCTAAAATTTTTATTTGTAACATGTAAAATATGCAAGATACTTGGGAAGTTAAAGGAAAGGCATCTATAGAAAATATAGATGATTGAAACACATCCATGAGATCAATATCATCTAGGCCCTCAAAAATACCACCATGAGTGGGATACATGAAATAATCCACATCCCTCTCAGGTCCAATGCATATAACACCACATGATCTACAATGATGAGGTCAGACATAAGCAGTAGATGACACCTCCACATGTCCACCCTCACTAGAAGCATGATGAGAAATGTATATTGTTTGCTAAACAAAGGTATCAGTAAGAGTATCAATAGCATGAAAATTATAAATATATAGTATCCTTAACTATAAAGGGTTGTCCCCTAAGAGGATATGGTTTTTGGATAGGTGCTCTCCCAAGATGGTTAGTTAAATGAAGTGCACCTGACCTATCCCATGTAGGGTCTTTTCCTCTACTTTGAAACTCTAAGAAATCAAAATAATTTGTAACTTCATTAAATACAAACACACGATAGAGTTTTCTAAAAAAATACATGAGGACCTCAATATTGGTACAAGGTAGGTGATAAAGACCATCCACCATTGGTCCTAAATTTTTTTGTATGATCAACTCGTGGGTATGCAAGTGGATTGGAATACATTTGGATGTCACATATAATAGTGAAATGGTTTTTGCATCATTGAATAGTGCACAAATTTTTTCTTTAGTTAGTATTTTAATCTCTCATAATAGCTGCAGATAATTTATTATAATAATATGCCCTGTATCTATTTCTATAATCATCCCACCTATTAATTTGACCCATCAATGAGTCAACATCACTTATTAATGTCTCTAATGTATATTATAGAGAAGTTATATGGGGCTTGTTTGAATGGGGAACCATCATTACCTTAATTAAATTAAAAATTTCTATTTTATTTTATGTTATATGGGATACTAAATCCTCTTAACTACCTCAGGGGGCTTGAGGAACTATAGGAGGGTTTTACAGGTTAAAAGGGTTTTGTTAGCTAGGAGGGTTTTGATGGATAGGAGGTTAGGTTGTTCATTTGCACATTTTACATTTCCCTCTACATGTTAAGGTATGTTATACACTGGAAAAAAACAAATAAATAAACAATTTCAACAAATACAAGAACATTCACCAAATTTGTTTGGAATTCCATTGAATTTCACTTGCATACCTTTCCCCTTGCATTCCATTTTCATTTATGAGTTCTTTATTGTCTCTAGAAAATAAGAATTTAGGGGTATGTTTATGTTCTCTCAGTTTTAATCGATGTGAAATAGAAGGCATCTATGATTTTATATTTCTTTATGTATTCAATACCAAGTATGTGATTTTAAATCATAAAAATGGTGTATGTAGTTTTAAATCATAAAACTGTATACATAGTTTTTAAACATAAAACTACTCATGTGGTCATAACTCAGTGATTATCAAGCCTATGTAATAACACTGCGTACGTGCTTTAAAAAACCACATGCACTCTCTTTAAAAACCATGTATGTAGAATTGTTCATATTAGTTTAAACATAAAATTTGTCCACTTTTTTACCACCAACTTCATGCACATGCACTTATCTAACTATATTAAGGACTCATATAACTAAGTATTAGGTATGTGTGCCACTTTTTAGTATCTCCATTAACCCATATACATTAATATATCATATCCCTAGATACATAGAATTTCATCCCTCCATGACATGTTTCATCTCCAAAATATAAGAAACCAAATAAGGAGTGTGCTTAAAATCATTCCACACTTGCCTCCATTCTTGATCATCCAAGCATCCATATGTGATATTGGTAGGTGATATCCATCAAAATTTATTTCCAAATTCCATTTTGATACTTTGATTCCATTCATGATCATAACTATATGTCTGTGGTGTCCATGCATAATGATTCCTCCTTTTATTCTAGGTACCATATTTCATTTCTCTACTCTAATTTAAAATTTTAAAATCTAAAATGTTGATTGTAGCTTCCATATATGATAGTGTAAAGTTTTGAAAATTTGGTGGAAAATTTATACAAATTCTGATGTATAGAGTGAATATATGAAAAATAATAAAATCATAAGACTCACTTAAATACACACACACACACACACACACACACACACACACACACACACACACACACACACACACACACACACACACATGTTTGTCTTTAAATTTTTATATGATGATATTATATCAATTAAAATTCCATAGAAACATTATTGCAATTTCATTAGATATAAAAAAAAATTATTACAAACCCTAAAATTAAAATATCTCCCTCAAAATAGATCATAAAATCTCATGTTTTTAAAGTGTGACTTCCTTAAAACATATGGAATTCTAGATTTAAAAAAATTGCCAAAAATATGCAACAGATTGCAATATATAAGTGATTTTACAAATTAGGGTTTCACCCACAATATTTTTCCAAATTGGTTCTCTGATACCTCTTATTTTTCCCTTGAAAAAATAGTAACACCATATTAATTAAATTAGAGTTTACACTTTGAATATGTAAAAAAAATTCAAGAGAAAAAAGATCAAGAAAAGAAATAGGTGGAGAATCCATCTCCCAAAAAAAGAGAAACATTACAAAAAGAGAAACACCACAAGGGAAAACCTAACAAAGTAATAAATCAAGAAGGCTGATGAGCGACCCAAAAAACAAGATGCCATTGTGGAGAAATATCTTAAAGTAAGAAACCAAATATAGAATATATAGACACCATTTAGGGTAAAAATCATGGGACTCTAGGTATATGATAGGGTTCTAAATATACCCACGATGGACACAACATCAATGATGAAGATAAAGTGTCGATCCAAAGGAAGAGTAAAATGGAGTCAATGGAATCCTTGTAAACACAAGATCATCATAGAAAACATGGAGATAAGAAGATATAAATGACTGCAGATGCTAGGTATATGTCCATAGCCAATATAAATAGAGCCCTACACACTATGATTTTCCAAATAATACAAAACTAGGCAGACCATAAATAAGTCCAAAAAAAACTAGATCACAGACTAAAGTCATTAGTATCAAATATATGGATAATGAAAAATATAATTAAGCATCTAGAACTTATTTTAACTAATAATAGGGATCAATATTCTCATAAAACTCATTTTTTATCCAAAGTTAAGATCCAAAATCAGCCCCTCCTTTGAGAGAGAATCAACAATAGTGTTGAGCTCCCTATAGATATGCAGATAAGATATAACATCAAAGGAATATAACATGTTGTTAATAATATTGAATATGGGAAATAAAATAGGATTTTATATTTTTTTATCCCTTTCATCCAATTTAGGACAACTATCGAATCCCAAAAAATTTGCAAATAATTCACTTTATTCATCACAATAATCCTAATAAGAAGCTTTAAAGACATAAGCTTAGTAAATTTATTAGTGTCAACACCCAACCTAGCCTTGAAATGAATGGAGTGAGTTGGGTTAAAATATATAATACCATTAGCACCACAGATAGAAGGTGTTCTTTGACAGGCACCATCAAAGTATCCCCAAGCAGCAAAGTGATCTATGGGGGGTGTATGGGAATATGTTGGCAAGGTATTTTTGGGGAGGTTTTAAAATTCCTGAAGATGAGTCTAATTTTGGAGAGACATTGTAATGTGGGGATGTTTTTTCACTAAAATAAATAGGAATTTATTGTAAGCCAAATACCATAAGAGACAATCAATGGGAGAGCCCTAAATGGTTTGAGCTCATGTCTATCAAACCACTTTTCAAGATATTCCTCAATAGTATGCCCATGCCAAATATATTTCAAACCAATAGTATTCTCCAGCTCAACCTAAATCTAAATAGAATAAGGATAAGTGACAAGTAGATGATTCATAGTCTCCAAATGTTTGAAGCAGAGATTACACCACCCCAACCTATGCCCATTTATTTTCTGAAGAACCTCCCATGCAAGAGATTTATTATTTAAATTAATCCATATAAATAATTTAGATTTATGTGGAGATTTGATCTACCAAAGTTTTTTACACCACCACCATCTCTCCTCTGGGGCCACAATAAGGATTTTAGACTGATATCCTATTTTTACATAATATTCACCAAGTTTCATATTTGAGGACCAAACCAACTCATTAACATCCTCATTGAGTCTGACATGAATCCATTTTAGTATCTAAACATAAGCATCCCAAGTTTGACTGATATCCCCACCCAATCATAGTAATTGTGCACTTTTCCATCCCTAACTCCAAGGAGATGTAAGATTTTGATCCATAGCCTGATTTAAGAATGAGATTATGTGCCTCTCTAAAATAATAATCAACTCCTCAGGTAGTTTGCAATCATCATTACATTCCACCTAAGGATAAATTCAAAATTTTATTTTATTTATAGACCCCACATTCTAGATAAACTAATTATCAATGATAGGAAAAGACTAAACTAAAGCTTTCCACATGATAGAAGCATTATGACAGTGTTTATTGGGATGTTGAATCTACTTAAACACACTAAGTGGTTCGATGTACTTTTGAATAATAATTTGGTTTCAAATAAAATATTTTGTAATAAGTATCTAAAGAGTTTTTATAGTCAGTGCCTCACCAAAGATTTGAATATCTTTTAAACCCCAACCCCCAATAGCCTATGGATTAACAAGGGCCATACATTTAACTAGACTTATTCATTCCTTCTCTTTTTTGCCTATCCAAAGGAATTTAATTTTTTTTTTAGAATTTTATCAAGGAATCCTTTGGGGATGTGGGATAATGTGAGAAAATAGATCAGGATAGCCTCTAAAATAATTTTTATAAGATTGAGTCTACCTTCCAATAAGAGCCAACAATTCCACTAGTAGAAAATCTACTTATCCACCTTTTCTATCATCTAATTCTAGTCAATATTCTTGTAGTCATTTGGTTTCAATATAATCCCCAAGACTTTAATCCTCCCTTAAGATCAATAATATGAAAATGGAATATTTCAAAGATTTAAACAATCTGTTGGGCTTCTAAGTTATTGAAGGAGATGATGGATTTTTGTACATTTAGTTCCATACCTGAAGCCACACAAAAAGATCCAAAGACTCCTTGAGTTGAGTGATATCCTATCAAGAGACATTACCAAAAAGAAGTGTATAATCCATAAATAGCAGGTGAGTAAGGAAGATTGATTGGCTGACCTTAACACCCTAATCGAACCAACACACTTGGCATCAATAAATTATCTTCTTAACCCTTCAGTAATGATAATAAATAGTAATGGGGAGAGGTAAAACCATACCTTAGTCCATGCGAGGATTTAAAAAAGGAGGATATTAAGCCATTAATGAGTAATGCAAATGAAATAGAAGAAAGGCAACCCATAATCTAATTCACCATTTGAATATGGAAGCCCACATGAATCATAAGTAATATTAGTCTACTTTATCAAAAGCCTTGGATAGATCCAAATTAAGAATCATCATTGATAACTTCTTCATTTTAATGGAATGAAATCCTTTATGAGCAGCCCTGATTACATCATAAATTTGACACTCATGTAAGAAACCAAACTACTCCTTGGAGATGGAATAAAAAAGAATAAATTTAATTTTAAGGGATATAATTTTGGTGATAATCTTGTAAATATATTTGCATAAGGATATAGGTTGAGAATTAGTAAGAGATCTTGATATGTCCTTTTTAGGGATGAGAGAAATGAATGTAGAATTAAATTCCCCCAGTATCTTACTAGTCCTCCTAGACTCCTCAATAACATGGAGTAAATCTTCACCAATTAGGTAAAAAAAACCCTTGTAGAATTCAATTGTCCAACCATTAAGACCCAAACTTTTATCCTTTTAGAATGTATCTAATGCAACAAGAAGATCTTCCCTAGTAACAACCTCTTTCAGTCTCACATTATCTTCCTCTATGACATATCTAGGGAAAGAGGAGGTGACTTTGATAAAAAAAAATTATTTTCACCTAATCTAATTCCTAATATAGAGATGAAAATGTGATACACCCAATGCAACAACCCCATATAAAGACTACATAGTAGATCCATCAGGATGTTGTTTTTCCTAGATGGTATTTTTCCTTTTTGTGGTGATTAAAGAAACTTTGAATTTTTTTGACATTTTCATCACCATTTTCAAGCCAAAGAGCTCTAATTTTTAACCACCACTAATTTTTGATATCTACAAGAAGTTCCCACATCTTTAATTCTAATGTTTTGAGCCTAATTTTGATGTCTTCATCAAAATACTGTGAAGCACCTATTTTATAGACATCAGCATTTTGGTATTCTAGAGCTAATATGTCCCTTTTAATATCTTGTCTTTTGTTGAATACCCAACTAGTATAAACCATTTTAACTCTCTTGAGGATTGAGGTGAATTCTTGACTAGCCTATTCCAAAGAGGAAGCATCATAAACCACCCACTGATCATGGACAAGATTAATAAAATATTGTTTTATGAGCCAAGATGAATTAAATTTAAATGGGTTCGGTGGTTTTTGATCCTCTTTTTCAATTTGCATCATAATAAAGACATGATCAAAATCACCTCCCATCGACACCCATGATTTGATCCTATTAGAGCCAAGAAAAAGTAGACGTGATATTAAAAATCTATCAAGTCTCTTAGCTACACTATTAGCAGTGGTTCACATATTTTTTCATGTAGGAATAAACTCAATAGGTTCCAAGTCCACTAAGTTGGAATCCTCCATTTTTTGTAAGAATTAATTAGTGAGTGGATCCACTCTCACCACTACCCTCCACACCTTAGTAAGGTTAGTGGTAAAATATAAATCACCGCCAACAGTATTATTAGTAGTGAGCAATAAATTTTAGGCAAAAAATAATCCAATAAACCAATATCTCCTTATAAAAAACATATATATTCAACACTGAGAAGGATTTTCCAAGCTCCATTGAGTTTAGTTCTAACCCTATACGTGAGTGAAAGAAGAAAGAATTGTCCATTCTAATTATGGTGGTTCTCCAACCAAAAAACCAGCCCACCAGAACTACCATTAGAATTAGAATCTAAGAATGCCAAATTCTTCAATATTTTGGAAAGTTCTTCAATGACTTTATGCCCAATGTTCTTGGTCTCTTAAATCAACAAAATATCCAGTTTGTGCAAATGAATAAGATGCTTCAGTGCAGTTTTTATGGAGGGATTACCCAACCCTCTTATATTAAGGGAGAGTATAAGCATAATTAATTGAATGAAGGGGTAGTCCCCTCTCCAAGGGCCCTTGTTATAGTGCTTTGTATACCCTAATGAATTTACCATGTTGCAGTATTAATTGCTTTAGATATATGAGTTGGTCTACCTTTATTTGAAGATGAATCAGTTGGGCTTAACAAAACACCCAACCTCCTTCTATACTACCTTCCAAGTTAGCTTCATCCACTTTTTAAGATCTAATAGGATATTTAAACTTATTAGAAGTGGAATAATATTCAACATTAAATTTTTATGAGCTCATCTTAGAATGTGTAGCCTTGTTTTTGCTAGCCTATGATAGGTCTCACTAAGAAATTGCTTATCCCCCAATTGGTTAATAATATTCATTGACATACCAACATGGACTATAGAAGTTCTCTCTAAGGATTTAGAATCAATTCCTATCCTTACCAAAGGAACTTGTACTTGGATATTTGGGCAAACTTCCATAGGCATGAGAATAAGAGTCTTAAAATCCACCCCAAAATTAACTATTGGGCAAGGATTTGGCATAGGATAGGAAGTGTGATAAATAGTGTTAGGATCCAAAAACATCACATCCTAGTATGATTAAATCAATGGAATAGTCAAATGATCATCCTTAATTTATGGGTTACCCCTAATAATATTGATATCCTCTCCCAATATAAAAATTTATGAGTGTGACATAGGTGGCTTCTAAATAATGGATGGAAAAGTATCTACCAAACTATCTATGCAAGTAGGTAAAAGAATGTCAATGTTGACATAATGATCCTTCCTTTTTAGTTGAGGAGATGAGATCATCCTTTTCCTCTAGAATTTTGGTGATAAGCTAAGATGGTAGTATGTGGTCAAATGTCTATAGGCATGACATCTAACACACCTGAATGAAACACATATGTAATCTAAGATTTGAGTGTGAGTCTAGGGTCCATATACCATGTCAGTATCCTATTCTAATCCCTCCTTAATGTTTATATCAACTAGTATTTCAGCCATCATCTTGTTAGTCTCCTTATTATATCTATTATTAACATCAATATATGTCCCAATGTTATTTCCAATATCCTTATATATATTCAAGCTTCAGAGTTCAAGTGGAAGGCCCAAGAGTTTAACCCAAACAGATTGGGTCCATGATTTTTCCACTCGTAGATCAAAACATGGTGTCCACTTCTTTAAATAAAGTGGCATTATCAACCATAACCACCTTTTTGATAATATAAGATTGACATACTGCATGGATTTGAAGACAAAGGCAAGCCATCCCTTAATAAGGATATGAGAGTTAGGAGAGTAGCTAAGAAGTGGTTGCCAGTATTGAGTCATCCACTTATCTAGTGTTTGGGGAGAGATTCTTCTCCTAAAAAACACCTTGTTAATGCATTATTCACCAAATATAATACTTGATCCATCTTGACATATTCCCCAAGCACAAGATGAATGATTTCCCCTTTAATCTTGAAGCATTCCTCCCCAAATTTTTATTTGGGATATCTAAGTCCTTTCCCTCCCCAGAGAGTAGTAGTGAAGAATCAAGGATAGACTAGTTATGTGGCTACAAAGTTATATCCTCTCCTATACTAATAGTACCTCTAATATGAGTATTAGGTTCCTTGGTTGATCCAAATACAAAAGAGAAAAATCAATAGAGACTAAAGGAATATTATTAATGGGATGGTAGACTGTAGAAACCCCTTTTTATTCCTATGTCCAAGGATACTCGACTCCTTTTAGACTAATGGAATCCATGATTTGATGGTATGGATGAATCATATCCCTTTGAAGACCTATAGAATTAGTTTCTTCCAATAGACCCCCCAAATTTTCCACTACATTATTACCAACACCTCTATTCAAACCACTAAACTAAAGGGAGGATGTCTATAGGATATAACTATGCTCCCCCTTATATGAATTAGGAAAACCCATGATATCCCTATGATTAAAATAATTCCCCCAAATATCTTTTGTAAAAATGGACCTCGTTGCTATTGGGTCATTCAAGTAATCTACTAGTTCAACATCTTTGCCTAGAAGAGTGGGATCAATGAAACTATGCCTCTAAGTTACATATTTACCCATCAAGATTAAGAAAACTAGATATCAATAAATCATCCCCCAAATATGTCACAATGGGCAATGGATAATTACCAAAAGAGGATCTATATGCACAAACTACAGTGAGTAGAAACATAATAAATTGTTATCCAAGGATAAAAATCAATGGGTCAAAATGTCAAAAACTAACATGAATATACCATGAGACACAATAAGAATCATAAGAAGAATTAATAATAGGTAAAATCACCCTAGCTATATAGTCAATATCCATCTAGTATAGATCGACCAAACCCCCTGGTCTCACAGTCCTTGCCAAGCAGACTGATAGAGGAAAGCTATCCCAAGGTATAAATGAAAGTGTCATTTATTCAAACACTTTACACCCATCTAATAGACATAGAAGATACTAAAAAAAATTGAAAAATAAAGTGAGCTCTTGCCACTGTCCTAAAATACTGGGATGAATATATCAATGTAAAGGGCATGTATCAAGTATTTGGGCATTTAATCTAGATCTAAGAATTAGCATGTTTAAGACCATCTCCCCTTCTACTAGCCCATATATCTACCAAGCTACACTTTAATTATTCTATCCACAATAAATTTATGATTGCTAGTAGCTTCCATTGAAAGATTTATGTATTGTATCACCGCATTGCCTCTAAACTATGGATCTATTTATGGCTTAGTTATCTTCTTCTTCTTGTAACCCTCGACTCATCCATTGATTCCTTATTAGTTTTGAATCTAGTTGCTTTCATAATTTACTTTGATACCACTTGTTATGATACACATCTATAAAATTACAATTATGTAAAATATAATGTATTTAAACAAAACAAAATATATATTTATTCATCAAGATGCCTAAATATTCAATATATTCAAAATTAAAATAATTACCCTTAAGTTAGGGAAACACTAAAAAATTCTCCTTTAGGAAGAAGTAACTCCACAATGCCATTTTGATGGGATAACCTCCAATATCCTTATAACTAGGGATTATTTTAGTGACGAATATTCATTAATTTGCAAATATTCTATTTTTCAAATTTAGGATTTGGAAATTTTATGGGGTAGTTAAGAGTTCGAGTCCACCTAAAATTTAGGGTATATATATATATATATATATATATATATATATATATATATATATATATATATATATTTGTGTGTGTGTGTGTGTGTGTGTGTGTGTGTGTGTGTGTGTGTGTGTGTGTTGCCAACTCCAAGAAAGGCAATCCAAGGACATTCACCACTATATATTATATATTAAACTTTATACCCAAAATCACAGTACCATGAGTCAAATGACATGAATAAAGTATAGAGAGGATTACATAACATGATTATTCCAACATTAGTCTAATAAATCAAAGGAAAAATGTAGAAGAATAAACCAAATTAATCATATCTATTCATGTAGGAATTGCTAATGATAATGAAATACAAATGAAAGAAATCAAGAAACATATACATTTCCAAGTGAATTTGTCTTCCAAGAGTAGCTCAAAAACATATTCTCCCTTGATCAAGCATTCTTATCTTCATCAACAATGGTGGCAAACTCGTTCAATGTCTCAAGAACACTCCACAAAACCTAGGCTCATGATATGTAACTATCTAATTTGCCTATTAAATGAAGCTAATCTAAATATGAATAATAAAATAATCAAAACACAAATGAGTTTTGGAGATATTTTAGCATTATAACATTATAATACTTGAGATTAAAAATGATGTTCATGGCCTCTCTATTTATATGTTTTTGAGATTGATCAAGATCAACCATGATCATCCATCTCAATATTGAGATGTGTGGCCATGAATTAATATAATTATATAGCTAAATCCATTAATATACCTCATAAATAATTGGGATAGAGGGGCATTTAAGAGGCATGGAGGGTCTTAATGAGGCATGGGAGACCCATAATCTTGATATTTTATGAATTTATGGATTATGAATGCCACCCCATAAAATGATGTCATTAGGTGATGTATTTAATAGAAATCAATTTACAAAAATAAATATTCAACAACTCTCATGAAAAATCCACTTAATCTCTTGATTTGGATTAATTAGCCTTAAACAAGATTAATCAACATTTGTCCAATTCTTTGGAAATTGGCCCTCAATTAATCAAAATGGTTAGAAAGTCATATTATTGGGTTGTAATTTGACTCAAGAAGAATTAGAAGGAGATGTTAAATATTTTGGAACCATATTCCCATTTAGGATGATGCCAACACAAATAACAAAGGTACATGATGTGTACTAATGAATTAGAAGAAAGAGTGATCTAGAGCATAAAAATGTGAAATCATCATTTTGAATCGAAATAAATTGATCAAAGTTATCTAGTCCATAAAATGCATTTCCCCATTTAGGGATACATTATCCTAAATCAACACTTATAAATGACAAGCTTGAACCATTTAGCGCGTTTTATGGATTTTGACCTAAAATGTGCATTTAAGTGAAATTCGAGTAAGATTGAAAATTTCAACACAAATGGTGTTAGAGATTAGGTGTCTAAAATTTTCCCCTATTTGAGAAGGTGTAGTGAGACATTCAGATGAAGCAGTGTATTTTGAAATAAAATATTTATCAATAAAAAATTGGAACAAACCCATGATGCTTTTGCCTTTGTTTGATAAGGTGTAGCGAGACATTCAGATGAAGTAACATATTTTTAAAGAAAAGAGTTATCAAGAATAAATTGGAATATACCCATCATGTCCCCTCAAGAGGACATACTAGGATGAAAGATAAGAATGGACTCTTGGAAAAAAAGTGAGAGATTAACCCATGGAATAGATCACATCCAAATGAGCTAATGTTTGCATATGTGAGTACCATCAATGATCAAAATATAATTAGAGGTATAATAGGCCCCAAAAATGGGGGAAATGGGAAATATACAATCTATAAATGTAAGGGACACATTTTAAATGTACATAATTTGAGAGTGCAAGCTACATGCTTACGACATTGATTAATCCTAAGACAAGTTACACAATAAATATTGCCATCATAGGCATTAGTGTGGAAAGCTTGTAATCAAAGGAAAAGAGAGAATATTCTACTTCAAGAAGGGAAGCACCACTATAATGGGGTATCCAAAGAGAAGATAGTAAGAAGTACCCAGTAGAGAAAATTTGATCGTGATAAGATAGTTATGCCCTAGTAAGGCAAATTGTGATCATTTGAGAAAGAATAAATAATGGTTTAACCATGTAGAGATGATTAGATTCTAATGTTGTTCAAATTTTGTTCCCCAACATGGATAACTAGAAAAAAAATAGCCTAAGTATATAACCCAAAAGATAGGTTAAAGCGAGTGGGCACAAACGTACATGTGACGGTGTAATGGCTTAGAAAGCCACATAAAATCTAGCTTATGAAAATGCACAAAGTGATGAAAGAGATGAAAAGAAGAATGAAAGATAGATGAGTTGTCTCCAAATGTGTTAGACAAGTGGATGTTGCCTACATAGTTATATGGACTCATGTTCTAATATAAACTTCAGGCCAATGGAGTTCACCCAAGTTTGGGAGAGAATGGAATGAGGAATGATGAAAACTAACCATGAATTGATTAGACTCACAATGTATGTGAAGATATGCATGTCTAAGCATAGAGTTGAGGCTGTTAAAATGCATGATACATAAATTCCTAGTTTCATATCATGAGCCTATATTAAGCAAAGATTTCTTGAGAATCGTTCATCATAGCTAATGTTGATGTTAAAATTTTGAGACCTGAGCACAAAGTGCATGCTATAGCAAAATAAACTAGGCATCATAAGTATGAATGACTTAGAATGAAATAATATTCTAATTGCACTGAGTCAGTTCAAATGTGAATACCTATAACTAAGGATAATGGTAAAAGAACGACCAAAACTAGTGTTACATCTATTTACATTTAAACAAAAAACTAAAGACAAAGCAAAATAAACATAAATGAACCTAACATAAAATCAGGATATGAACAATCATGATTCAAGTATGAACAGTAATGTAGAAAATCAAGGCAAGAACAACTTAATAACATAAGATCAAGATATAAATAATCAAAACCTATGTAAACCATCAAGATGTACTTGGAAAATAAAACAAATAAGCAAGACCAAACAGGAAAATAAAAGACCAGACAATAACCAAATAAACACACAATGATTTTGAATTTATTGAATGTTTTTTTTTGAAAATTTCTAAGTATCTCAACGTGATTGAGGATTAAGAGATAGAGAATGGTCCAACTCATTAAATGATGAGAGCATGCCAAATTAAGATGCATGTAATATGGTGATAATGTATGATAAGAGGGACTGAGTTGAACTCAACTTGAATTGATCACAACCTATATAACCCAAAAATAATCCCAAGTCATAGTAATTCTACCTACATAAAAGGTGATGAAAATTTGACAAGGTCACAACAAGTTCACAAACAAAGGTGAATGACAAGACAAATGATAATAGTAATGATCAGAAGATATGGCAATGCATGATAAAAAAACATTGTACCTAATTTCTACATAGGTGGTTATAATTAGGAAACAACATCATAAATTTTTATTTTCCCAAAGGTGGTTATAATCAGGGGTACCAAAATAATATTGATTTTCCCATAAAAATTTATAATCAGTTATAACAAATAAGATAATTAATAAAAGATAATTTGCCAGATCAAATGTCATACTACTTCCATAGAATGTCATTGAACACAAAATTCTAAAACTATTGAAAATGGATTATAATCCCCCCACAAAAAGTGCAAGAAGAACTAAAGGAACCAAGATCAAAATAGGATCGATAAGATGACTAAAATCAAGCCTCGATCAATAGTAAATAAATGGTATAATAAAAATGCTATAATGAAATGATAATTTTTTTAATCTATAACAGCAACAAAGTTGTCCCCAAGTGATGATTGGCTTAGATTGCTCACAAAATGGTGAGAGTGTGGCTTAGGTTGCTCTCAAAATGGTGAGAGAATTTAAACTTAACAATTACTTATAAAATAGTGAGAGCGTAGTAAAGGGTGACCAAGCTGACCTTAAGAGAAATTGAGCACTACCTACATAGTCCCAAAGGACCTCAAGTCAATGTAGTTCAAGCAACATGGTTCATTGATCACAATGGTATAATAATGCCTATAAGAAAATGGTCTATGGGGTTGCCCCCAAGAGACTAGGTAAGGATAATGTTCAATGGGTACATGGTTAAAAATGGTTTTATTTCTCTGGCTAACATGGAGATGCATGCCCTATTCAATATGTGAGACATTAAAAATGATGATTTATAAAGGTGTTACCCAATTCCCTTTTGATACAGTTACTCTATCAAGAAGTTGTTGCCGATCTAGATCTGAATAATGTGTTTATGATCTTCATTGGCAATCGATCATGATTCCTACAAAAGTTGAGATAAGATAACTTCATAGCCTCTATAAAGGAAAGTGCTACCAGTGATAAATGATATAAGTGTGTAATAAATGGGTGGGTGATAATAGAATGTATAATAAATGGGAAACAAATGAAGATCAAGACTTTCAGTCACACATAATGTTTTTGATGCCAGATTCAACATAATTTTGGTTGTGGTGGGGCCAAAGACCTCTGAATATGCTCTCGATAAGACCAACATATTATTCTATTGTTTGATCTTGAGAGTAGGTACCATCTGATTATATTGTAGATTGGAAGCTATTTTGATTCAATCTTGAATAATATCTTTAGTAAATAGTGAAGAATATTTGTGATCAACTATTGGTGCCTCAATGAGGTTTTCACCAATGAATTTGTTTTGATCATCTCATAGTGCCTCTGAGAAGGTTTCATGAAGAGATGTTAACATTTGCCTTTGATTGTCTTCTAGTGACTTCAGAAAGGTTTCACTAAAAGATGATGAGTTTGATCTTTTCTTATCCCCTATCACCTCCAAAAAGGTTTTACTAGGAGACTGTTTTTCTTATAAATGAATGTAGTCTTGGTCTTCCTGATATTCTACAAATGGTATGCCACCATGGATGTAGTTCAATAAAGTGTGATTTTGTTAGTCCCAATTGACACTTGTGGGAGGTAGAATGTCAATATAATGGCTATGTTGGTTGGGAATAATGGGATGATGAAAGGCAGAAAAATTCTCATAGAAGATACTAGGAGAACTTGTATAGATGCTAAAGTAATCATCCTCAAAATCCATAGAAGGATCCCAAATATATTCAAATTGATCTGCAAGGCAATTGTAACCAATGTTGTAATAAGCAAGACTATAATCTATTTTTGAATCTTATTTTGAAACAAGGGACTCTAAATCTAATGTTAATTCTATTTCTAATACTAAATCTAATATTGATTCAAAAATAAAATCTAACTCTAATTTTGATTCTTCATCTGATGTGCTTGTTTTGATAATGTTCTATTGAATTCTAAATGTTTGATAAGTAATGGCTTGTGCTGACATAATGGGCTGAAAAAAAATAGATTCATCTTGGAAGGGTTCAATATAGAATATCTCATCTAAGTGAATCCTCTTAAAGAGAAGGAACCTCTCAAGGGATGTCTCAAAAAAATTATTTCTATCAAAGTGAGACTCCTTAACGAGTGGAAAAAGATCAGTAGACAACTCTGTAAATACTAGCTTATCAAGGTGATGAGGCTCTTTAAAAATAGGTAACATATGAATAGTTAACTTATCATAGGTTGACTTATCACAAATAGTTATTTCAACAATAACATTTTGGCTTCAGTTTACAATTAGTTACAAACTATCAACTTTGAACACATTTTGATCCTCATATGATGGCTCTTGAAGAGGTAATGGTTTTTATTTTGGCTCAAAGATTGGCATGGAATTTTTAAAGTGGGTAACATTTGGTTTAGTAAGAACAATAGTTTGAGGTTCAATAATGGACTCTCTAAAAATTAGACTATTGAATAAGGGATCAAACAAAAATGATTCATCAAATGGAGGTTCTTCAACAATAAGTTCATCAAAAATAGGTGATGGGCCAAGAATGGTAATGACTGGATGCTTCTTAGTTTGGTTGTTTGTGTGAACCAAAGGAGGATGTCTTATAATGGTAATGATTGGACACTTCTTATTTTTATTGTTCATGTGAACCAAAGGAGGAGGTCCTATAATGGTAATGATTGGATGCTTCTTAGTTTGGTTCCTTGTGTGAACCAAAGGAGGAGGTCCTAAAATAGTAATGACTAGATGCTTCTTAGTTTGGTTACTCATGTGAACCAAAAGAGGAGGTCCTAAAATAGTAATGATTGGATGATTATTAATTTGGTTGATTGTACAAACCAAAGAAGGTCTTAAAATGGTGATTTTGGCACATCGTATAGCTTTCTTGCTCACACAAGATGGAGGAGAATAGCCCAAAATAGTAACAATGAGATGTTTCTTAGTTTGGTTACTTATAAAAACCAAAGGAGGAGGTCATAAAATGGTAACCTTCATGTGTTGTATAGCTTTCTTACTCATATAAGTTGAAGGAGAAGAAGGATACCCCAAAATAGTAACCTTCAAGCATGGACTACAAATCAAAGGGAAAGGATGAGGATGACATACGAAAATTGGCATGTATGTGATTGGTTTTATATAAATAGGCCCAAAGAGGGTAACATCCTCAAACAAGATGGAGTGCTTATGTCTATCATAAAAATGCTCTACCTCGAAACTAAGGTCACAAGAAACCCAATTTTAAGTATACCTTTGACTCATTATTTAAAAGAGTGTTCTCAACATTTGGCAAAAATTGGATAATGTTTTGAAAACATTTAAACAAGATATGCTTTAGTTCTCTTCAAAAAATAACTAAGGTACCAAAGAGACTAAAAAGGAGGGTGGCTTGGAACCACACACAATTAGAATATTTGGTTCATGAATTTACCCAAATTTTGGTAAAGTCAAAATCATATAGATTGGAAGAGGGTAAGATAACTCAAAGATCCAAGGTGAAAATTAGTACACTAAAGCTTAAATCTTTGTGATACACCTATAACTTAAAATCTAGTTTCAACTTCGATGATTTGACCCTAGAAAATTAGAGGAAATCTCTCTGGATTACAAAGAAGACAATATGAACTAAGCAACTCAAGATGTAAAAACATGCATGAATCACTAAGCACAAAGCTAGGACCAAATGGGTAGCACAACGTCTCCACATGGTTTAGTAGGATAAAATATGTTATAGGACTCAAAGCATGGGTGATACGTAAGATGACTTGAGTCCACAAAGATGATAATGTGATTTTGAGTCTAATAAATGGTCCTCAATCCAAATGGAAAATTAAACCCAAGTTAAAACAAGTTTAGTGTGCAAATGGCAAACCCAATTTAACACACCAACCCTTAAAACTTAGAAAGGTTCAATTTCAATGTGAATTATAAATGAGGGACTTAAACAAATTGGTTAAATGATCTAGAATCAATTGGGAAGCATGACTGTGCCAAAGTGAATGACATGACACAAAGTTTTTGATAAAAATTTGAACAAGTGAAAGATAAATTTTCTAATTAGACAACGTAACACCTCCCTTTCTCAAAAATTTTGAGAAAAATGTGTTTTGGTTAATTTCATTGAGTTAACAAGCATTTTTAGATACAAATCAAGACCAAGTAAGCTAATGACAAAAAACAATCATCTTAAGTCTAAACTGACAAGGTATGGCAATGTGGGGTCAACTAAACTACCAAACTTTTGAATTTTTTTAGGGGGATCAATTACACAGTGAATTTCAAGTCATGATGCAAAATATAATCATGTAATTGGGTGTCTATGGTACTTATCTTATTGTAAAAAGGTCTTGCCCTTTTTTCAACCACTACATCCATTGCTTGCTCAATATAGTGCGATGTCCAAAGTGTAGATATGTCCCATGCGAAACTCTAATTCTAGAATGTAGTTTAACCACTCAAACCTCTAATCCTAATGGGAGTGGTTGAAGTTAGTTTTGGGAGATGAAACCTTAGGTCAAAGCTTCCCTAAAGAACTTGTGAGAGGTAATGAAGTCCCCTCACAAGCCAAGATGAAATGAAATAAAAGACATAAGAGAAAGACTTTAGGGTCATTTTCAAGATCACCCAAAATATTGTGAGTTTTTGGGAAGTGCTTTAGATAACATTATTTCTATGCCTTGGACTAAGCACATTTGCAATAAGTATGGCACTTTTGATTCCAACAGTTCCCTAAAGGAGATGTATGGAAGAGCATACATGCAATGTCCCTCTTTTTGCCTATCAAATTCTAAGTTTAAACAAATATTGAATAAAAATTTGACAAGGGAATTTAATTTTAAGCCCCAAATGAAAGATGAGGTGATGTTATTTTTACCCCTTGGTCTTAATTTGTAACTTTGAAAGCACAATTTGTCAAAACATTCACCTAAGCATCTATTTTTTTTGTTAAGCACCAAATCAAGGTTCCTAATCCATTTTAAATTTTCAAAGAAGGTATAAAAAACATGTTTTAACAAATTATAAGCTTGATATTGCAATGAAAAATTTAGATTTTCCTTTAGTGTTGAAGCTATTTTAAGTTTGGAATAATGTCAGTGTTTATCTGTCTACCCAAAGGCATCACCCCAAAAGGAAATGTGTTATATTAGAAACATTTAAATATATTTTCAAAATTTTGAAAAAATATATGTAACTTGAATCTAAATTGATATCAAATTCTGAAAATTTACGAGAAAACATGTGTTTTAAAAAAAAATCATCTAAAATAGAGTCCATATGACCCCAAACCAAACATTTTAAAATGGCCTATTAACTCTCAATTTTATGTTTTTAATAAAAACATAGGGACTATTAATGGTTATACCTTACCATCAATGGTTATATGACCTTCAATGGTTGAAAATAACCACCAAACATTGCACTAACCATTGGTGATTGTATTAAGCATCAACGGTTGACTATGTAAACCTGTGACATAGAAAAATGGCAAAATAAAGTTAAAAAATAAATTGTAAGAGTTTCATAATCCAAATGAAGATTTTAAAGTTTTATAATGATATTAATCATGTGTGAGATGTGTTTTGTCCCACTGAGCATGCCAAAATGTATAGAGAATTACATAACATGATTAGTCAAACATTAATCCAATTAATCAAAAGAAAATACATAAGATTAAATTGAATTAAGCCTATCTATTCATGCAATAATTGATAATGATAATGAAATACAAATGAAAGAAATCAAAAAACCTATACCTTTCAAAGTGAATCCATCCTCCAAGAGAGGCTCAAAAACATGTTCTCCCTTGATCAAGCATCATTGTCTTCATCAACAATGGTGGCAAACTCCTCCAATGTCTCAAGAACACTCCACAGAACCTAGGTTCATGATATGTAACTATCTAATTTGCCTATCAAATGAAGCTAATCTAAATATGAATAATAAAATGATCAAAACACAAATGAGTTTTGGAGAGATTTTATCATTATAACATTGTAATACTTGAGCTTAAGAATGATGTTCTTGGCCTCTCTATTTATAAGTTTTTAAGATTGATCAGGATCAACCATGATAGAGCGTCTCAAGATTGATATGTGTGGCCATGAATTAATCCAATTATATAATTAAATACATAAATATTCCTCATAAATATTTGGGATAGAGGGGCATTTAAGATGCATGGAGGGTCTTAATGAGGCATGGGAGATCCATAATCTTGATATTTTATGCATTTATAGCTTATGGATACCACCCCATAAAATGATTTAATTTGGTGATGTAGTTAATAGAAATCAATTTTTAAAAATGTTCAACGATTCTCATGGAAAATCAAATTAATCTCTTGATTTGGATTAATTAGCATTAAACAAAATTAATCAACATTTGTGCAATTCTTTGGAAATTGGCCCTCAATTAATCAAAATAGTCAGAAAGTCATATTACTATGTTGTAATTTGACTCAAGAAGAATTTGAAGGTGATGTTAGATGCATTAGAACTATATTCCTATTTAGGATGATGCCAACACAAAATAATTAAGGTACATGATGTGTACTCAAAATTAAAAGAAAAGAGTGATCCAGAGCACAAAATGGTGATATCATCATTTTGTAAAGAAATGAATTGATCAAAGTTAGCTAGCCCATAAAATGTATTGCCCAATTTAGGGATACATTAGCCTAAATTGGTACTTGTAAATGACAAGCTCAAAAAATTTAACACATTTTATGGATTTTGGCCTAAAATGTGTATTTGAGTGCAATTCAAGTAAGATTGATATTTTAACATAAATGGTTTTAGGAATTGGAAGTCTAAAAAAAGTATTGGGTGAAAACAAATAGCTACCAGGTGATCACAACCTAAAATAGCTACAAAATGACTATAATTAGTTGATGAATGATAAAAACCATGCACCAAATAGCTAAAATAACATGTCACATGTCTGCATCCATATGTTTCATGACTGCTTTCAACTACCAAGTGACAACAATAAGTTATTAGCTGATAATGACCAATTGTCTAGTGTTGGGCAATAATTTTTAGGCTATAGTTGTCATGCAACTACATCAAGATATCATGAAAATGTATTCCCTATTAAGTGATATCAACAAGTTATTAGGTAATAATAACCATTTTTTGGGTGGTATTATTCAAGTTATAGATTTTGGGAGACTGTACCTAGTTGTTAGGTGACTACATTCAGCTACCAAGTAGTAGGAACTATCTATTGGGAAATAAACTTTAGGATGCAACTATCGGGTAGCTGCATCTAGTTGTTAGGTGACTACAACCAAACATAATTTATCTATAGAGTTGACATGATGGATTATGATGGATTGATAAGGCATCAAAAAAATTTAAAAATAGGACAACGTATTATCTTATTTCAGCCAGAGGGCAAACACAGGTATAAATATTAAATTATATACTATTATTATTTATTCATTCCTATTAGGGTTCAATATTAATTAATATCTACAATCATTTTTATTTTATAACCCATTGATAATATTATTGAATATATGCCTCCACTTAAATATGTACTTGGGTATGAAATACCAAATAGAGGTATCAGAGCAAAATCCAATGATATGCTTGCATGGGAAGACTTACTTGGGTATTAAATCCTAGATAGAGGTCCTATATATTATTTGATTTACAATTTTTTTAATTTATTTGCATTTTTATTACAATGTTTATTAATAACTAGTTTAGAACTTTTTTGCATGTAGAACCTAATGATAATAATATCAAAGATATGCCTCCACTTGAAGATGTCACTAGGTATCAAATTCTAAATAGAACTACTAAATATTATATGATTTACTGTATTTTTAATTTTGGTAATTTCATATTAAGTACAAATTTTTAATAATAATTAAAATATTTATACCCATTTTATAAGTAGAACCCACTGATAACCCTTTTGAAAATATGCCTCCATTGGAATACCTCCCTGGGTATGAAATGTCACCACTAAATTTAAGGAAAAGGATACTAGAAGTCATCAACATGGGTGTCAATGATGAGTAACAAATACCACTAGATGATATTTATACTTAGCTAACACAATCTTTAGTTGAAAAAGCACAAAAAAATGGTGTGAAATAAGAGAAGTATGTGGATAATTGGAAGGTTGTTTAAGTCTGACTGGGAAGCTAAATACCCATTTATTGAACCTGTACAATAGGAAAATAGTTCTAAAACACCAAAAAAATGTAAATGTTTAATATGTAATTTGAAACTTGAAAATGACCACAAAATGCAACTCAATTTGGACACAATTGAGAAACATTGTGATAAAATATATGAGTTGCTAAAAGATAAAGATGGGAAAATCCAAAGAATAACAAGATGAAAAAGTAAAAAAGAATGCATCCATCAATGTTACATAATAGAGTATGAAAGTCATTGGAGACATCAATGACACCTCATTGAGAAAGGAGGAATAATTACATATCAATTCAAAAAAGTTACTTAGTCTAATCTACTTAGCACAATTTTCCACTTTATATCACATTTTGAAAAGACATAGACCAATATCTGATTTTTCAGATTATAAGATTTTATTTCAACATATGGGATTTCATAACATTCCATAATCACATTGATTAGATAGTAGTGATTGGGAATGGGGAAATGCCTCATGATGATTGAAAATAAGCATTTGAAGTAAAAAGTAAAAGCAACATGGTCTATCTCACTATCCATTGATGTGGTAATAACATTTGACAACACATCATAAGTTGACATGCATGTTTATACATTTGATAACCATTCAAAGAAATATCACCTATTATTTGTATGTTTAATGAAGGAAAACTATAATTTTAATAGCCTTTCCAAATTGGTTATTTATAATTTGGTAGATATTATTGGGATGACTTATTATGATATGGGTACCAAGTTAGTGTGTTTTAGGGTAGATGGGGAATCATTAATACAGGGGGAAAAAACTAGTCTGTGTGTTCACCTATAAATATTAGTTTCCCCATATATGAATTCAATCCACTGCATGACACATAGAATTAATCTTATAATTTTTTTATCACATTTAAAAAATTCACAAAAGTGGAGGAGATTATCTGTGGCTTGCATGCATACATGTCAAGAAGTCCAAAAAGGTTTTTAGAGTTTCATAATTTTACGATTGGAGTGAGTGATGGTAGAAAACTATTAAAATATGTTGATTCAATATCGATTTCCATACACGATCCTGTATGTAGAATATTTTAAGAATATCAATCATTGATAGGTTTTATGTTTAAATATAGGATGGATGTTGCAAGGCAAAAGATTTATTGTACCGCTTGACAAAATTTATCATATTGTATTGTTGAGGCAACAATATTCTATATATATTTTTGAATTCATATGGTTTAGCAAATATGTTTGTCAATCTCTTGATATATTATACTACTCAAATGAAAGTTTGAAGGGCCAATGGTCCATAGTTTATAAATTTTAATATATATTAAAGACTCTAGAAACTATTTGAAATTGAATAATGATCATCTTTATATTGTCATTAATGGAAAAGAGATACCACTACACACTATCCAAAGAAGAACTAATGTGGTTGAATAAAAAATTGAAGAGATACCTATATCATGGGTTATATATGATAATATCATATATGAGACATAAATAAAATTGAGTAACATTTCAAAAGGCTTATCTGCTGAAATTCAAGATTGATTTCAAAGGGATGAGTTTTTTGAAGCCATGGGAGTGGTTAATCCTATATTTTGGAATAATCTAAATGATTAAAAAATAACAAGTAATTTATGTATCAAATACATGGGTACTCTCATTAATCATTTCAATAAGCTTGTAGAAATTAGAGTTGAAGTTGAGGTTATTTTTCAAAAGGATTTACTAAAATAATAGTTAATGGATTATGGAATTACAATGGTTGAACATCATCAATCCTTATATAAACCAACAAAAATAGGTGTTATTACAAAGCTATGGAAGAAACTGTATCCCAACAGTGTTCTACAATAAATAATTAGTGAATATTTTTAATTATATAAATTGTGCCAAACAATTATTTTGGGATTGGTGGAAGATGAAAGTGTATCTTATACACTATCTTTTATCAAATCCAAACTTTGGAATAGATTGGATAAAAATCTTGATACATGTTTGAGGTTGTATGTTTCAGGTTATGTGGTGGATGAGTTTTCATATTAAAGAGCAATTTTAATTTGGAGTTATTTTACTAAAAGAAGAGGAGTCATTAATACAACAACAAAATAAGATATTTAAAAATCCATTGAGATAGTACATACACATATTAATGATGAGGCATGTGTTGCAAAAGGGTTGTTCCAACTACATGAGTTTTAGTTTGTATGTATTTCAAATATATTTGAATTAAATTTAGTCATGATAAATTTCTATCATTTATTGAACAATATTTTCTCTTTTTAATTCATAAATGAATTACGTAACAAGTAGTCTTGTATTGAATAGTACTTCATATGCTCAATTATGTTATTTATAAATGACTTAATTGATTTCTTTACCAATAATATGTATGACACTGGTGTAGTGGCATGAAAGGTATATGGACATCTAGTTTCTTAATAATGTTAACAATTATCCATTTTCATTTCAATCAAATTAATTTATTTTCCCAAAAATTTAGTCATGAAAACATTTTTAATACAAATCAAATTGAAAATCAACACTCACATTTGAAAAACATATATCATACATATAATGTAATTAAATTCATTAAAAAAATATTAATTTTCAATATAATATATAACACATCATCAAATATTTTTAAGATAATATATTGAGTTTGAAACTATTTATATAAAACCATTAAATATTAATTTAAGATGCATTGTATTTATGCATTGTATATATTGAGTTTGTAAACTATTTATATATTGTATTCTTAAAAGTTATCAATACAATGCATCTTAAATTAATATTTAATGGTTTTATATAAATACTTTCAAACTCAATATATATTGTATTTATGACTTTTAGAAGATTCATTGTATTTTTAAGAATATAATGCATCTTCTAAATAAATATTACAATTGACATTGAATCATTATTTATCAGTTTCATGTGAAGAGTTTATTTGATTTAGTATTGCAGAGGACACTCCCTCTCTATGTCTTATAATATTTTTTAGGATTCCTAATTGAAGAATGTCCTTGGCTAATATAGTCATATAAAATGAAAAAATTGGTAACTTGAGTGTGGCTAATGACACACAACCCATAGTTCCCTCTTGCTTTCTCTCATGACCCTTCTAGGCACATTTTCACTAATTCCTAGTCATCCATAGGCTTTCAAGACCTCATTCCACCTTAGTCGAGACCATTTTTTCATGCTTATTCGATCCCCCTAGGTCTTGTACCCTCAAGAAAATAACAACCAACTTGGACTATAGTGTTGGACCCTAGGGTGTCCCCTTTTTAGTGTTCTTATCCAATCACATTTTGAGTCCAGATTATCATTTTCAATTAATTCCTCCTCTTCATTATGTCGGCCTAGCATGAGTGCATTTAACCCATGAACAATAGATGCCTATATAGGCCTATTTAAAGATTATTTGGAGAGGGTTGGAAAATATCACTAAGCAAGTAAGAATACAAGCAAAACTATTCAAGCAATCTTCCTTATTATCTACATACAACTAGCCAATATACTTACAAGCTCATTCAAATTCTTACACCAACCCCTAACCACCTCAAGCATATCAATTTTTAGAATTTCTTGCATTCTCATATCAAAATTACACTAAGCACTTTCAAAGGAAGAAATACATATAGCTTGATCGCTGTTCAGAGTATTGATACATATGTAGTGTGCCCACACATGGGGTGTGAAGCATGTACAATGCATCTTACACACACTAACCTGATTCTTCTCTTAAAGTCTTATTCAAGCTTATTGAATACCTAGGATCAAAGATAAATCAGCTCTACAAGTAAATCCATTTAGACTTAAGCTTTGAAAGTTTACAAGAAGGTCATACATGAGTGGCAGATAGAACCTAGAAAGCTCAAACCTATGTGACTAGTTTAGAAAATAGTATCAAGAATAAGAATATAACATCAAACCTCAAAGTGTCTTATTTTTAGTGTTCCTATATTTTCACCAAACAAAAGCTAGTTCTAGGTTCTTGATACTATCCTAGTCTTGTACAGTCAATATCAGCCTTCATCTCAGTTGGATCAGTATAGTTCTAAGATAAGTTAAATTTATCTCTATTTACTTTATATTTTTAGAAATTCTAAACAACAATTAGAATTTACAAATTATTAGGTTAATTATGGCATAATTATTGACTAATTTACTTTACTCAGACTTTTAACTAAATAGGAAAAAAAACCCCAACTATTCCCAAAAAGGTTAAATCATTTGGTGAACCCAAATTACTTCATTTGCATATACAAACCTTAGAAACCCTAGGGTAAATTTACTACTAATTTTCATCTATTTTTTAAATTTTTATTTACATATTAAAAATAAAAATTAGCATTAAATTTTAAATTTTCATAGTAACTTTAATTTTTTTTTCAAACCCTAGTTGCCTACACTAGGTTGCAATAATTTTCTAGTAATTTTTCAATTATTTTCTAAATTTTAAATCGCATATTTAAATTAAAAAATTCATTCAAAATTCAAAATTTTATAGTAATTTATCAAAATATTTATTTTTTTAAACCCTAGTTGAATCTACTAAATCTTATTAAATCACTAATTTTCCAATAAATTTTTCATTTTTTACTTGCATATCTAACTCAAAAATCTACTTTAAATTTCAAAATTTCATAGTATTTGTTCAAATAATTATCTACTAAAACTCTAATTTCCCATACTAGGTCTCATTGCTTCTTGAGGTATCACCTTACATGTTTGTGAGCTTAGTATCTTTTTAATGCAATTTCTAGTTAACTATTTTTAGGACTTTATATTTACTATATTCAGTATTTTCTTTATATCACACTTTGCCTATTACAAATTTTTGAAAAAAAATCAATCAAATTTCAACTTGTTTTCATACTTTACCAATGGTCCAATAAACTAGTTTTGATGAAACTGATAAAAAGGAACTTTAAAAACTCTTAAATAAACACCCTAACATGCAAGATGACCATGCTTAAAATACTACAAGAAGAAAAACAAAGAGTGAATATTGGTCAATCTTCTCAAACCATAAAGTAATTAGTTACAAATTACACTATAGGGGGAACTATGTCTCAACAACCCCCTATAGCAGCCCAACCTTCTTCTTTACCACTAGCTACATCTAGTACATCTTTGTCTCTTGATAGGGCATCCCTTGTGAAAGAGATAAAATATCTTAAATCCAATATGCTACATCTTGAGCAAGGTGCCTCTAGACCTACACAGGTTTTGGATTATTTTGGTCTTTTACGTACACCATTGGCATGCCATATTGCTTCTACACCCTTGACACAAGGTTTTGTTCAACCCAAGCTTACCTTATAAGATGAAAAGGGTGATATAGAGACACATTTGAGAGAATTTTATGTAGCATTCTTGGACTATGTACAAAATGACTGGCTACTTACCAAACTATTTCTATGGAGCCTAACAAATTATGGTTTACAATGGTTCTATAGTCTATCAAAATAGTTGGTCAATGCATTCAATCCTTTACCTGACATGTTCCTAGATCATCTCAACATTAAAATTGGTGATAAAGTTTCATACGCCAAAGTTTCACAATAGAAACAAGGGCCAATGTGCATCTCATAGATTATGTTCTTTGGTATAAGACTATCTTGGCTAAGATGACTAGCCCCATGGCCGATCAAGAGTTATAGGATCTCTTCAAATAGAGTCTTATAATAGCTTTGCATGAATCAATTATGTTCAAAATATTCTCTTCCTTCACTAAATTGTGTCACACACTAAATGGAAGAGAAGTCAAATTAATTTCAATGGGCAAACTCAAGTGCACAATTATCTCAGACACAACAAACAAGAGTAACAACAAAGTCCAACACAAAATAAATCTCAATGATAACAAGAGTTAGAATCAACCTATAGTTAATGTGGCTTCAGATCCCCTCAATGAGTGGTTTTATCAACACCTCCTCAATGTAATTTTACCAATCTACCAGTTTCTCCAACCAGAGTTTTACAAAAGCTATTAAAATGTAAGATAATATCTCTTCCTCCTATTTGGAAGTTGACCCAATAAATCCTCTTCCATGAGGATATTATCAACTTGAATTTTGTGAGTTCCATAAGGCACAAGGCCATACAAAAAACATATGCATTAGTTTGAGACACAAGATACAGGGTTTAATAAATGGCAATCATATTGATCTTGGCACTTCAGTTGAGCCTCCCCAGATGAAGCCAACATAGGATAAAGTGTTGAAAATATTTTTAGATCCTTTTCCACAACATTCCAAATAGGAGATAGGGGATACATCAGGGGTTCATCATGCATATTATGTAATCCCCCACCAGATACATACATGGCACCTTTAGTTGAGTTACATCCTTTGAGCAACATGATTGGTGTATATAATTCTAGAGTTCTAGCTAGACCTTCCATATCCTTCTCAAAGTAGGAGATCATTGAGGATGATAAAAATTATCATTCACTCTTTATTAGATCTCACATTCATAATCATCTTATTCTTAGTGTTCTGATAAGTAATGGATCTAGTGTGAACATGTACACTATGACATTATTACAACATTTGGGATATTCAGAGCTTGATATTACACTGACATACATAGTTATCAATGGATTCAATAGGCACATATAGAGTTTATTGGGTGAGATTGTACTTTATCTACAAGTGGGTCCAACACATGTGGCCACACCCTTTACTATTATTCTTAGTGTAAGATTTTTTAATATGTTACTTGTTTGACCATGTATTCAAACACTTTGAGTAGTACCTTCTATAATTCATAGATGCATGAAATTCATTCATAGGTTATTACATTTGGTGGAGTTTCATATGAGTTACCACTCCCTACCTCAGAGCTATCTTCTACTTTGCAGTCACCATTTTTAGTTCAGTCACCAATTTTTTTAGCCAATAGTTTTAGTTGCTCTACCAGTTCTAGTTCTTCCTCCAATTTAGATTTAGACATAATTGAGGTATCCACTACCAACACAATGATTTCATACACCTCCACAAAGGTCTCTTTCATAATAGACATAGTTTCAAGATTCCAGATAGCTCCTAGCTATAGTATTCACACCTAGGGTAGTATTATTGAGATCTCATGCATCTACACACAAAGCACATTTTTAGATATCTTCTCTTACTTTTAAATGGGTCCATAAGAGCTCTACAGTTACATCCACTTCTCAAAGTTATAGGGGGACCCCAAATTTAGTTTTCACTTCATAGATTTCAGAGCATTTACAACATATAAAACATTTAGAGCCATAACCTTGGCCTTTTCATTATGCTTCATGATCACGCATGATTCCTCTCCTTGATATAGAACACCATGATAAGGATTCTCCCATAAGACTCATCAATTAGTATCATTTTACCTTGTAATGCATGTACATAGTTTCTATTGCTTGGTTGTACATAGCTCAAAAATTTCAAAAATACAAAAATAATACAAAATTTTAAAATAAAAAAACATTCAAAAACATCAAAAATATTTCGATTGTATGCATCATCCATGTTTTACATTGCTACTATTATGATAGACTTACATTTTATTTTCTATTATTATTGTTTGTTGATTTATCTACATTACCATGCTTCACTTGATCTTCTTTGAGTGTGTGTAGTGACATCTAAATCCTTGACTAATTCACTCTACCGATTGAGGGGGCCTCCTAATTATACATTTGAGACACACATCGATATACATACCCATTGGGGGCATATTCTATGTGACTACACCATCTAGGTTATGTCATTCCTACACCACACACTCTAGTTATCATGATGATGTACATTATTTAATAGCTTACACAGATTACTTTATCAACATTTCACTAAGTATATAACACTTATATATATCTTAACATATACCTAGTCTTTTACTAACATGTCTTGCATACCTTCACATTATTTCTTTGATTAGTTAGATCATGATTGTATTTATAGTTTTTACATGCTTTCTTTTCTTGCTTAGCATTAGCTTGATGTGATTGGATTTTCCTATTCTTATTTGTCTCCTATATGTGCCTTAGGACATTTTCCAATGTCCTTCACTTCTATTCATGTGTGTGCCTTTGGACATTTGCCAATGTCCCTTATTTATACTCTTTTATGTTCTTTTTTTAATTGTATGTGTATGCGGCATTTGGACATGCCTTGTATGCTTGATTTATATATTGAGTGACATGTGCCCATGTCCCTTGTTTGATTGGCCTCTTGGAAATATTTTGTATGCTTCTTGATTCTTTCCTTATTTGCTTGTTGCTTGATTGATTTTCAATTGTTTACAATGCCATGATCCTAATTATGCATTATTTTGCTTTCTTGGATGCCATGATAGACATCATGCTCCATCCCTCCATGAAAATTGACAATTAATAACTAACAACAAATAACTAACAACTAACCAGACTTGTCATTCCAATTCTAGTTCAATACATTACATTACATTGTATATATATATATATATATATATATATATATATATATATATATATATATATATATATATATATATATATATATATATATCTAGTCATACACGTGTCGATCTAACAATCTCTCAATACAAACCATGCTATATCTTAAGATATCTTGTTGATTATCATTATTATATCATGTATCTTTGCATCATAACACACTTATAGGATCTTTCTTCTGATAGAATTCATTATAGGGTGTTTATTCCTACCCTCAAAAGAGGGGGAAACAAAGATGGGTTTTTTTTATAGAGATCAAAACTCCTTATAGTCAAAATCTAAATTCTAAAATAGCTCAAAACAAAAATAAAAGGTCAAACCAAGTAGAACAGATTAGAAAAATAGTGATAATTCTAGCATAATTGTTAGTTTTAGTAAAGGATAACAATGTCAAACATGGACAATAACATTAGATACTAGGGTGTCCTTTTGGTGCTCCTATCCAAATAATAAGAAAACCAATTTTTTAGAAGTAGATAGAAAAGTAGGGTTAACTATAGTTTTGCGCATTTAGACCAGTTCAAAATCAATAGTTTTTAGTATACTTTTGCTTAGAGAATATAGATATAGGGGGCATCATGTGCAGCATGATGGATCTCACTTCTAGTTTTAGATACGACAATTGGTATAACTTTTAGATTGGAATCCATGTTTCAAACACTAATTATTGGGGGCAATGTGCAAGGTATATTTGTTTTCTTTTCTTTTTGATTTCAACGTTATCTAGGCATTCTCAATAATTATGTGCCTTATTCCATATATAAGTGGTTGGTATCACTTTGGAGTGGCTTTCATACAATCATAATATCCACATTTCTAAGTTCTTGAGTTTTTGAGTGGCTTCCATATAAGCCTAGTTTCTAGTTTTAGAGTGGCTTTCATACAATCCTAATTTCCATCTCTCAGAGCAGCCAAGAGTGGCCTAGTTTCTAGCATGCATTTGGCTATTCATGTCAACATTATCAAATTACATAGCATTCATGGACTTCAAGATCCATCTCATTTGACACACATTTCATACTGGTATTAGTTTATAGCTTCACTTCATGGGGTAATAATGTAACTAAAGGACTATCTAGCCTTTGTATTCTTGATCCACCGATTCAGAGGGATTGGACACATAGTCTAGACATTGATTAGCACTCGAATGATAATATAAATTCACTTAGTAGGTGATGATAGAGCCAAAGGGCCATCCTTTACATTCTTGAGCCACTACTAGGGACTTGAGGACTCAATTTTTTTCATGATATTACTCTTGGTATACCACCTTCCAGCATTACTCAGCATAATCCAACATCACTTAGCATCACAATAGGTTTTGTATTGGTTTACGTACCTGATGAGGTGTATTCATTCATTTTTCTTCCTCCCTCTCTTAGCCAAATTTGTACATTCTTATTTTAGATTTAACATATTTAATAAGAACTGATCTACTCTTTATTTTTATTACAAATTCATACTTCACAATGTGCTCTCTCTATGCACAACCAATATCATAATATATTTAAGAGCTTCACCCTTACAGGTAAGTTTAGGTATGCTTTCTATTTTTCCTTTATCCTAGTATTTTGCTTTTCTGCATCACTAGAATAAATTGGGGGAAAATGTAGTCATATAAAATGTAAAAATTGGTAACTTAAGTGTGGATAATGACACCCAACCCATAATTCCCTCTTGCTTGTTCTCATGACCCTTATAGGCACCTTTTCACTAATTCCCAATCATCCATACACTTTCAAGACCTCATTCTAGCTTAGCCAAGACCTTTTTCCATGATTATTTCAACCCCCTAATTCTTGTACCCTTAGGACAATAGCACCCAACTTGGATTATAGCACTGGACCCTAGGGTCCCTACTTTTTGGTGCTCTTATCTAACCATATTTTGAGCCTAGATTACTATTTTTCCCTGATTCCTCCTCTTCATTGTGTCAACCTAATGTGAGTGCATTTAAGCCATGACTAATATATCCCTATTATAATCCCATTCAAATATCATTTGGAGAGGGTTAGAAAATATCACTAAACAAGCAAGAATACAAACAAGACTATTCAAACAATATTCCCTATTCTCTACATATAGCTAACTAATAAAATTACAAGCTCATTCAAATCCATACACCAGCCCCCAGCCACGTCAAGCATATCTAGTTTTAGAATTTATTGCATCCTTATATCATAATTTCACTAAGCACTTTCAAGGGGATAACTACATATGGCTCGATCCCTCTTTGGAGTATTAGTATGTAGGTAGTGTGCCCACACATGAGGTGTGAAGCATGTCGAGTGCATATTACACACACTAAACCTCATCTTCTCTCAAAGTACTATTCAAGATGATTGGAGACGTATGATCAAAGATAAATTATCTCTAGAAGGAGATCCATTAAGATTTAAGCTTCAAATTTTCAAAGGTAGGGTCTTACAAGAGTGGTAGATAGAACCCCAAAAGCTTAGACCTCTATGACTAGTTTAGACAATAGAAACAAGAACATGGTTATAGAACTGGAACCTGGAGTGTCTTATTTTTTATGCTCCTATCCTTACATTGAATGAAATCTAGATCCCAGCCCCTGATACTCTCCCAGTCTTGTACAGTCAATATCAACCTTCATCTCAATCAAATCAACATAGTTCTAAGCTAAGTTATATTTCTCTCTATTTACATTCTATTTTTGGAAAGTCTAAACAATAATTAGAATTAACAAATTAGTAGGTTATTAATGGCATAATTATTGACTGATTTAATTTACTTAGACTTTTAACTAAATAGGAATAAAAACCCCAATTATTCCCAAAATGGTTAAATCAGCTGCAACATGAATGTTTTCAAGATTTGCCTTTTATCATTTATTGCATCTCTTGTAGAAAGTAATGAAGGATCCACGTCACCTATTTGAATAATGTTTTTTAAATCCAATCTATGCTCCTTGATGATTTTATTCAACGTATTATTTTTTAATTCAACAAAACAAGTTTTTATTTCAAAAATATAGCTATATTTATGCTTTTTTCTATCGTTTGGAGGTGCACTTCAAGTACCTTCACTTTATTCTTAAAATTATCATATTTTTATTAGAATTAAATGATGAATATTAATTAGATAAAAACATAAATAATTAAAAGCAAATGATAAACAACTTAGAATGAGTATGACTTACCAAAACTTTCCCCTTTTCTACATCAATAATAACCCAAAGGTTTTTGTCTTTTGCCCAATTTTTGTAGTACACCTAGGACTTTGTATTTAAATTATTAACTCTAATATGCATTATATCTAAAAATTTATCATTTCGATCATTAATAAGAATCACTACTCCATAAACAACTTAATTCAACAAAGCATCAATTTTAGATAGTTGATTTTCAACCAAATTATACAATAGGTTACATTAGGAGTGATTTTGAAATAGGGTATTTATTTCTTATATCAAAACTTTAACACTCACCTCTCATATCATCAAACACTCAAATTCTCCAAGAACAATTTATTTTACATAGGTGGTTATATTCTACACCAATAAATTATCTAAGGGAAAACTAGTAAGCTCAGGATCAATATTGTGAATCTAATGATTAGGTTGGGGAGGGGGTTAGCTAGACCCCAAAGAGCTAGATGTTGGAAACTATTTGGAATTGTCCTTTTCTCCCCTTTGACTGTGATGCCTAAATAATATCATGGGGATTGAAAAAAAAAATGATCTCCATTATCCATCCTAAAAAACTCATCATCAAGATCTATATGTTGTAAAATATTTATCCTTGAGCTGGGCATACCACTAGGAGAAAGGTTTAGAAACTTTGACATTGTCAAATGGATAGTACCACTAATTGGTACCAAAAATGAATATTTTTTCTCCCTTGGTAACAAATTGGTGGGCTAGTGGTAGTAATGTAAAATGTTGTCATTGAGAAAGGGTCTCTATAAATTGAAAAATAAATCAGATGACTAGTAAATGAGAATAAATTTAATATTTCATAATTGTTTTGTAAAAAATATAATTATGGGTGTATACCTAATTATTGAGGATGCCCTAAAGATATATATTTAAAATGAATACTTGGAGGAGGAATTTGGTAATATTGGGTGGAAGATTCAAATGATGTTACAAAATAACATGAAGCTAATCAAACACAACATATAAAATGTATAATGAAATTATAAATAATACAAATAAAATAATGGTATTACCAATAACATGAGACAAGGCCTAAGTTTGTGTCAGTTCAAATGGATAAGGTGGAAGACATGGAGGCATAATATAACTCCACATTATTTTTTATCTAGTCAATTTAAGAGGAGATGATTTGACATCCATATTTTATTCTTTGGATGCCTTGAGGGGTTGTTGACCTCTTGCCATTTATTTTCTTCTTGAAACTAGTTGTAGAATTCTTTCCTATAGGACAAAATTAATGCAATCAAATAGTGAACATTAAATAAATTTTCAATAATCAAGCATAGAACATAAATAAAGGATAGAATTACCTCTTGTTATACAACTTAAAGAGAGGTGATCTACATTTTTTAATATTGAAAACCAAATACAATTTTTGTGTTCTCCATTTGTAATTCATGAAATGCTTCATCGTATAAAGTAATAATATAATTGGTACATGTAAAAGTATAATTATCAATGGTAAGAGAAAAATTTAAATCATTGATAATTTTTTTAGATAGATTTGAACACTACTCAAGTTTTTGGCCACTCAATTTATGTAGGATGTACACCATATCCCTGATCGGTATGCCACTGCTCTTCCCTATGATACAATTCTAGCCTAAAGAATTGTAGCATGGCTAGAAGAAAATGATTGTTAATAGACTATACAAGTAGGACCCTAATGGATATTGGATTCTGCCGACCTATATGAAAAAAAAACTAGTTGAGAGAAAATTAAAATTTTAATTGATGATTGTAAATGGTTCACTATTAAGAATGTTTAGTAAATGTGTAGATTTTAAAACAATTTGTAAATGAAAAAATCAATTCAATGAACTAGTATGAACCCTCAATCTACAAGTCAAATTGAGTCTCCAGATACATTTTATCTTGATCTGTTAGAGACACATGAGTATTCATAGGGATAACATTTGTGAGGGGGAACCATTTTAATGGATGGATGTCTTTTAGGATTACACCAAATCACAAAACCCATGATTTTGCCTTCATTGTGAATATCCACTCAACACGATCGTAGATTTAACAAAAGAAGTGAGTAAAGTGGTTTTTATGTCATACTTGAGCATCTTGATAAGCCCCTCAAAACCACACTTTCTGACTCAGTCCATGTATGCATCTTCTTATTGTAAAATTCATAGTATCTATATGCACATGAGGTTCCTATATAGTATTTTGGACATAGATAAAATTGGGGTAGCCATTATGGTTCATGTGGTGCCTATGTAGTGATTTTATTTTCTACAAATCAGGGCTCTATGAGGTTAAAGTGGAAAATTAAATGTTCAAGTGTGTAAAATGAAGCATCCTGACTATATTTATAGGTATTTGGCCTTCATGAACTAACAACTAGCATCTTTGAAATAGCAGGTATTTTGTCATGTGATAGTTGTGTTGGTGAATGATAGTGCGTCTCTCATATGACTAGATTGTTATTATTATATAACCTAGTTTTTTAATGATATCCATGCTAGCTAAAGTAGGTGGCCATCTTTAGAAAGCAAACAAATAATTAGATGATGTAGTCAGGCAAACACATCATGAAATTGGGTGATCATATTCTATAACTAGGAAATCACATCCTGAAGTTGAGTGATGACTATGTTGGTGGATGATATCATAGTTATCATTTTGCCACCTCACTATCATTAACTAACCCAATAGGATAAAGACACCCAACTCTAGGATGGAATCGCTTGATTATAGGATGAATTCATTCAATAACCCAATATCACTCAGTCGAGTGACTTAATTTTGTAGGTAGGTAATTTCATCATGTAGTTAATCTTAATAACTCACCTACGCAATTATATGTCTTCCAACTATATTTTACACCATTGTGAAATTTATTCACCTAAGGACCTTTATGTTTTTTTAATATAAGCCACTAAAATTTTCACTTCTTCTAACAATAGAAGACTCAACACTTGATTGATATCATTTACAATGATATTCGTCTCTTTTATATAAACTTCTATATAAGTAATGTAATATCCTAATCTAAATGTAGGTTGACCATTACCAAATGTACTAATTTCACAAATTACTTATTTATCCTAATATATTGGACCCATATAACTAACTAAGAAGATGTGTACCACATGCTGACATCTCCTTCAAATCATATTTATTAATATATCATATCTCTAGATACATAACACAAACTATTTAAAATCAATAAAAGATAAAATAATAGTAGAATAAGATGATTGTATATTACAAATTTATGCTAATGTTTTTCTCATAATCAATTTATTTTTTTTTTTCAAAAATTGACTCTTAATTAATTTAAAGAAAATAAATGTTAGTCCAAGTGAATCCAAATATTCCTCCAAATAGACTGTTGGTCATATCTATGTATTATGACCTTCCAATCTTATATTTAAGCTCTTAACCATTTAAACAAAGAAAATTAAAATTTTGATTTACCACTATTTTTTTCATATGCTTTCAACACCATTTTTTTTTGGTTAGCATCTTCTATTTGTATTACAACATATATTTTGGGCTCAACAATTCATATAAATAACTTCTGAATTGGGTAAGTGTTGTTTGTAAAATAATGTGTATTAGTTATTTATTGATTTGTCTTTAGTATAAAAATCAAATTTCATATAACCTTTCTCTTTTCATATTTTATGAGTAATGAAAATAAATGTATTTCATTTTGTCTCTTTTTTTTTTTTGCAATGTTACACCATAAATTGATTTTTCTACTTATATAGAATCTATTATTTGTACATATATATATTTTTGGAAATATATAGTTGATAGTCAAGATTAGATTAGACAAGATAGAAAACACACGCTTGTGACAATAAACATTTTTATATTTACTTAGCTTAAAATTGTTAATAAATTTTACATAGAAAATGTGAATCTGATAACTTTGCAAATAGATCCATGTTCATATCAACATTTTATCATATTACAATCTTGTACTTAACCTCTTAGTTATTCAAATAATGAAAATCTTAATTTTATATGATATTTTCTTACATGTTTTCAACATTCATTCTCTAGCACCATCTTGTATGTTATTTTGCAGGAAAAAAACTTGAGCTCAATAATTCCTAAAAAATAATATAAATTTACTATTTTATTGGCATTCATAGACATTTTCAACTAGTTAGCGTTTTTAAATATAACTATTCAAATTATTATTGTTACATGAATTGATGGTGAACCTTCATCTCTATTTATTTTTGTTTTCTTTTCCCTTTTTAGTACTTGTGAAGCAAGTTAATTGTATGTTATTGTAATTTGGGTGAAGATCACTTACAAAATAACAGACACTTATGATTTTATGTATAATTTTGATTATGAATTGTTTCATTGAATGTCAATTTTTTTATGTCATCATATTTTAGTTGCATTTTTATTTTTATTGAATCCAAGTGTACCTTCTATTATTTTAAAATTTTAATGACTTCTATTCTAACCCTAAAGAATGTTAGCATTAACACCACTATTGTAAAAGGTATTAATAACCAGTCTTTCTTTAATAATGTAATTATTGTCCTCTATTTTGTCTATGTGTGACAAATCATATATTTGTTTCAAATGTCTTTGCTAAATTTTAGTTTATATACAACATCTTTCTGTTTGTAATTCCATTATGATGAAGAACAATGTTCAGTTTTGTTTTGCCTCTCTTCTTATTTAAACTATTCAATATTTAAATAATCACAAGTTAAAATTACAATACACTTTTTTGCAAGATTCACATATCCTTTGCATTTATAAATCTTGTTATTATTTGATATGTACTATCCATTTCATGATTCTTGTTAAAATTGATGATGATTTTAGTTGGACTTGCAAATGGAATAGAATTCAAGCAAATGCTAGTCCTTTCATTTAAATTATACAAAAAATATTTTAAATTCCATATATATATATATATATATATATATATATATATATATATATATATATATATATATATATATATATATATATATATAACTTGTATAATAGTATATTTACATATAAATATACATTATTTTTTTGAACCATTTTAGAGTGTTTTAATTGTCTACTAATTTCATTTTCACATACAAATAGTTTGACATACATTAAAGCATTTAAAAAATATTTGTTATAAATGAAACAATTTTATTTCAATTCATGCATTAAAGAACCTTGTGTGTGTGTGTGTGTGTGTGTGTGTGTGTGTGTGTGTGTGTGTGTGTGTGTGTGTGTGTGTGTGTGTGTGTGTGTGTGTGTGTGTGTGTGTGTGTGTGTGTGTGTGTGTGTATATATATATATATATATATATATATATATATATATATATAAACCTTGTATAATAGTATATTTACATATAAATATACATTATTTTTTTGAAACATTTTAGAGTGTTTTAATTGTCTACTAATTTCATTTTCACATACAAATAGTTTGACATATATTAAAGCATTTAAAAAATATTTGTTATAAATGAAACAATTTTGTTTCAATTCATGCATTAAAGAACCCAAAGACTATTTTCTTAAATAATATTTTTAGGAATACATTTGTTATATTTAAAAAATAAAACATATGATTTTCATATTTGATAAATAAACTAAGAACTATTGTAAAATGACTTAAAATTATACAACTAATTTTTGAAAAATTATATCATAGTGAATGGTTGTTGGTTTAACTGGTGAAGTTGCTTGCTTCATAAAGAACCTATCAGGGATCAATTTTTTATGCTAACAAAACCTAACATACAAAAAAGGATACCCTTCAGTGGATGTAAGAACCCGACTTGAATAAAAATGTGGCTGCCATAAAAATGTGGCTACACACAATGTACCTATTTATGTGTTCATCACACAAATACATAATTTTATGAATTTAATTTATTATAATAATGATTAAAATTGAATAAATTCATTTATCTTGAATATGATAATTACATTAACTATATTCTTCATTGGAGAGAGTTAATATAATCAATGCCATTTCATAGTGCCAGTTGTGGCATTGCAACCACTCTAACTCTTAACTCATTTACCTTGACTATAATAAATACGTTACCTAGATTCTTTGTTGGAGAGAGTTAATATACTCAATGCCATTTATTATTATTGGTTATGCCATTATAGTAAATCTAAATCTAACTCTGTTAGGTTTTGGCAAAAAAATTTCTTAAATTCAAAGCAAAATATTTATGCATATAACTCACCAACCTTCATGGCTATTAGAAATTAGAGGATCTACTATAGTATTCAAAGTGATTTGTTATCTAATATAATACTATTGTTATTCATTCCTAATGGAAGTGGTAGTAACTATCAAGTCTCATTTTTCTCAATTGCTTCAATCTCATCATCCATAGCTTTTACCAAATTCTCATTTTTAATTACATCTTTGTAAATAAAGAATAATTAAATCATCATTGGATTCATTTTATAGTAGGTGATGTTGAAGTAGATTGGGTAACTGAATTGGTATTAAAAATATGAGACTAATTTGATATAATTTAACTTAACTCTATCATTTCACGTTGCTACTGTTTGTTTTTCAATTCCAATCAAATTCTTTTTTTCTTCAAACTCTACATCTCTATTGATTATAATCTATTTTGTAACTAAATTCTATAACTTGTATATGTTTTATTGTTTAATGTAAAATGAAGACAAATTTCTCTCTATTATAATCCATGTTCTTTCTTTTCTCTTCAAGTATATATTCATAATGTGATCTAGGAATTTGACTCAAGAGAGGATGGTTAGTATGGAGTTAGTTACAAAATGAAAAGAAAATGAAATAAACAGATTAATAGTATAATATCTCTAGGCCTATACACTAGGGAGAGCTTAGTTAACAAAAACAAATGAAAAACACAACTAAAAAGTAAGGAATGAAAACACAAGAATTACTTCACCTTCCGTGGATGCTCCAAATGCCTTTGTAGTGGTGGTTTGTTTAGCTTGTACTCATGAAGTCTTCATCAAAGGAGGCTTGGATATCTCCTCTTCTCCTTGACACCTTTGGCTTGTGGCTTGGCATCAATTTGGCATGGTAACACTAGTAGAAATGGATTTTTGAAGATAGTTGTGCATTATAATTTTTCACCGAAAATAGTTTAAAAATGATGTTCATGGCCTCTCTATTTATAGATTTTTGAGAATGTCTAGAATCAATCTGAACTATCCATCTCAAGATTGAGATGTGTGGTTGAGGATTAATTCAATTTTTGGAATTAAGTTTATAATTATCCTCATCATGACATTAGAATAAGGGGAAATTAAGAGGCATGGAGGGCATCACATAAGGCATTGATGAGGCATGAATGGCATGAATCTTGATATTTATGACATTTATGGCCTAGGGATGTCTTCCCAAGAAATGAGGTCACTTGATGATGAAAATATTTAATATTCATTTCTAAAAACAAGTTTTCAACAAGTTTCCATGGAATTTATTAATTAGGCCTTAATTTGGGTTAGTTACCTCTTAAGCATGATTAAGCACTTTATGCATAAATTACTCAAATTGATCATAATGCCTTGTTATTGGTCCAAAATTTGACTATATTAGAATTGGAAGGTGATTGCAGATGCATTAGATGCATATTCCCATTTAGGATGTTACCAAAAATAAATAACAAAGGCACATCTCTCATTTAAAATATTTAATAGGAAAGAGCAATCCAGAGTACCCAAGTGCAAATTTGGCATTTTGACTCAAAATGAATTAATCAAAGTTAGTTGGCCCATAAATTACATTGCCCCATTTAGGGATACCCTGGCCAAAATCAACACTTGAATATGTCAATTTCACATCATTTATAATGTTTTAGTGTTTTTAAGCCAAATTATGCATTTTAGGTGGAAATTGGTCAAAACCCTAATTGGAGGTCATTGGTGGCCAGTTTTAGGTGTCTATAATTTACCCCTATTTGGGAAGATGTTGCAAGATATACGCACAGTAATATCTTTTCAAAGAATGAGAGATGGCCTATATGCCAAAAAGAAATGATGGTTGAAGAACAAATCTCCAAATGGTTTTGGGAAGCCTATGATGATGTCCCCTCGAGGGAGTGGCTATCACATTTGTTGATGGACAGTCCCTCGAAAAGAAATAAGAAGAAAGGTGGAATTAAATCGTGGTTGAGATTAATCCAAATCAGAAAATGCTTGCATGTATTGATGTAAAAAGGATGCTGATTTGCCCAAAGGTAGTTAAAATCAAGAATAAAAGTCAAAATAATTATTTGCCCATAGGTAGTTATAATCATTAAGAGGACCTAGATTGGCTAAAGATGATTGTGCCTAGTTAGGGCTGATTAGAATGCATAAATCAAGGATATAACATAGAATATAGATTAAAGATGAGTGGGTACAAAGTGATGAAATAGATGGATAGAAGAATACTATTGATCATTAGAAATGATTTAATTATACTTCTCAATGAGGAGATGCTCATCCTAATTAATAATGATACAACTAGAATGGTCAAATGAGTTGATTTGATAAATGGTGGGATGGAAGGATTTGCCAAGGTACCAAGGAGAAACTTCTATAGATCCATTTATTTTAGACCTTTTTGAATCTAATTTTTTCTATAGCATGTGATGGTAGGCTTCATGATAGAACACCATGAAGACTTGGCAAAAATATGCATAAGGACTGACTCCTGATATCCAATAAACACTCAAAAAATAATACACCAATGATAAAAACCATGATGATAATATTAACATATGAATATGGATAGACTTAAGAATAATGTACTCAAGGAATCACCCAATGAACACATATAGACTGAGTCAAGGCAATAGTACTAAAAGCGAACAAACAAGCAAGTGAACAAACAAACAAACAACCTAAAAATAAAAAAACAAATAGAAAGCTTGAAAACAAATATCCCAGTAAGGTGGATCAAGGATAAATAACTACACTTAGATAGGACAAATATTTTTGGATTTTGAAATATTATGAATATTTTTGGAATTTTGAGGTATCTTAACTTGTTATAGAATGACAAGATACATGCTCACAAAACAATGAGAGCATTTAGCTTAGGTTACTCACAAAATAGTGAGAGCATATGGGAAGGGGGGCTGAGATGACCTCAACATGAATTGAGAATGACACACATAGTCCTAAAATAACCTCAAGTCATAGTAATTCCATCCACATAAAAGGTGGGGAAAAACTAACTAGGTCCCAACAAGTTCTCAAATTTGGCAAATGGCTAGTCAAATGAAAATAGTAATGGCAAGGTGATATGTCAATGCATGATAAACAAGTGTTGCCCCTAGTTTTCCCATAGGTGGTTCTAACTAAGATACAACAACATAGATTAATGATACTAATTTTCCCATAGGTGGTTATAATTAGTAGCAAGATTGGTGAAAGATTGATTTGCCCATAGGCAGTTATAATCAAGCCCACATAAACAAATATGGTTATAAGATGAAAGATATCTTGCCAGATCAACTGTCAAACTAATTTCATAGACTGTTATTATAAACACAGACTAAATTGGTTGTTGAAACTTGATTGGAATCCCCTCATAAAAGGTGTGAGAAGAACCAAATGAACCAAGATCAAAACAAGATTGGGTAGGATGACTAAAACTACGATTTTGTCTAGATAGGAATGGAATGATAGGATGATATGGTATTTATATAGATAATGATGGTCTATATAGATTAGATAAAATGGTAAGAGGGTTTCCCCTAAGTGATGGGGTAAATGGTAGGAATATTCATTAATAGAAAATAGATATGTAACAATGACAATGGTATGGTACATGTTTTTAGCTTGGGTGTGGTTTTTTATTCTATTGTTCTTGTTGATGGGGAGATGCATATCCTAATCAACAAATGATACAAATAAAATACTTGATCATGTTAATTTCTAGCCCACACCTCATATAAATAGTTGCTCTATCAAAAACTTGATACAGATTTGGTTGTCAAGAATTCTTTTGTGATCTTCGTTGGTAATTGATTCTAATTCCTTCAAGCACCAAAACAAATTATATTTGTAGCCTCTATAAAGTAAAGTGTGGCCATGGATGGTAAACAAGGATAAATAATGTATGGTAGGTTTGATTATGAAATGGAATGGTAGATGATAATGGAATGTATAATGGTGGGGAAATAAATGAAGATCAAGACTTTTAGTCACACATAATATTCTTATTGTCAGATTCAACCTATTTTTGGTTGTGGCAAGGCTGAATACTTGTTCTCTTGATAGGACCACTAGATTTTTCTATTATATGATCTTGAGAGTAGCTACCATCTGATTAGGTTGTAGATTGGAAGCTATTTCAATTTGATCTTTGATTTTGTCTTCATCAAGTAATGAAAAACTTATGTGATCAACTATTGGTGCCTCAACGAGGTTTTCACCAATGAAGTTGTCTTGATTGTCCTATAGCACGCTAGAGAAGGTTTCAATAAGGAATGTGGACTTTTGACTTTGATTATCTTCTAGCACTTTCAAAAAAGTGTCACTAAAATAGGCTAAGTTTGATCTTTGCTTATCCCCTAGCACCTCCAAAAAGGTTTCACTAGGAGAGCACTCTTCTGCTACATGAATGTTGTCTTGGCCTCCTTTCTCTTCTTCAACTTCTATGTTCAATGGATGTAGTTAAAAAAGTGTGATTCTATTAATTCTAATCAACACTTGTAAGAGATGAAATGTCAATAATATGGATATCTTGGTTGATGTTAATAGCTTATGGAATGGTAATGGAATGGGTAGAGGTTGCACAATCCTCATAGAAGATACTAGGATAACTTTTGTTGATGCTGAAGTACTCATCCTCAAAAATTGTAGAAGGATCAAAAATGCATTCAAACTGATCTATAAGGCATGTATAACCAATTTTGTAATAATCATGAACATATTCTTCTTATGAATCTGTTTCTAACTCAAGGGACTCTAAATCTGATGTTGAGACTGATGTTGATTCTAATTATGATGTCGGTTCAAGAATAGAACTTGACTCTAATTATAATTATTCATTTTATGGGTACTCTATTATAACGATGTCTTGTTGAATATTTAGTTTTGGACATGTAACAGTTTGTGATGGCATAATGGGCTCCACAAAGAATAGTTTGTCAAAGTGAGACTCCTCCAGGATGGGAAATAGGTCAAGAGACAATTCCTTAGAGACTAGCTTGTCAATAGGAGGCTTTTGAAAATTAGGCACATGGTCAAGGTAATGATTTTCTTAAAGGTGGTTATAATCATTAAGAAGTGACTCAATAAAGACTGGATTATTAGAGTGAGACTCCTCGATAATTGGTATAGGATCAATAGGTAATTCATCATAGGTTGACTTATCATAAGTGGTTAGTTGAACAAAAATATCTTGGAATGGTTGGTTTTCTTGGCCTTGTTTTCTAATGAGTTGTAAAATACTAGTTTTAAACAAAGCTTGGTCTTTGAATTATTAGATCAATTGAGGTTTGGATGGGATTGGTACTAGATGGGGAATGGTATATGGTTGGATAATGGTAAGGCCTTGGGGAGAATTATTACTCATATGATCCAAAGGATAAAGTCCTGAGATGGTAATGATAGGGTGTTGTGGAGCATGATTGCTCACATAAGCCAAAAAACTAGGTCCTATAATAATGAAGGGGCATTGTGGATCTTGATTGCTTGCACAAATCAAAGGATGAGGTCCTGGTATAGAAATGGTTAGGAATTATGGATCTTAGTTTCTTGCACAAACCAAAAGATGAGGTCTAGGAATGGTAATGGTACTCCTTGGATATTGTAGAGCTTAATAACAAATATAATCCAAAGGAGGCTTAGGGGTAGTCGATGATTAGATAACAAAAGGACATCGTGGAACTTGATTTTTTACACAAGCCAAATCATCCAAGTCTTCCTCATAAATCATATCATCTCAGTCGTGAGTTGGCTCATAAGCTATTTATTGGCTTTGTTTCATGTATTGATTATTGAAAAGAGAGTATGGATTCATATCTCAAACAAAATTATCTGTAGTTGGGTCTTTGAATTCCTCTTCACAAGCCTCTTCATACCAATCAAGGTTTTGAGTTAGATTTTAAGTTTCTTCGTGAATTTGTTCCCATTAGTGGTTAATATGAGGTGGATAGAAATCTTTTTCACAAACCATATTAGTATCATTGGGGTCCTAAAAAAATCCATAAAAGTTTTTTGGTGCAACCATTCTATCATAAGTCAGATTGTAAGTGACTCCACCATAAGTGTAGTCAGACATATCTACATAAATGATGAAAGCTATGAAAAAAAATATTAGAGTTCTAAACACTCTAAAAAACTATGTCCAAAGGACAAATGGTTCAAGATTGGTATAACTTGGTCAAAAGGTGGAGTTGTATCTCTAATGTAGTTTAAAAGTGGAACTATATCTCCAAAATTATTTTTGCTAAGACTTGGCATAAAATATCCTAATGTCAAATGTCTAATGTCATGTGTCATATGCACAAAAGGTCAAGCATCTAAATAAAAATTGGCATGTCAAAGGTCTAGGTCAAAGTGTTCCAAATAAGGTATAAACTAAGAAAGGGAAAGTTGAGTGACTAGGTCTTTTGTCTAAAAAAATAGCCATGTGCTAGGAATTTTGGCCAAACGGCATCAAAAGCTAGACTTGAAACAAAGACTAATGTGATATGATTTAATCTAATAAGTTTGGAAACAACTGACATAGGCTTGACACATGAAATCAAACATAAACATGATCAATTGGCATAAGGCATAAGACAAAATTATCTTTAAAAGATGCTATATTCTCCCTGATAAAGGCACAAATAATGATGAGGATAGGCATTAAAAAAATAAACCATCAATAGTTTTTAAATTTAGGTAATCGATTAACTGAAGTTATGCAACCCAAAAGAGAAATATCTATGTATTAACCCCATTAATTAAAGCCTAAATAGAAATCAATCAATATTCAGATCCAAACTTAACAAGGTTAATTGAAAACTCAACATTGAAAACTAGGATTTGACTAAACAAACTAGACAAGATTGGACAACATGACAACACAACATAAATGTATAAATGGTATACATAAAATGGTTTGAAACAAATAGTTTTGATACAATGTGAAACAAGTCTTAAAACAAATTGAGCAGCCTAACGACATAATCATACTCAAATAATGTGGTCAATGTTATGTTTCAAAGACTTAAAATGCTCAAAATGTTTTGACATGATTTGGGTAGCATAACACTACCCTTCACAACTCAAATGCATTGTTTTAACATGGATTATGAACAAACAAATAAGTTTTAGTCTCAAAACATACCAAGAAAAAATGACCAAAATACACTAAGTATAATCATCCAAATCCTAGCAAAGGTATGGCAAAATGGGGTTTACTAAACTAGCAAGGTTTTGATCCTTCAAGGGGAATCAATTACATAGTGACTTTCACATCAAATGATGCAAAAGACAATCATGAAAATTGGGTGACCATAACATTGGATAGTTATAGAAAGGTTTAGTCCTTTTTACAACCACTACATCCTACTATTCGCTTAGTGTAGTGCGATGCCCAAATGAAGATACATCCCATATGGAACTCTAAAGGATTCAAATAAAGTCAATGCTGAGACATGAAACCTCAGGTTGAAGCTTCCCTAAAAAACTCATGGGAGGTAATGACGTCCCCCTTGTAAGCCAAGTTTGCATGAAAATAAAGAAAGCATAAAATAAAAAGACTTTAGGGTTGTTTTCAAGGTCACCCAAACTTTGATGAGTTTTTGGAGAGTGTTTTAGATGACATTATTTCTAAGCCTTGGACTAGGATACTTGTAATATGAATGGCATTTTTGATTCCAAGGGTTCCCTAAAGGGGACAAATAGAAGATCATACATGTAACATTCCTTTTTTTTGCCAAACAAAAAATAATCTAAACAACTATTGCAACCAAGAATTGAAAAATGTGTTCAATTTTAAACCCAAATGAAAAGTTTGGTGGTGTTCATTTGACCCCTTGGTCTTAGTTGCAAACTTTGAAAATATTCACCAAAAACATTTAAATCCTTTGTTAAATACCCAAAACAAGGTTCCTAATTGATTTTTAAGTATGAAAAGGTGATTTAAACATGTTTTGAAATAATATCAATCTTGGTCTTGCAACAAAATTGTTAGCATGTCCTTTAGATTTGAAGCTCTTTTTAGCTTAAAACAATGAACTTTGAAAACGTAGCTCTTGGGTCTATGTTTTTGGAAAAACATAGTGATCAACATCAGTTATTACCACTGATGTTGGTTAAGATATGTAACCGATGTCAGTCTTACTTGCTGACATCAGTTATTGTGTAAAACCGTGGCAAGCAAAAATGGCAAAATAAAGTTAAAAAATCATTTTTAAAGAGTTTTAAGGGCCCAAATAAATATTTTAGAGTTGCCAAAGGATATACTTTAGGTATGAGATGCATCTAGTCCCACTGGATGTGCCATTACGTTATCTATGAATTTGACTCAAGAGAGGATGATTAGTATGGTGTTAGTTCCAAAATGAAAATAAAATGAAATAAACACACTAATAGCATAACATCTATAAGCCTAGACACTAGGGAGAGCTTAACTAACAAAAAAAAATGACAAAAACAACTAAAAATCAAATAATGAAAACACAAGAATTCCTTCACCTTCCTTGGATGCTCTAAATGCCTTTGTAGTGGTGGCTTACTTGGCTTGTGTTCATGAAGTCTTCATCAAAGGAGGCTTGGCTATCTCCTCTTCTCCTTGACACCTTTGGCTTGTGGATTCACATGGCTTGGCATTAATTTGGCATGGTAATATTAGTAGCAATGGCTTATTGAATATATTTGTGCATTATAACTTTGTACCAAAAATAACTTAAAAATGATATTCATGGCCTCTCTATTTATAGATTTTTGAGAATGTATAGAATCAGCCTCAATCATCCATCTCAAGATTAAGATGTGTGGTTGAGGATTATTTCAATTTTTACAATTAAGTTTGTAATTATCCTCATCATGACATTGGAAGAAGGGGAAATTAAGAGGCATGCAGGGCATCATGAAAGGCATGAAGGGCATCAATCATGATATTTGTGGCATTTACGGCCTAGGGATGTCTTTCCAAGAAATGAGGACACTTGATGATGCAGATATTCAATATTCATTCCTAAAAATAAGTATTCAACAAGTTTCCATTGAATTTATTAATTAGGCCTTGATTTGGGTTAATTACCTCTTAAGCATGATTAAGCACTTTGTGCACAAATTACTCGAATTGATCAGAATGCCTTGTTATTGGTCCAAAATTTGATTGGATTAAAATTAGAAGGTGATTTTAGATGCATTTAATGTATATTCCCATTTAGGATGTTAAAAATAAAAAATAACAAAAGCATGTCTCTTGTGTAAAATATTTGATAGGAAAGAGCAATCTAGAGCACCTAGATGTAAATTTGGCATTTTGACTCGAAATGAACTGATCAAAGTTAGTTAGCCCATAAATTGCATTACCCCATTTAGGGATACCCTAGCCAAAATCAACACTTGAATATGTTAGTTTCATATCATTTAGCATGTTTTAGTGTTTTAAAGCCAAATTGTGCATTTTGGGTGGAAATTGGTCAAAAGCCTAGTTGGAGGTCATCGGTGGCTAGTTTTAGGTGTCTACACATAAGAAATGCATCAAAAAACTCTCAAGTTTGAAACAATATATTTCATATTACTCCATGTTTCTTATGGAATCATATCATTTACATTTTTTCATAGTACATCAATTCATCTCAAAATACATGTGGTATATGTTTGGTTTTTAACATGCTTCTCATCATTTTTTCAATAGTTCCATTTTTTCTTTTTGAAACACCATTTTATTATGGTGTATACTTTGTAAGAATTATTTGTTTTTCAAAAATCTCATTGACTTACAGAAGTTTATAAATTATTTATAAATATGTTAATCACTTACAGATTCATTATAAACACTTTATAAAGTGTCTACTTCTTTTAATCAAAGCTTTAAACTATTGAAATATTCCAAAAAGGTTCTGATTTTTCGATAACAACACCCTTGTCTTGTTTGATACAATTATCATTAAAAATCACCAAATACAATGGTTTTGATCAGATATATCAATATATATTATAAATAATGAGATATGTATATTTCTTCCAATTTATTAAATATAGGTTATACTTGGATCTTAAGCTAAAAATGTAAGTTTTCCTCTATATCAATGTAGTTTCTCATACTTCCATGCACACTCATGATATAATGTCCTACTTTTTATGGGCTCAATTTCTCCTCCCAAGAAAATACAAACCTTGATTTTATATATATCAATGTATTTTATCATACTTCATGCACACTCATGATATAATGGCCTACTTCTTAAGGATTTAGTCTCTTAACAAAACTGAAACTATCAAGGCAATAAAATTACCAACAAGCCAAGATCTGAAAAAATAATCAGAATTGATTCATATTGATTACATTTAAATAATTACAAACCCAAACCATGATTAAATAAGCCTTAACTTGGAATTATATTTGACATGCAAATTTTTGAAAAAAAGCTAAAATATAAAAAAAAATGTTATTTTTACCAACTGCTATTTATAGTAAGTTTCACATGCAAGTGTGTTTAGCTCAAAAAATATTCTAAAATATTATAAACACTAAAATTAACCTATGGGATTAAATTCAATTGAAATTGATGTTTGGTCCAAAAAATACACAATTTCTAAAAATAGAAAATTTCCAAAAGAAAGCATTAAATGATAATTATGGACCCTCAGATGATCATGTATGGCCTATGAAAAATATTCAAAATAATTATATGTGGATAGTGTGTCTTTGAATAGCAAAAAACTTTTTGATACAGTCATTTTGGTGCGTAGAAGAGATCAAACAGAGATATGGGTCAAAAGTTATGGCCTCTAGAAGTTGGCCTATTTTTCTGCATCATTCTCCTCTGATTGAAAATAATTCAGCTCATGCAAGTTGCCTTGGTTGTACTACTACCAATTTTATTTATCAATACTATTTAACTCCCATTCTATAATCCAATTGTCATATTCTTGCTGCAATCCTTCCCACTATACCAAATACCTATTATAATTCTCTTGGCTTGTGCTCATTGTCTTCATATCCAAAACCTACACTATTTTTTCCTTCTTCTTTGGAACTTATTTATCCAAATTTAATTATTCATTTTCATCACCTTCACCATCATCTCAATTAAATTAATATAAATATGAAACATTAAATACTGAGGAGATATCAAAATTCTATGGTAAACTCACCTCATAAGCATTGTCCCTGATTTCCTTCACAATTTTGTATGGTCCAATTTTCTTGTACTTCAACTTGTTGTATGTGCCTTTTGGAAATATTTCTTTCAAAAAGTAAACCATTACTAAACCCCCTTCTTCAAATACATTGGATATTATTCTAACATCTTTGTTGCTTTATATTTCTCATTACTTTCCTATAACTTTCTTCTTAGTCCTTGCAACTGTTGCATATGCTCTACAAATACTTCTACATCATCACTAACTCAATCTAGAATTTGGTAATTGTACCAAATCTAAAATACCCATAGGATTTATCCCATAAATAAGTTTAAATGGTGACTTTCATGTTGATCTATTCATTTAACTATTATATGCAAACTCAGCTTATGGTAAAGCTAGGTCCCATTACTTGGGCTTCTCTTCCACTATGCATCTCAATAAATTTTTCAATATTCTATTGACAACTTATGTCTATCCATCTATTTGTGGGTGGTATGCACTAATGAATTTTAGTTTAGTACCTATATTCTTCCACAAAATCCTCCAAAAATGACTTAAATTTTTTGTGTCCCTATTTAAAGTAATAGTTTTTGGAACATCATGCAATCTCACAATATCTTTAAAAAATAATTTTACAACTCTAGTGGCATCATTAGTTTTATTACATGCAATGAAATGAACCATTTTAGAAAATTTGTCTATAATATCAAAAATTGAATTATTACCTCTCTGTGTGTTTGGTAATCTTAACACAAAATCCATACTTAAATCTATCCATGGTCCTCTTGAAACTGGTAATGGCATGTATAGTCCAGTATTTTGTGCATGTCCTTTAGCCACTTGACATATTACACACTTTAAAACATACTTTGTCACATATCTCTTCATCTTTGACCAAAAATACTTTTCCTCCACCAAAACTATTGCCTTCATCTTACCAAAATGTCTAGCCAAACTACTACTATGTAACTCTCTTATTATATTATCTCATAAAGACCCAACTGGTATGCATAATTATTTCTCTTTGAATAGATAACCTTCTCATATAAGATACTCATCATGAATAGTATCTATCTCACATATTAATGGATTCTTGAACTATTTAATTACCTTATCAAAATATAAATCAATATCATATAATTCTTTGATAGCTTCAAATCCAACTACTTCACTCACTATAGTATTTAATAATGCTACTCTCCTACTCAATGCATCAGCTACTTGATTTTGCTTTTCTTATTTATGTTTCAACACAAAAGTATACCCCTACAAGAAAGAAACCCATTTTGCATGCCTATTATTCAACTTCTTTTGTGTTTTCACATACTTTAAAGCCTCATGATCTATAAATAGTATAAACTCCTTAGGCACCAAGTAATACCTCTAATGTCTTAATGCTTGTACAACTTCATAAAATTAAACATCATAGGTAGAATAATTTTTTCTTACCTCATTCAATTTCTCATTAAAATATGTTATTGGCTTTCCTTTTTGACTTAGCACAACACCAATTTTCACAAATGAAGCATCACAATCAACCTCAAACACTTTGTTAAAATTTGGTAATATTAAAATTAGTCTTTCTATAATCTTCTTCTTAAAAAATTCAAAGATTTATGTGGCTGCTCTAGTCGATGCAAATTCCTTCCCTCTCATGCAATTTATTATTGGTGCCACAATACTACTAATTTTTTTAATAATTTTTATGTAAAATGTTGATAAACCATGAAAAATTCTTACCTCTATAATGTTTTTTGGAATAGGCCACACAATAATTACCTTTATATTTTCTTCATCCATTCTCACACCATCTACTGAAACTACAAATCCCAAAAATACCAAACTATTTTGCATAAAACTGTACTTTTTCAAAATTTCATACTTCTCTTTTCTTAAAAAATCTAGTATCATTCTTAAATGTTGTATGTATTCTTATTTAGTCTTACTTAATATAAAAATATCATCAAAATAAAAAACCAATATCTAAGGAGTGGTTATCAGATTTGAATTTGTGAAGATGAGTGGAAAAAACTAGGGATGGCTTATATGAGTGGATAGTGATGTGCTTCGGATTATCATAACATTGTATTCATCATCCTCATAAATGTGCTAGGTACATTAGATAATCTGAATCACATCACCATCCACTCATATAAGCCATCCCTAGTTTTTTCCACTCATCTTCACAAATTCAAATCTGATAATAACCACTCCTTAGATCAATCTTAGTAAAATATTTTGGTCCTAAAAGCACATTGATCATATCATATAAATTAGGTATAGGAAATCTATACTTGATTGTGATTTTATTAATGGCTCTACCTTCCACACACATTCTCCATACTCCATCTTTATTCAGAGTTAGCAAAACCAGTGTTGCACATGGACTCATACTCTCCCTTCTTAAATTCTTTCTTAACAATTCAATAACTTATTTATTTAATTTTGCATGTTCTACTAGATTTATCCTATAAGCTACTTGATTGGGTAGAGCTAATTATGGAATCAAATCAATATGATGCTGAATATCTATTTTTAGTGGTAAACTATCTGTTAAATCATCAGGCATAACATCTACATATTCTGCTAATAGTCTTGATGCTTTTGTTGGTATTTTCACCATTTTTGTGTCTTCATTCTTTACTACTAATACATAACAATAACCTACCACATTCAAATCTTGGATAGATTCTTTAATAGAAATAATGTTTTCTGCCTTCTCTTCCTCTTTAAGAGGTAATGAAACTACCTTTATGCCACCTTTCCAAAATGTATATGTGTTCTTTGTTTGATCATGAACTACTTTCTTATCAAATTTTCATGGCCTCCCCAATAACAAATAGTATGCATCCATCAAAATAACAACACCTTTTATCTATAAAAAATGATTAAGCACATTTTATCTACTATAGCCTCATTCCCTTTCTTAAACCATAAAATTTGATAATGAATATAATTTTTTTCACATTAAAAATTTAGTTTCTTTATCATTTCTTTAGAAACCATATTTTCACAACTACCACCATCTATAATTACTTTGCATAACTTTCCACCTAAAGTACATATTATTAAAAAAATGTTTGATCAAAGACATGGATCACCACCTTCTTTATTCTACACTTGTTCTTTCCTTGGAGTGATCATTACTCTTTTCATCATGAGATTCTCTCCAACATCTTCTAGTGCAACTTTACTATTTTTTTCTTTTATCTCAGCATCAACTAGATTCACTCTTAGGTGATCTTCTTACCTCCTTTCTTGATATTGATATTCCTAACACTCAAATTATTTATGCCATTCTTCTCCAAATCTATAACAAACATAAGAGTGTTGATTCAAAAATCATCCTCTATCACCACTGTAACCCTGTCCTCTCTGAAACCCTCTTTCTCATTGTTGGAATTGAAACACTTGTGTATTATCATCTTGCCCTTCTCTCCACATGATGATTCACCTTTATTGGTATCAAACCCACCTATGGTGGTATTAAACCCACCTCATCCCTTTATTGTAATTAGAGTTGACATGTAAATTTTCCAAAAAAAACTAAAATCTAAAAAAAATTGCTATTTGTAGCTACTGCTACTTATAGTAAGTTTCATATGCAAGCACGTGCAGATCTAAAAATCTTCTAAAATATTCTAAACACTAAAATTATCCTATGGGATGAATTTTAACTAAATTTGACATCTGGTCCTAAAAATAAATAATTTCTATAAAAAATCTTGAAAAAATCATTAAACAATGATTTTAGACCCTCAAATGATCACATATGGCCTCTAAAAAAATTAAAAACAACTATAACTAGATAGGGAGGCTTGGGAAAACAATTTTTTTTTGAGATGGTCATCTTGATACGTGGAAGAGCTCAAATGGAGCTACGGGTCAAAAGTTATGGCCTCTGGAAGTTGGTTATTTTGCTGCATCATGTCTCCTCTGAAGAAAATCTAAACGTTATTTATTTGAATAAGCTAAAAAAAATTCTTATTTCCATGCCCATCATGCCTTTACATAGTCTCCTCCATACGTTACATAAAAAAAAAGATTCATACAAATTTTCACATGCTCACACATACCCCAAATGGGGGCTTTCCTCCAACACAAACAAAGATGAAAGACGTGTGTATTTAGAATCTATATTCAAATATATTGGAGTGAGAGATCCACTAAAAAAACTTTGGTGTCAACTTGATCTAAGCAAATCTCATTTCTTCCCCATGCACATAGTTTCCTTGGAACAATTATTTTTTTGTCTCTACCTAAAAGTAAAAAATTATGTGTGCAAATCACTTATTCTTTACGTCTCCTAACTCTACATCTACTATGATGAAAGACGTCTTACACACAATGTTTTGTTGTTTCACTTGTGCCAAGTACTCATGGTCATTTGATTTATGTCATGTGTCTTTTTACTCAAAACCTTTGCACAATATGTACCAAGTGTTACATTGTGTGAATTTTGTAAACTAAACATTTCAGGTGATAACATAAATAAAACATCACAAAAATACTTTGTAAACCAAAAACTGACCCAAACTCTATGCAATTATATTCTAACTCTTTTTGTTCATAGACTCATGTGTCCCATCATGCACCTAAGTTGTAACTTTATTTATAAAATTAGATTTAATTATTTTGGGGTGATTGAAAATTTCTCTTTCCCAAGAATGTAGTTGTGCTACATATTTGAAAACATATTATTGGGAACAACTTCATCTTTTTAGACATATTTTAGTCACTACATAGATTCTTTTTGGAAGATGCGTCTAGACCTTGAATCACGATGTATTATAAATTTACAACCAACGTATCTCAGAATTAGTATAGAAGAGAGCCTACTCTTAAAATAATGTGAAAGTGCTAGTCATTAAATTAGTATTTTAAAGTATGATAAATTTAATAAATATTCTTTTATCACAATGTATTGGTAGTTTAGAATATTAGTTGCATTCTTATTTTAATGAGTTTACTGCATAAACATAGCTATGCATAATGTTGTGTGTGTGTGTGTGTGTGTGTGTGCGCGCGCGCCATTTATATTTTAAAATTATCATTTTAAAAATTATAAAATCCAAACTAATTATTTTTTAACCTTTCTAACAAATTTTTACACAAGTTTACTTAATTGAGTCCAAAAATACTCTTTTCATTATATTCATGTCCAATGATATATTTTTTTAAGACGTGAAATACATGTAGTGAGTGCTTCTAGGAGTAAATGTGTGTATTCAAAATATTTCTCCATAACTAATATTAAATTTGTTCTTATCCTCAAAAATCATATTAAACTTAAATTGTTTACTTAGAGTAGTCAATAAAAATATAAAATAGTGACCTTGAATTCGGAAAAAGTAAGCTTTCCTTATTTAAATATAATTAATTTATATCGTCTACATGTGTTTCTCTAGATTATATTTCTTTATATATAAAATTTTATTTATTTAAAAATAATTAATCTATATTGTATAGATATGTTTCTATTATTTATATATTTTTATATTCATATATAAAATTTTACTTTATAGAGGATTTGTTTTTTAAGACATGAATACTAATTTTATTGTATCATATTTTGGATAAATTCGACAATTTATTTATATTTTTATGAAAACATACATACTAATTTTATTGAATAATGTTTTAGATAATTTTGATAATATAAGTATAAAAGGTAGTGGAAAAAATTATTGGTAAAATAATAATTTAATTAAATTTTATAAAAAAAACTATTAAGAAATTATTTAGGTAATCTTTTCCAAAACATATGTAAGAAGAGATTTGGTATATTGAAATGTTTGATAAAGAGAGAAGAAAGAAAATATTTAAATGTATGAAAAGTGGGAGACCAAGAAAAAAGTGGGAAGTCAAGAATTAAATGTATAGAAACATTACAACTACTTCCAATCCAAATATTTGAAGGATTAAAACTCATATATAATTGTCTTTAAATTTGTAAATGAATATTTTTATTTTAAATTTTTATTTAATCTTATGGTTTCAATAAAATATTATATAAATTTATTATTTATTAAAGTATAATATTTTAATTATTTTTGTTTAAATTAATTACAACATTTAAATTATTGTTAAAATAATTGTAAAATTATAAAAAAAGTTTTTCTTTTAAATACTTAATCTCATAATTAAAAATAATAATTTTGTAATTTTTAAAAATCTTATTTAATTTTTTTAAATTAAATTATAATATTTCAAATATTTTTGTTTAAACATATTATTTATTAAATTATAACATTTTAAATATTATTGTTTATTAAATATTCATTAAATTAACTATATATTAAATTGTAGGATTTTAATTATTATTTATGATCAGATAAGGTTAAAACATTAAATAAATTTTGTCCTCATGTATAATAAATTAGCAAGTGCCCAAAAGGTGAAAGAAAAGCTAGAAGAATTGTACTTATATTTTTTTAATTATATCTAATTAGTGTTTTCTTTTCATTTGTGAAATATAATCCCTTTTTATGTATTATATTGTGGTAAACTACGTTTATCATTTTCTATGTTAACAACACTCTATTATTAATGTACAAATATCTTTTGTTTTTAAAGTTGCTACTATTCATTTGTATTGAACGATTATCATCCTTGTGTAAAAAGAGTAATGCATCACAATGCCCCAATTTGCTTTGAGGTGGGTTGTACGTGTTTAACTTTTCTTGCGTTCATTTGTTTACATAAACATTAGATGAATCAGTAATATTGTAATGCATATTTTTTATTATCTATTTGTATCTTAATATGCATCCCTAGAGATCCAATAATTGAAACATTTTAATTGATTTATTCATTTGTGGTTTTTATTCAAATCTACTGGTGGTACTAATATTGGTTCTAGTCTTTGCTCAACTAGTCCATGCTTCTATTTTTTATTTTATCACATCCCTTCCAAAATTTATCCTCTTCTTCCATGTTATCCCATTCCCACAATTCCCTACATTTCTTGTTCTTTTTGCTCATTATTTATAGTACTCTTCCCTCCACCACTCCTTGCCTTGTTTGGTGCCCTTTACTTTCTCCTTTTTCTCCTTTTTTGCAAGCATCACCCACCACTCAGGGCCATGTTTTCTCTTTTGTGTCTTCTTATTCATCCTCCTTGAAGATCTTAGGTTCGAATCCCCATCCTCCTTTGTTTTCCAGCTATTGTTGGGCTTAGTTGTGCATTATTGGTGTGATTTTGAATTTCATGTGTTATTTTCATCAATTGTAGAGATCATTTTCAAAAATTATTTGAAAGAGGGTTTATGTTGATAAATGCTTAGATCTTTGAAGGTTTAGGGTCAATGTTGTTTTTTTTTCAATTCTCATGGTTTTATAAATCCCCAACAATTTTCAACAATAGTTTTATAAATGATTTTAACTATAAGACGGAGATTTCAATGTGCCTAAACTTGGTCTTCGATCTGTGATGGAAAATGGAGTTATATGCTTTGGTTGAATTAGTGCATCCAATTATTGATGATATCCTCACATTATACTATATTTTAATATATTATATATTTCAAATATATTATATATTATATCATATAATATATTTTAATATATAATATAATAGTTTAATATGTCTTAATATATTCTATATTTTAATTATATATTTAAATAATGTATTATATTAACATAATATTAAAATATTTTAATGAAATATTTAAACCCTAATTGAAATTCAAATGAATAATTGAGCAGGACACCTATAAAACAAAGCCACTTCTTCATATGAAGAAAAGAGTAAAAAATTATTATGGAGATGTATGAAAAAAATATTGAATATATTACTGTAAAAATAAATAAAATCCAATTTATTTAATACATAAAATAAAATAATGCAAATAATCCCTCTCCATTTACAAAACTTCATCTCAAGTATCAATAAATATAAATTCTATTCCCTTGTCATCAACTTTATTCATATTTAATTGCATGTAAGAAACTTATCCATTGAATATAAAAGCATATTTTGATTGATTTGAATATGTACTTATATATTAAATCTTTAATTCATTATTAAAATAAAATTATTTAGAAAGATAATGGAGATTGGTCAAAAAAGATTTTCAAATGATAGTATATTAGGGAAGAGAACATTAATCATTTGTTAATTGAATTAGGTTTTAATCTATGCATGGTAGTTTTCATGCATATCAAGGGTTCTATTTTTTCCCAATTTTGAGTCACTCCACGTATCACATCTATTGAATGATGTTTCTTTTGATCTTTTTCTTCCAAATGTTTTCAAACTTGATTTCTCCATTATGCTCATCCTTGCATCTTTTAGTGTTTGGTTGCACCTATGGGTACAAAGTCCCTAGAGGTCAAGGAAATGAAAATTCATCCACTCCCACTATTTTTTCCTCTGTCCCCCAATCGTATCAAGAATTGAACAACCTCTTTTGAACTTGATATGTATAATTGTGAAGTTACTCGATGCCATGAATAACAATAAAAATAGTGAGAAATCCTAAACCCAAACAAGGCAACCACATGATTAAAGACTTTGGGGTCAGTAAATTTATTTATTTATCCTTTCTCTACATAATTTTAAATTAGATATTATGAATTTATATTTGTATATATGTATTTATATATTTGACATATGTAGACCTAACTTGTTCTCTTTATTTTAAAATGGGTCTTCTTGTATTGTGGGCTTTATATATCATGAATTTATTTTGAATTTGTCCATGTTTTTACATCTCTAGTTTATTCATGAATTTGGGTATAATCCTACAATTAACATTCATTATTTTGGGTTGTTTGGTTTACCTGTTGGGACTTACTCAACACAATCTTCACCAGCAAAATCCTTGATGTTCTTACTAAGATGATGAAAACTAAAATAAAAGGCATGATCTTACAAGGTTCAAACTGATCCAAATATGTATCTCAATGATAAATAAGTTTTGGCCAGTTACCATTGACAACAAGAATAAAATTAGCATTAGAAGCAAGAAAGAAATCTAAAAAACAACTTTCCTTCCATGTAGAGAGCTTTTGTTTGTGAGGGGTTTAAGAAGAGCTTGGTATTTTTAATCATAATTTTTCATTATTTTGTCTTGGTATTCCAAACTAATAGAAAATTTGGAAAGAATCCCCTTACCTTAACCTTTTATGAAACTCCTCTCTCAATCTCACTCCCTTTTGCATCAACTTCGTTCCCTATTGCCTACCTATTACATCAATCTTTAACTACAATCTATGTTGCATTGATAGAATTTCCACTAAAATATCAACAATTTTTTGGTTCATATTTATTAACTTTTTATGGATTTTCTAACCAAATTGTAGGTGGCCTATGTAGTAGGATGCAAGTAGCCTTGATGACTAATACACCATGATTACCCAAAATAAACTCTATGGAGTCACATTGACATCAAATGCTAACACAAAAAATCAAATAAAATTGTGTAATGTATTAACATTGGAATGGTGGAGAACAACATATATTTTTTCCTATCTCATGTGTTTTACAAGGAGCAACTACCCCTAAGGAAGATCAAGTCCTTCTGACCCTCCTATGATATGAACACCTCCACCTTTGAATTGATGTATTCAACACCTAATGATGGATCTATAATAACACAACCCCTCATTGTTCTTCACACACTCACAATGTATCCAAAACCATGTTTTGGATAAATCCACTCTTCTCTTACTCATACTCTACCAACTAACATGTAAAAATTCTATCACAACACCAATAACATGACCATGGGGTCATACACATAGACCACTCTTTTATCTTCTCATCTTATAAAAACATTTATTGGGCACACTTCCACTCTTCTATCTTTTTCTACTCAAATATTTTCTCTCCACCACTTCCAAAAGCTTCCACTTTGAGCACCTACTCACAAGTCTCTCATTCATGTCTTCTCAAAGTCTAGAAATCACCATCTTTGATTTTACCTTTTATAGATCCTTCATGAATTATCAAGTCCGAAATCTTTCCTTGTTGGATACAAAACATTACTTCACCCTTAAGGCATCTAACATGGGTCACACTTAAGCACAACTCTCTTTCAAGTAAGCCTAAGTCACTTTTAAATTCCTATGGAGACCCATTCACCTCTTTGATACTTATTTGAGAAAAATAAGAATTCATGAAAACTTTCTAAGTACATGGACCCATGACACATGATCTATAGGTCCTTATTAAGTGTCCATATCCATCACAACACCCTTATTTTAACACTCAATTAGCTCAAACACCTTTCTGTACACATAGTCTTACGAATGAAAACACAATCAAATTTTAACCTATTAATCATATTGTATATGATTGGCAAAAACTTCATAATGCACATAGATGGTCCTCATGGAGTCAAAAACATACTATAATAGCTATCTCACCTTTAAACATTGAGATACCAACAAACACAACTCAATTACCCTTCTCGGGTTACTTGCAGAGTAAACACAAAAACATAGTCAAATTTGAACCTTAATAAAATATATTGTACACACTTTTATAACTTAAAAACTATATTACCAAATTCATCTTGGAGTCCTCTAAAAATTCAGTTTTTACACCATGAGTGAATTTTCCCCTGTATCAAAAGATATGGCCCAAAAACCAGACACTGGTCTTTCCTTTGTTAGATTCAAATATTTGAATTAAAATTGTCACAATTAAAATTTAGTCACTTAAAATTTATCTCATGCCCTCACATATTATATTAAATACACATCTTTAATCGTCTTTGAACTTTAACCCATAGTACACCACTACCCAAATGTTAAACCTTTAACAGTTGACCTTATCTCATGCAATCTTATGATTTTGACCACATACGCAGCATCGATATCCTATATGTAGCTCAATATTTATATATGTTAAACATTGGAAACCTTAAAATCATATCACTCAATATAAACTATTTATATGTATATGTACAAACATCTGCTCACTGTTAGATCTTAAAATAACCCTAATCTTTACCTCTAATCAACGTTAAAGTTTGAAAACTTATCCTCATCTCATTGTTTCCTACCATTTTGTAGAAAAGATGATCCATCAATCTCTTTGAGATTTGTTGTAACTTTACCTTGTGCAATTTTGACTAAGTATGGGAACCATTGTAAATTGTTTGTAAGGTCAACTTTGCACCTTCATATCTTTTTCTTTTCTCAAATAAACGTTCTAAAATTTGCACCATATATTCTCCTTTCAAAGATGAATCCAATCATGTATTAATTAGATCCTAAAACCTTCGTGCATGCAAGATATAAATATATGAATTTCCTTAGATTTTTCTGCCATAGAGCCAACTATGTCAAGAATTGTCTGGAAGGCCAACTTTGCACATGCATATCTTTTGATGCACTTTATTGCATGATATAAAACATAGCACATAAAAAATAAGAACAAAATTAAACAAACCCATATGATCAAATAATTTTTAAACTACCACACATGAAAAATATGAATGCATCAAAATGCCTACTCAACGTTTCTTGCCACTTGCAAATTTTGTTAAGTATCGGAAAACATTGTCAAACTACCTAGGAGCCCAAATTTGCACACACATATCTTTGGCTAAACTTAATCACATGACTTGAGGATTATACCATATTAACTTGGCATTAATTTGATCACAAACATATGACCAACTCCCCCTAACTCATCCACATGTGATAATTATGCATCATCAAACTACCAACTCAGATTTTCTACCATTAGACCCAAAAAGTCTAGATGAAAACTATGTACTACCAGATGAATTCAAATTATGAAAATAAATGTATCATTTAAATTTTATAGGACCTCTTTCACAAGATCAATAATTTAGATTCATCCGTAATCATCTATAAATAGTCAAACTCTAAAGATCGACCAAGCCTACTTCAAGCATACTAGTATAAGCACATTGCACTTTTTGTCATTGTCACTTAGAATATCAAGACACTTCATCCAATCACTTGGAAACATACATGACATCACCATGACATCATTCAAAATTATCCAATAATCTCCCCCTTTGTCATTTATGTCAACACCCATCAAACAACTCATCTTACTTCTCTCTCTTCAGACACTCTCACAATAGAAATCTTCTCCCCTTTTGACATAATGATAAAGTGTGAAAAAAATTATCCTAAGGACTTAAAAATACAAGAAAAATTTGATAGGGACTCCCCCCTAATATTTTTGAGTAATTGCACCTCGTGAACATCATCAGATCTCCACACACCATAAAGAACCACCATATAGGCTTACTAGCCTTCTCTCTCAAACGACCTTAAGGACAACCAAAAAAAATTAATGCCACTCACCAAATAGAAAAAATGATCTAAACTAATCCTAATAACTCACCTTGAAATACTCATGCCTTTTTATTTTGGAGAAACTGAACAAAAAAGCACTCTTCTTCTCACTAGGCCTGTCTAGTCTCCTTATAACCCTACCTAGAACTTGAGGAACCCACAAATTTATGTAGACACAAATTCAAGACCTAAAACTTCATATCTGGATCACTCTTATATTCCCCCTCAATAACACCAACTTGCACCACCTATATCTCTTTTGCAACATACTTCCTTCACAAACCTATTGGCTTTTGACAAAAACTTGAATAACTTGAAATCCAAAAACCTTAAAATCTCTATGAAGTTTGATTTAAAACCCCATTTGGCCCATTTAACCTATTAATAAGCCTCAATACTCAACTCACAAGGAAAACTACTTTTCTAGCAAGGCTCACAACCCTAGAATCTCAAAATAAACAAGGTTAAAAAACCTCCTTCTAGTCAACATCCACCTCTTTTAAAACCTTAAATCAAAATATACTTATCTAATCTATCATACCAAGCTATAGGAGATTATTTAAGACCATAAATATCCTTCTTCATTTTGCACACATAATCTTGATTACATGTCATGAAGTATCCTTTAGGTAACTCAATGTAGACTTGTTCTAAGTTGTAATTTAAGAAAGCAGATTTTACATCCATTAGGTATAACTTAAAACCTTTGAAACTTTAATATGCCAAGAAGATTCTAATTTATTCCATTATTTCCACATGATTAAAAGTCTCATTAAAATTTATTCTTTCAACCTGAGCATATCCTTTACACACCAATCTAGCTTTGTTCCTTATGGCTTCTTCTTTCTCTTTCATCTTGTTTTTGAAAACCCACTTGGTACCTATTGCATTTTTATCTTTTGGCCTAGGAAATAGGTCCCATGTTTCATTATTTACTATTTGATCCAATTCTTCATCCATTACACTTTTCTAACTTTCATCTTTGCTAGCTTCCATGTATGTTTTGGGTTCAATTATGGATAACATAGCTGAGTTATGTTGATTCTAATTGATCAACATTCTCCTTCTAGTTTTCAACCTTATACTGACATCTCCAATAACTTGAGAGATTGGATCATCTTTTTGAATTCTTCTAGATGGAGCTTTAGAGTCTTATCTTTCTTCCTCCTCTTCATCTTCATCATCTATTTGAATAGATAACTCATCATTGTTTGTACTAGAATTTTGAGTTGAGTCACTTACCTGTAATTTTGGCTTTTTTACTTTACTTGTCTCATCAATCCTCGCTTTTGAAATTTCAAAAATATTGTGATGTTTCTTATTGAAGCACCTATAGGTATTACTAATAGAAGAATAACTTAATGTGATTCCTTCATAAGACCTTGAATAAAATTTTCCAAGATTCTCTTCATCCCTTTTAATGAAGCACCTACTCCAAAACAGTCTAAAATGTTTGACATTAGCTATGCTATCCATATATAAATCATAATGGGTCTTATCATCATTTATTCTGATTTGACACCTATTTAGGATGTAAACTAAAGTGTTGGATACCTCTTTCCAAAAACTATCTGATATTTTGGCATCTTGAAGCATGGTTATACTAATCTCTTAAACAGTCTTATTCTTCCTTTCAACAACACCATTCTATTGTGGCATTCTAGAAGTAGAATATTGTCTTCATATCCCTTATTCATCACTAAATTCATCATATTTACAAGAACAAAACTCACTTCCTCTGTCTAATCTCACACACTTGATATTTTAACCCTTATCATTTTCAACAAGTGCTTTTAATGCTACAAATATTTCAAAAGCTTTTGACTTTTCATTAACAAAGAATATCCAAGTCATACTATTAAAATCATCAATGAGAAGCATGAATTAGCTATTACCATGAATACTTTGAGTTCTCATAGGTTCATAGAGATTAGTGTGGATTAACTCTAATGGCTTTGTAGTGGATAATTCCTTAGATTTGTATCTTCTCTTGGTTTGATTCCCATGAAGACATGCCATGCAAAGAGAATGATGAATCTTAGAAATATTGGGAATATGTCTTACCAATCCCTTTGAATTGATCTTCACCATATTATCAAAATTTATATGTCCAAACCTTCTATTCCAAATCCAAATTTATTCCATTTAACTCATGAAGCACTCCTCCTTCTTAGATTCATGGAATACATACATGTTTTTATCTATTTTATGAACATTTGCAACTATGCTGCCATATTTTTCCTTTCTTATTTCACATATATTATCATGAAAAGTCACAACATTTCCTTTCTTACACATTTGGCTCACACTTAAAATATTATGTTTCAAACCTTCTACATATAAGACATTCTCTGTCCTAGTATGACCATTGTCCAAAATCATAGTACTTTTTCCAACTATGTTAACAGATTTGTTGTTACCAAATCTCACTGAGCCTGGGTTGGTCTTCTTGAGAGAGATAAACTTTCTCTTGTCTCATATCATATGGTTTAAACAACCACTATCTATGAACCATCTCTTGTTACCACATTCTTGAGTATGCAAAGCTTCTTGAAAAAACATTGACTCTTCCTTTGGTAGACTAATTGAATTCTACTTATTTTCTTCTTCATATTTAGACTCAGACTTCTTGAACCGTTTGATGGTGTCAATGACTTGTATATTCTTTTTCTAAAAGGCTCTTTTATGGTTCTTGGCTATGTGACCTTGTTGGTTAAAATTGTAGCATATGAGATCCCTTTTGATCTCCAGAGAGAGAGAAAAATCCTTATATATATGACCAAATTTATTTTAGGAGAAACAATACCCATTGAATACATTGTTCATGATTGACCTTCTTTTCTCTTGACAATTACTAATCCATGAATTTTCATTATTGACCCTTTAGGTGGAGCTAAAATCCCTTTTGTCCTTGGATAAGATCACATCTAAGTAATTCATGAATTTATTTTCAAATGTTTCCATCCTTTGATTGAGACCTTTATTCACCATGACCTACACATTCTTGACTATTGCCTCTAAATCTTGTACTTGTATCTTCACATCATCCATGCTAGCATTGACTTTTGATAAAGCACATATGAGTTTGTCTTGAAGACAAGCCACAACCTCTTTCTCACCCACTGTAGCTTTGATCACCTTCAAGTGGTTAAACTTGAAATAAATACTTACTCTAATACCAATTATTAGAGGTACAATCACTGAGAAGGGGGCGGGGTGAATCAGTGAGCCCAGATAATCCAAACTTCAATTATAATCCTTTCAATCCATTCAAACTCTTAAAAAAATAATATTAGCATTCATGAAGCATAAAAATCATTTATATCAATGAACATAAAGATAATCAATATCATGCACATAACATAAGGTCTATGTGGTAAACTGTCTTGGGGAATAAAACCCAATCTCAAGCCTACAAGCACATGGACTACTTGTTCAATAAAATGATTATAAATAAGAGACTGGTCAAGTCCTTTTGACCTAAGGCCTTTACAGAAACACCTATTTCATAAGGAACAATTTCCCCTAAGGAAGATCAAGTCATTTTGACCCTCCTATTATATAAACACCTCCACCTTTGAATTAATGTCTTCAACACATGATGATGGGCCTATGATAACACAACCCCTCATTCTTGTTCGTATACTCATAATGTATCCAAAACCACCTTTTAGATCACTCCACTCTTTTTTTGCTCATACTCTACTAAATAACCTCTAATAGTTCTGTCACAACAACATCAACATGACCATGTGGTCATACAAACAAGCCACCCTCTAATCTATTCACCATATCAACCCATCCATTGGGCACACTTACACTCTTCTATCCTTTGATTCTCATCTCTTCTCTCTCCACCACTTCCACAATCCTCCACTTCAAGAACCTAATCACAAGTCAGTCATTCATGTCTTCTCAAAGTTTAGAAATCACCATCTTTGATTTTACCTTTTATATAGCCTTCATTAATTATCAAGTCCACCATATTTCCTTGGTAGCCATAAAACATGACTTCAACCTTAAGGCATCTAATATGGGTCACACTTAAACACAACTCTTAATCAAATAATCCAAAGTCACTTTTTAGGTCTTATAGAGAAATTTCACATTTTATATAATTATATAAATAAAATAAGAACACAAGAATAATTTAAAAGTACATGGACCCATGCCACATGATCTATATGTCCTTTTTAAGTGTCCATATCCATGAAAACACCCTTCTATTAACACTCAATTAGCTCAAACACCTTTCTGTACACATAGTCACTATGAACAAAAACATAGTCAAATTTTAACCCTTTGATAATACTACATATGATTGGTAAAACCTTCATAATTCACATATATGGTCCTCATGGATTCTAAAACATACTCCAATAGCCTTATCACCTTTAAACATTGAGATAATAACAAGCACAACTTAATTACCCATCTCAAGTTACTTGCAAAGCAAACATGAAAACATAGTCAAATTTGGAAATTCATAATTTATATTCTACAAACTTTAATAACTTCAAATCTATGTTTTTATATGTGTCTTGGAGTCCTCTACAAATTCTCTTTTCATACCATGAACAAATTCTATCTGTATCAAAAGATATGGCCCAAAAACTAAACACTGGTCTTTCCTTTCTTAAATTCAAATGGTTATAGTTAAACTTTGGTCACTTAAAACACATTTTGTGCCCTCATATATTAGATTAAATATGCACCATTGATATTATTTTAACTTTAACTCATAGTGCACCACTGCCCAAACATTAAACTTTGAACAGTTGACCTTATCTCATGTAATCTTGAAATCTTAACCACATACGCACCATCAATATCCTATACATAGCTTGTTATTTATCTATGTTAAACATTGGAAACCTTGAAATCATCTCACTCAATATGCACCATTCATCTGTATATGTATGAATATCTATGCACTGTTAGATCTTAGAAGAAGCTTGATCTTTACCTCTGCTTAATGTTAAACTTCGAACACTTGTCCTCATCTCATTGCTTCTTGACATCTTGAAGAAAATGCATTCCATCGATCTCTTCAAGATTTGATAAAAATTTATCTTGTGCAAATTTTACTAAGTATGGGAACCTTTTCAATTTGTCTATAAGATCAACTTTGCACCTTCATATCTTTTGCTTCACTCAAAAGAATGTTCCAAAATTTCAACCATATGTTCTCCTTTCAAAGAGGAATCCAAACATGTATTAATTATCTCCTGAAACATTTCATGTGTGATATATAACACCATTAGTATATTCACTCCATTATTTTTGTCACAGAGCCAACTATGTCAAGAACTATCTAGAAGGCCAACTTTGCACATGCATATCTTTTGATGTGCTTCATTGCATGACCTAAAACTTAGTACATAGAAACAAGGAACAAAAATAAACAGATGCACATGATCAAATCATGCTAAAACTTCCACACATAAAAAATATGACTACATTAAAATGCCTACTCAACTTTTCTTCCCACATGCAAATTTGGCTAAGTATGGGAAAACACTGTGAAACTGTTTGGGAGCCTAACTTTGCACACACATATCTTTGGTTGTGATTTAATGATTGAATTTATACTTGGAAGATAATAAATTGGTACTAATTTGATCATAAATATATAACTAAATCACCCTAACTCATCCACACATGGAAATTATGATGTCATCAAACTGCCAACTCAAATTTTCTATCATTAGACCCAAAAAGTCTAGATGAAACTATGGACTACCAGATGAATTTCAATTATGCACACAAGCACTTAATGCATCCTTGAACTCTGATAGGACCACTCAAACAAGATAAATACATTATACTCATCCCTAATCATTTCTAAACAATCAAACTTTGAAGATCAACCAAGCCTACTTCAAGCATACTAAGATACACACATTGCACACTTTATCATTGTCACTTAGACTATCAAGACACTTCATCCACTCACTTTCACACCTCCATGACATCACTGATAATTATCCAACACTCATTTCTTCAGTAATTTTTTAGTTAAGTTCAAAAGGCCTATTAAAATTGCATTTTAAATAGTTTATGATTTTTTAAGGTTATTATTTATAAAATTAAGTGTTTTTTGGGTTTAAAAAATCAAATTTTCCCTTCTCTTAATTTTTTAATTAAAATTAATAAATAAATTTAAATTTAAAAACAAATAAAATATATTTAAAAAGAACTTAAAAATATTTAAGATATATATATTTATTAAAAAGACTTGTATTAAGCATTATGATATATATATATATATAATAAATTTGTATCTTAAAAATAGGATATATAGAGAACTAAAAAAAATACAAAGATGAACTTGGAGGCTTATCAATCCTATTGTGGTCATTTCCTGACCAAATTATATAGCCCATCACATGAGTATTATGCCATGAACAACCCATTTTTTATTCCTCAGGTCCTAACAAGTGAGTTTACACTAAGGTCAATTTATCTAAGGATTTTATAGATATCCAAGTTATAAATATTCATTAGGCACAAAAAATTGTATATTTAAGTATGACTAATACTTATTTATGATTTCAATCTCCTGATCATCACATCAAATATTATCCCCTTATGGATCACTCAAAACCTTCGTTGGATCCTCTACATACTAAGAATCCCAAAGGAGAAGATAAAGGCAATGACTAGACTATGATTACCATAAAAAATTATAGTAAGGGCCAAAACCCTCCCCCTATCAATTATCCTCTAGTAACCAAGGCCTCCTCAAAGGTTCACACCTCTCATCCCCATCCTATCAAATTCTCATAGGTGAATAGAGTATTATTTCTCAAAGTTCACATCCTAAAAAAGATTATTCTTCCCAAGATATCCTAAGTAAGTGGATCCTTATCTAAGTAGTCGTGAAACCTACCCCATCATGGTGATGACTCTCCTTGAGAGTAAAATAGGGATGAATACCCCTTCATTATGCTTAAGGTACTTGATCTTCTAAACTGGCATAAATTTTTTTGAGCCCTTGAAGATATAGATGATGGCTATGAAGAGCTTGAAGTGGATGACATTTACTAATGAATATTCTCTCCTATAATGTTTGAGGTCTCATAGAGTCCTCCCACAAATTATCTATATGAATTTATTTCCAACATATTATTACATTATATTTTATCTGCCTTTAAGAAGTTATTTTTTTGGATTTCTTCTCTAGACTAATATGAAATGTATTCCACCTAACACCACCCAATTGTCCACTTTGAATCAAGAAGTATGTGGTAGCACCAACATATTGGTGTCAACCAACTTTTCCTCATTAATTTTTACCATGGGGGAAGACCCATCACACAAAGCAATTTGGATGTTTTTTTTATATTGATGACTAGTCATTAGGTGTTTTTACCATTTACACTCTAAATGATGGCCCTAATAGAAATTTGTTATGGTAATATTTGGCTGGTAATTTACCCCTTGTCACATGGCTCATGTGCAAGGATTTTAGTATGGTTAAAAACCCCAATGATAAATCTTGTACCTTGTACATGAGATGGTGCATTGGATAAAATGAAGAATGGTATTATTTAAAGAATATGTAAGGTCTTGTTGAACCTATCCTATAATGGCCCACATTAAATGTTATTCCTTGCTTTATGTAGTCCAATGATGGTACTAGTGCTAATCATGTCCACAAAAGGATTAATTGTTACATATTATCAAAACATAATATTTTCTCTTTTTCAAACATTAATGGCCATTCTATCAATGTTCATTAATATGAATATGTTATCTCAGACCATATCCCCATATCTTGTAGAGTGGATTAGATCAAAGGTTAGTTTAAAGTGTCACATAATCACTTCATTCTCAACACTTGTCTCTTGATATATGTAGGCACCATCTGTATTATTTACTAGGTTTGATTCCTGATACCCTGACCACCTTATACTATGAGTTATACTGATTGATGGAATGAGGTTATTTTATGCGGCACCTACTTTATCCATTACTATTGGAAGCAAATTAATCATGCAATAAAATAGGGTGATGAATATGTGCTTAAGGAATTTCAAAGAGTTACCTCCTTCCTCGATTATAACCCCTTTTATAATCACTTAGAGAGCTTGACCACCTCACTCAAACAACAAATCAAGGTGGTGGATGGTCATGCTACTAGAGGGGCATAACTTTTTGCTCATTTTTATTGGCTCAAAATTGGAGACAAGTATTTAAATTAGTTCTTCAAATCACTTAGGGCCTAAAAATCTTGATATCAGATCAAGGCTATAAACTTAGTTCAAACAAGATTCACTTTTCTGCCTCACATCTCTTTTACTTTTTTGGACCACTATAAATTAGTGTTTCAAGATTAGGAGGAAATAATGAAAATAAACCAAGCTCTACTGGATTAGCTAGATTGGATTAGCTCGATGTGGTTGCCTATAAGTTAAATCTTGTAGACCAACAACTCTATGAGGCACCTCTGAATCTCTATGAAATACTAAAGGATATTCACTGCATGAGTAATAATAAACCTCCTATCCTTGACAACTTTCCATGTGAATTTGACAAATCCATATGGGAATTTGTTGGGCCTAATTTGTTAAAAATATATAAACAAGATCTATAAAAAAAATCTTTGTGGACCATAATCAATCAAGATAATATCAAGTTCATAGCTAAAGCTAGTGACCTAAAGATCATTTCCAGATGGTAGCCTATCACTTTGTTAAATGTTTTGTATAATATCTTTGCAAAAGATTTTTCCAAGTATCTCCATCTCATTCTTCCTAATATTATTAGATTGGAGCAAACATTCTTTATTGAAGGTAGATATATTCTTGATAACAATATCAATATCTAGGAATGTATGGAGTGGGCTATGACTTTAGGTCAAATAACCATTTTTCTAAAATTAGATTTTGAAAAATCTTATGACAGAACTAAATGGCCTTTTACTTTAGCTATGTTAGAGGCTATTGGTTTTATCTACTTATTTATCTTAGTAGTCCAAACTTTATTAGTTGATGCGTTAGCCAACTTCACTATTAATGGTCTCAAATATGCTAATATTTTCCCCCAACACTCTATCCATTAAGGTTTCCCTCTTTCTCCATCCTTATATTTTGTTTCTTCAAAATATTTAGGTCATCTTCTTACTTCTAGAGATAAGTGAGGTCTTATTTTGGGTATTTTTTCACCTAACGGGTCTTCTCACCTCATTAATGGTCACTTTTTTGTTGATAATTTCCTCACCCTTGAATAATAGGAAAAAAAACATTCTAAAAACTCATGGAGCATCTTGATATTTTTCATTTAGCCTCTAGGTCTAGTTTGTAATGGATTAAAATTCAGCGTTTCAGACAAAGAATAATGCCTATGCACGAATGGCTTCTCCATTTAAATTAGAAATGGATCACTAGAGGAGAATAATTAAAATTTATTGGCATTCCCATTAAATTTGATAATTATCCCATAGGGTTTTAGAAATATGTCATTAACTATGTTGAAAATAAGGTTGAATACTAGGTTACCTAACCGCTCTCCTTAATAAGGAAATTAAAAGTTTGCACTAAAACCTTAATGGCTACCCATGTTTACTATTCTTCATGTCATGCTCCCTCTAAGGCTTCCTATCATAAGTTGGCTTAAATTCTCATGGATTTCCTTTGGTCTAATGAAAAGCAAAAAGGGGATTCTATTGAGTTTCTTGGGACATCTGCTTCCTCCCTCACAACAAATGAGGTATGAACATTATTGATATTTACATACATAACACAACTTTTGATGTTAAATGGTTTGTTAGAACCATTGAAGGCAATGAATCTTGGAAGATATTGCTAAGACATTATATATCCTCTAGATCCCCTATGGAAAACCATGTTTCAAAAATATTGGCTTCCACACCCTTCTCATCATGTCGGCTCTAGTCAAAATTGAAGGTCCATTTGTGGCAAAAGTCATATGGAAGGCTTTTTAGGCTATTAATCCCCATACGAGATAGATTAGTGATGTTTTTTGTATTGGTTTATATTTTAATGATTATAATATATGTTGGTCTCTCATTATGACCATCTATAATGTTTTATCGGTAGAGCTTCTTGGGATCAAAGCACTAAGGCTCTTTAGGAAGTAAATTCATAATTTTTGATATTTGGTGTTTGCCAAGGATTGGCCTCCTTGGTCGATTTAAAAAAAATCATTTGACAAATGTAGAGTTGCCTTATGTCCTTCACATTTAAGAGATAATGTCAAATGTAAGGTTTCATAACCTGGGCTTGCAACCTCCTTGCTCGTGGTAGAAGGATTAGAGGTGTAATTATGACACCTAATTTAAAAAGTATTATTTGATACTTTTATATCAAGTTATGAGTCCCTTTTCTCCCGCTCTTAACAAACTCAATAGGTGATGGAGTCTTAATTCCTCTCCCAGAACATGGCTTTCTAGGCTTGACTGAATTTGGATATCTCATCTAGAGCTTAAATTGACCAACTTTATCTAGGGCTTAGTCTAGCAATGTCTTTTGATTGGGGAGTGGCTCTTCCATATTAGATTTTATCAACACAATTGCTCCACATGCACGCACCTAGAGTACCATAGGTATAGAGGGTAGTGGAAAAACGTATTGGTAAAATAATAATTTGATAGCATTTTATAAAAATAAATTATTAAGAATTTATTTAAATAATCTTTTCCAAGAGATACGTAGGAAGAAATTTGATACATTGAAATGTTTGAGAAAGTGAGAAGAAGAAGAGATTTAATGGTATAGAAAGTGGGAAGTCAAGAATTGAATGTTTAGAAACATTACAACTAGTCTCAATCCAAATGTTTGAAGGATTAAAACTCATATATAGTCATCTTTAAAATTATAAATGAAGATTAATTAAAACTTTTATTTAATTTTGTGAATTTCAAAAAAATATTATTTAAACTTATTATTTATTAAAGTATGATATTTCAATTCTCTTTGTTTAAATTAAATATAAAATTTAAATTATGTTAAAGTGATCGTAAAATTATAAAAAGAGAATTTAAATTATTTAAAAATATTTAATATCATAATTTAAAAGGAAAATAATTAATCTCATAATTTTTAAAATCTTATTAAAATACTCTTTATTAAATTATAATATTTCAAATATTTTTACTTAAAACATATTATTTATTAAAATATAAAATTTCAAATATCATTGTTGATTAAATATTCGTAAATCAACTATCTATTAAATTGTAAATTTTTAATTATTATTATTTATGATCAGATAAGGGGAAAATGTCAAATGAATTTTGTCCTCATGGATAATAGAATAGGAGAAGAAAATGAGGGGGTAGATAAATATTAGATGATGTTATGGAGCGATTTTGTAGACCATTCATCGTAATATGTTAGGCATTTACATCAGTGGAAGATTTTCGTGCATAAATGAGATATCTTGACTTTTTCTTTGCTTAGTTTGTTGATTAAAATTAATAAATAAAATTAAAATTTAAAAATAAATAAAATAGATTAAAACAATAACTTAAAAATATTTAAGATATATATTTTTATTAAAAAGACTTGTATTAAGCATTAAAATAGATTTATAAAAAAATTATGTCTTAAAATTCGGATGTATAAATAATTAAAAAAAATATAATGATGAACATAGAGGCTTGCCAATTCCATTGCAGTCATTTCTTGAGTAAATTGTCTAGCCCATCACATGTGTATTATGCCATGAACAACTCATGTTCTACTCCTCAAATCCTAACAAGTGAGTTTGTATTAAGGTTAATTTATCTAAGGAGTTTATAAATATCCAAGTCAAAAATATTTATTGCGCACAAAATATTGGATATTTAAATATGCACAATACTTATTTATGATGTCAAGCTCCTAATCATCGCATCAAATATTATCCCCTTATAGATCACTCAAAACCTTCCTCGGATCCTCTAAAAACTAAGAAGCCCAATTGAGAACTTAAAGGCAATGACTGGACTACAATTACTATAAAAAAATTATAGTAAAGGCTAAAACCCTCCCCTTATAAATTATCCTCTAGTAACAAAGGCCTCCTCAGAGATTCACACCTCTCTTCCCCACCCTATCAAACTCTCGTAGGCCAATAGAGTATTATTTCCCCAAGTTCACATCCTAAAAAGGCTCTCCTTCTGCTAGGATATCGTAGGTGGTTCCTTCTCTAGGCAGTCATGTAAACCAATCCATCATGGTGACGACTCTCCTTGAGAGGAAAATGGGGCTAAACACCACTCCATTATGCTTGGGTATTTTATCTTCCAATATGGTGTAATAATTTTATAGCCCTTGAAGATATGGAGGATGGATATGAAGAGCTTGAAATGGATGACATTTACTAATGAATATTCTCTCTTAGAATGTTTGAGGTCTCATAGAGTCCCCCCACAAAATCTCTATGCAAATTGATTTCCAACATATTCTTAAATTGGATTTTGTCTATCTTCAAGAAGTTAAGATTTCTTCTTTGGACTAATCTAAAGTGTATTTTCCCTGACACCACTAAATTCTCCACTTTGAATGAGGAAGTATGTGGTGGCACTAGCATATTGGTGTCAACCAATTTTTCCTTGTTAATTTTTACGATGGGGGAAGAGCCATCATACAAAGAAATTTGGATGTTTTTTAATATTTATAGCCATTCATTAGGTGTTTTTACCATTTACACACAAAATGATGGCCCTGATAGATATTTGTTATGGTAATATTTGGCTGAAAAATTATCCCTTGTCACATAGCTCATGTGAAAGGATTTTAATATGGTTGAAAAACCCAATGACAAATCTTGTGCCTTTTACATGAGATAGTGCATTGGATAACAGGAAGCATGGTATTATTTCAAGTATATGTAGGGTATTATTGACCCTATCCTCTAATGGCACACATTAAATATTATGACTTGGTTTATGTGGTCCAACTATTGTACTGGTGTTGATCATGTCCTCAAAAGGCTCGACTATTACATATTATCTATCAAAAAAATCTCTTTCTCAAAAATTAATGTCTAGTCTATCATGTTCATTATGAATATGTTGTCTCAGACCATGCCCCAAAATCTTGCAGAGTGGATTGGATCACAAGTTAGTTCAAAGTAACACATAATCACTTCATTATCAACACTTCTCTCTTGATTTATGTAGGCACCATCCATATTATTTATTGAGTTTGAAACCTGACACCCTACCTACCTTATGCTACTAGCTAGATTGAGTGGTGGAATGAGGTTATTATGTGCACCACCACCTTTCTCGACTACTATTGGAAGAAAATCAATCATGCCAAAAAATGGGGTGCTAAAGACGTTCTTAAGAAATTTCAAAGAGTTACCTTTATCCTCAATTACAATCCCTTTGATAATCACTTAAAGAGATTGGCGAACTTAATCAAACACCAAATCAAGGTGGTGAATGGTCATGCTACTAGAGGGGCACAAGATTCTACTCATTTGCATTGGATTAAAATTGGAGACAAGTCTTCAAATTAATTCTTCAAATCCCTTAGGGCCAAATAAGCTTGAGATCAGATCAAGGATATTAAATCAACTCAAATAAGTTTCACTTCTCTTCCTCACATCTCCTTTACTTTTTCAGACCACTAGGAATTAGTATTTCAAAGCTCTAGATGAAATAATGGAAAGAACCCAAGCTCTATAGGATTGCCTCAATGTGGTTACCTATAAGTTAAATCCTATTGGCCAACAACTTTATGAGGCACCTCTAAATCTCCATGAAATCCTAGAGGATCTTCATTGCATGAGTAATAATAAAGCTCCTAGCCTTGACGAATTCACATGCAAATTTGACAAAGCCACGCGGGAATTTGTTGGGCCTAATTTACTAAAAAAATATAAATAAGCTCCATAAAAACAAGCTTTATGCACCATAATCAATCAAGATAATATCAGTTCATAGCTAAAGTTGGTGACCCAAAACTCATTTCCAACTAGAAGCTTATCACTTTGTTAAATGTTTTGTATAATATCCTTGCTAATTTTTTTTTCTGAATATCCCCATATCATTCTTCCTAATATTATTATATCAAAGCAAACATGATTTACTAAAGGTAGATGTATTCTTGATAACATTATTGTTGTCTAGGAAGGTATGGATTGGGCTATGACTTTAAGTCAGAGAACCATTTTTATCAAATTCAATTTTGAAAAATCTTATGACAAAATTAAATGGCCTTTTATATTAACTATGTTAAAGGATCTTGGCTTTGGATACTTATTCATCTCAATAGTCCAAACTATATTAGTCAATGTCTTAGCCTACCTCACTATTAATGGTCTCAAATATGATAGTATTTTCCTCCAACACTCCATCTGTAAAGGTTTTCCTCTTTCTCTATCTGTATATGCTTTTTCTTCAAAATATTTAGGTTATCTTTTTGTTTCAAGAGCTAAGTGGGGTCTTTTTTGGGATATTTTTTTTTCTTCATGGGTCTTCTCACCTCATTAATGGTCACTTTTTTATGATACTTTCATCACCCTTGAAGAATAGGAAAAAACATTCTCAAAACCCATGGAGTGTCTTGATATTTTTTGTTTAGCCTCTGGTTCTAGTTTGTAATTGATCAATACCCAATGTTTTAGATAAATAATAATGCATTTGCACGAATGGCTTCTCTATTTAAACTAGAAATGGATCAATAGAGGAGAACAATTAAAATTTATTGACATTCCCTTTAACTTTTAAAATTATCCTATAGGATTTTTGAAATATGTCATTAACGATTTTGAAAATGATGTTGAATAATGGGTTACCTAACCATTCACCTTAATAAGGAAGTTCAATGTTTGCACTAAAACCTTAGTGGCTACCAATGTTTACTGTTCTTTATATCAGGCTCCCTCTAAGTCTTCCTATCATAAGTTAGATAAAATTTTCATGGATTTCCTCATGTATAATGAAAAACAAACAAGGGGATTCCATTATTTTTATTGGGATATATTCATCCTCCCTCATGATAAAGGAGGTATGAACATTATTGATATTTATAGATATAACACAACTTTGTGTGTTAAATGGTTTGTTAGAGCCATTGAAAGCAATGAATCTTGGAATATATTGCTAAGCCATTATATCATATCCTTTAGATTCCCTATGGAAAATCATGTTTCAAAAATATTGGATTCCACACACTTCTCATCATGTCAGCTCCATTCAAAATTAAAGGTCTATTTGAGGAAAAAATCATATAGAAGGATTTTGAGGTTGTTAAGAAACATATGAGATGGATTAGTTATGCTTTTCAAATTGGTTTATCTTTTAATGATTATAATATATGGTGGTCTCCCATTATGACCAATTATAATGTTTTGTTGGTAGAGTTTCTTGGGATCAAATCACTAAGGCTCTTCAAGTCATGAATCCATACTTTTTGATAATTGGTCTCTGCCAGAAATTAGACTCCTTTTTTGGATTTGAAAAAAAAAAATCATTTGAATAATGTAGATTTACCTTATGTTCTTTGTATTCAAGAGATAATGTCAGATGTAATGTTTCATAACCTAGGCTTGCATGTGCCTTGCTCTTGGTGGAAGGATTGGAGGTGTAATTATGACATCTAATTTAAAAAGTATTCCCTGAGACTCCTATATCAAGTTATGAGTCCCTTTTCTCCTTCTCTCAACAAACTCAATAGGTGATGGGGTCTCAATTCTTCCCCAAAGACATGGATTTTCAGTCTCGATTGAATTTGGATAGCTCATCTAGAGTCCAAATTGAGAAACTTTCTCTCGTGCTTAGTCTAGCAAGGTCTTTCAATTGGGGAATGGCTCTTCCATATTGGAATTAATCAACACAAGTGCCTCACATGTAAGCACCCAAAGTCTTTCAAACATCTATTTTGGATTTTTCCTGGAGCTTAGTTTACTTGGAAATGGATTCATAGCCTTTTTTAGCCTTATCACCTTGAGCCTTCTCTTGGCATCTTCCTGTCTTAGGGAATCAACTATAACTAGAATGCTACTATTATTTTCTATGGATTTTTTTAGAACAATGATTCTTTTCCAATTATAAAAGTCTAGAAATAATGATTTATTTAAAAATGTTGAATATTTTTGTCTCATTTCAATTATTGACAAGGTTTTTAATATATGTTTAGCTTGCATGGAGATTCACGTCTAAATTGAGAAGGTTGCCATGAAGGTTCATCATCTACAGAAGCTGTTGGACCACTAACAGAGTGCTCCATGCATAGTGAGTCATATTTCACCTGATGGCCAACCCTAAGGTCTAATGTTCCCACTTTTGAGGTGATGTAGAAGTCATTTCCACAGTCACAGTTCCACTTCTCCTCTCATTGCCAACAAGGGATGGAGTTCACTGCGAATGCTGGGTAAATTTGATACAACTCCCTCTTGGAGGGGTTCCTCCATTGACACTACTACTCAGAGATAACCCATTGATTGATTGGTGATATATATGACATTTGGATGGTTGGGTGGTGCTAGATCTTCCTTCTGTAGAGCCTTTCACTTGGCTACTCTGCCACCCAAAGATGATCCACCACCTTCTCCATCATGGGTTGCAACATGTGCTTAATTATCTTGTGGGTTGTAATGTGATTTTGAGTGTTATTTGTTGATGTAATGTGGTTTTGTGTGCTAAAGCATTTTCCAAATTTATTTATTGTTTCTTGTTTTTTTGGTGCCATATTCTAAGTTGACATTTTCTCCTTCAACATAGAGCCCGATCCATGAATTCTAACCAGTTATAATATTATGTAATGTTTTGTACATTTATTATTTTGTATAATAAAATTCTACCAAAGTGTTTCAATAATATGATTCACATATCCTTTTCATTGGCAAAACCTGTGATTACTTTGTAAGTAGTAAGTATTTCATAAATCTTGTTAAAATTGATGATGATATTAGTTAGACTTACAAATGAAATACAATTCAAGTAAGTACTAGTCTTTTGTACTATATAATAAAATAACTATTATAAGCAATATAAAAATTAATTATAAAAAACAAAACAAAACAAACAAACAAAATAAAACAAATCAACTTATTATATACTTATACATTATAAACTCTAAAAATAAATCCAATATAATCTTACATTTACATATAATTTACATTTCTAACTATTTTAGAGTACACTAATTGTAGAAGTTACTAATTTCATTTTCACATACAAATAGTAAACCATACTTTATATTTTTAACACTATTTGTTATAAAGGAGACAATTTTGTTTGAATTCGTACATTAAAGAATATAAATACTATTTTCTTAATAAATAATCTTTTTAACGATAATATTCTTATATTTGAAGATAAGATTTTCGTATTGGAACAATTGTAAACTGACATAAAACTATAAAACTGACGTTTGAAAAATTATATCACATGATTTGCATAAATTATGGATATTTTCAGACCAAAAGAAAATTGAATATTCCACCAAAATGTGGCTGCACAATACATAATTTTAGGGATTATCATAGTTTGCTATGATAATGATTAAAATTGAATTAATTCATTTACCCTGACTATAATAATCACATTACTTGAATAAATTCAAAACAATTTCTTAAATTCCAAGCAAAATATTTATGCATGCAACTCACCAGCATTAATGGCTGTTGGAAATTAGAGGGTGTGCTCTGTTCTCTAATATAATACGACTGTTTTCTATCACATTTATTAGTAATTCTCAACTCTCATTTTTCTCAATTTCTTCAATCTCATCATCCATTCCATAGCTTTTAACAAATTCTCATTCATAATTGCATCTTTGTAACAAACAGGATCAGCTTTTGTAAATAAAAATTAATTAAATCATCATTCAATTCATTTTGTGGTGTTGAAGCAAATAGGGTAAGGGTCGATGAGAAACCGAATTGGTACCGGAAAATTAAGAATAATTTGGATCAAGAGTTGTTTTATAAGGCTTCAATAAAATCCGTATGGTTTTAAGATGTAATTATAATATTAAGTTGTAATTTTTAGGTAGGCATTAATTAATACGTACTTATCGACAACTAATTATTAAATAAGATTATTAATTAAATAAATATTTAATTGATTTATATGTTAATGACAGTTTTGTTATTTTTATTTGTATCTGTTCTTCAAACCCTAACCTTAAGCTTAGCATTTTTTCGTTATATATATTAGATAATTAAAGGTGAACGAGTTATGCATATTGTGTATGAGATTTATTATTATATTGGTTGATTTAGGTTACTGTTCTTAATTTATAGAGGTAGAATTCTCACTTGAATAAATCCGTGATATCTTTTTCTTTTTATTTATTTATTTATTTTAGATTTGTTTATGCATGAGTTGTCAGTGTTCATGTTTGGTACCATACTACTATTAAATACATTCTTAGTTTATTAAAGGAGAATTTTTTTAATATATCTTTAATAGTTTCTAGAAAACTAAGCAACGTTGTTTGTTCAATTGATGACTAGAGTATACACTCCTCCGTTACTATGAGCTGAGACAAAAATAGGCATTGTTGTTGTAATGTCATCTGTGTAGGCACTCATAGTGGTACATATTAAATTGTAATTTTGAATTGTAAAATAGAGTTATTTTTTAAATTTTATTACACCCATAGGCAAGTATAACTACTTTGAATGTATTGTGTATGTAGAGTTGTTAGATGACATATGATAGTCCAATTTATAAGATTATGAAGGCAACTCCTCATGTTTCTTTTACATTTCGCAGCCTATACGTGCAGTTGATCCTATCATTGACTCAATTGAGTGTCAAAAACAAATTGAACAAGACCATGAGCTTGTAGTAAGTGCATGTTTAAATGCTTTTTTTTATTATATTTTAAAATTAAATTCTTAACTTGGTTTCATGTATAGTATGTTAATTTTCTAATAATATTACTATATGAATAGGTTCAGTTGTGTGTGAGCTATGAGTGTAGGACCCATAGTTGGAACTTAGAGAAATCAAAGGCATTCAAGGGACCTCCATATATAATCAAGGCATACTAGGGAGAGTCTTCTTTGAGGAAGGCAAAGAGAGGGAGGCTATTTGACAATTAGGACATGTCTTAGATGATGTACTTTTATTGTATGCATATATGATAATGTACTCATTTTTTTGCATTATATGCATAGATTACATTCACCTGACACAGATACTATGTTGTTAGATGACATCAACGTAATTTTTTGAATGCCTATATAGTAATGTATATATTATTGACATTGTATGCCTATAAGGCATTCAACTAGCATTCTATTATGTTATTATTTTTATACCTTTATAGTTTTTATTATTATTGTAAAACTACATACATCCTGTGCTACACCATATAATGGATTATGGTTTATATGAGACATCAGTGGAAAGTTATCTACTAAAACTAATTTATGAGAAATGGTTTTTTTTACTTCCATTATCAACAATGAAGTGTAATGTTTGACCATTGATCCACATTTGTGAATGGAAAATTATTTATACTTTGAATTCATGTTAGAGGATGTCAAGATGTTTATGGTACCAAACATAACACTATGTTATAATTCATGATAATAGTAATTTACCTAGTTTCAAAGTACTTATACACATTTATTCAAGCTATGAAAGTATCTAATTTTCTAGCCTAAAACTTTTAATTGGAGTGACTTGTAAATTTATGAATTTAGAACTACTTTGTAGTGTTGGATTACTTATTTTGGTCATTTCACATTGTGATTTTAGTATTGAAGTACAATTATATTAGGTCTTGATATTAGACATATGGATTGTAACTTTATTCAATATCTCCTAGTCCTCTCTAGGGATCTTAACTTCAAGTCACATTCTTAAGGCTTTATCCCCACTTTATAATGTTTTCTTTCTCCATATACAACTTATACCTTCCTCCTCTATCACTCTTTTATCAAGAACTCAGAATTATGTCTTTTAGGCCTTACACATAACCTAAAAACTAATGTATTGTCCATAACATGAGGTATAAAGGTTAATAGTTATTGAAAACATAATGAAAAAATCACACATACTACCTTACCTTCTCAAAAGGTTTCAAACCTTCAATAGAATGTCTTCACTTCATGGGATTTTAGCCTTTTTAAGAATGTTGTCAAGACCTAATACATGTAAGGGTAAGATTTGAAAGTCTCTAACAAGGAAATTGTCTTATTTTGTATATCTCTAATTTGATAAGATAGGGTTTTGTTTAAGAACAAAGAGTAATAAAAGGAAAAATCTGACAAAAGAGATGGCTCATGCAAAATAAGTAAGTTTGAAAGGTATAGTAAAGAGGAAGTGAGATACCATTTGAGGATAAATAATAGATAATTAAAGCTGGTCATAGATTGGACAAGGTAAGCATATTTTTGTTATACTAGATTTGAATCTAAAAGGACATATTTGTATTTGTTTCTTGTAAGTTAATGCCAAAAAGAACTTGAATCAAAAGGTAAAGGAACTTGTAATTAGAGAGATTGTAGGTTAAGAAGACCTCATTAGTCTTAAAAGGACCAATCAAATAAGATAATCTCTTTGACAAGGCAAATTAAATTGTAGACAATTAATAAAGCAACTAAGAATGTTTCTTCACTCAAACAAATAGTCAAACCTAAAAGATAAGATACAAACTTATAGTTGAAGAGACCTAATAGAAATCCTTGAAGAGGACTAAATAGTTTAAGATTGGGCACAAAGAGAGTAAAC
>JARHVA010001918.1:1635000-1657500 GCA_037957365.1 Torreya grandis
GTCAAATTACATAGCATTCATAGGCTTCAAGATCCATCTCATTTGAGACACATTTCATACTGGTATCAGTTTATAGCTTCACTTCATGGGGTAATGATGGATCGAAAGGATTATCTAGCCTTTATATTATTGATCCACCTATTTAGAGGGATTGGACACATAGTCCAAACATTAATTAACACATGCATGATCATATAGCTTCACTTAGTAGGTGATGATAGGGCCAAAGAGACATCCTTTACATTCTTGAGTCACTCCTAAGGACTTGAGCACTCAATTTTGTTCATGATATTTCTCTTGGTATACCACCTTCTAGCATTACTTAGCATAATATAGCATCACTCAATATCACAATAGATTTTGTATTGATTTACATACCTGATGAGATGTATTCATTCCTTTCTCTTCCTCTCTCTCTTACCCAACTATGCAGATTCTTATTTTAGATATAACATATCTAGTAAGAACTGATCTACTCTTTGTTTTTATTAAAAATTTATACTTCATAATGTGCTCTCTCTATGCACAACCAATATCATAATAGCTTAAATATCTTCACCCTTATAGGTAAGTTTAGGTACTCTTTCTATTTTTCCTTTATCCTAGTATTTTGCTTTGATACATCACTAGAATAAATGGGGGGAAAATGTAGTCATATAAAATGTAAAAATTGGTAACTTAAGTGTGGATAATGACAACAAACCCATAATTCCCTCTTACTTTCTCTCATTACCCTTCTAGGCACCTTTTCACTAATTCCCAATCATCCATAGACTTTCAAGACCTCATTCTAGTTTAGTCAAGACCCTTTTTCCATGCTTATTTCATTCCCCCAATTATCATACCCTTATGACAATAGCACCCAACTTGGATTATAGCACTGGACCCTAAGGTTCCATGCTATTTTGATGCTCTTATCTAACCATATTTTGAGCCTAGATTACTATTTTCCCCTGATTCCTCCTCTTCATTGTGTCAACCTAACATGAGTGCATTTAACCCATGACCAATAGATCCCTATATAAACCCATTCAAATATCACTTGGAGAGGGTTAGGAAATATCACTAAGCAAGCGAGAATACAAACAAGACTATTTAAACAATATTCTCTATTCTCTACATATAGCTAGCCAATAAACTTATAAGCTCATTCAAATCCATACACCAATCCCTAGCCACCTCAAGCATATCCAATTTTATAATTTCTTATATTCTTACATCATAATTGCACTAGGTACTTTCAAAGGGAGAACTACATATGGCTTGATCCCTCTTTGGAGTATTGGTATGTAGGTAGTGTGCCCACACATGGGGTGTGAAGCACGTCTAGTGCATCTTACACACACTAACCCTCCTCTTCTCTCAAATTCCTATTCAATCTTATTGGAAACCTATTATCAATGATAAATTATTTCTAGAAAGAGATCCATTGAGATTTAAGCTTTAAAATTTCATACGCAGGGTCATACAAGAGTGGTGGATAAAACCCAAAAAGCTCAGACTTTTGTGACTAGTTTGGAAAATAGAAACAAGAACATTACTATAGTACCAGACCCTAAAGCATCCTATTTTTTATGCTCCTAACCTTTCAATGTATGAAATCTAGACCCAAGTTCCTGATACTCTCTCAGTCTTGCATAGTCAATATCAACTTTCATCTCAATCGGATCAACATAGTTCTAAGCTATTTATATTTCTCTTTATTTAATTGCTATTTTTTAAAAGTATAAATAATAATTAGAATTAAAAAATTAGTAGGTTACTTATGGAATAATTATTGACTAATTTAATTTATTTAGACTTTTAACTAAATAGGAATAAAAACCCCAATTATTCCCAAAAAGGTTAAAGTAGCTGCAACATGAATGCTTTCAATATTTGCCTTTCATCCTTTATTACATCTATTGTAGAAAGAAATGACGGATCTACGTCAACTTTCCTACTTGAATAATTTTTTTAAAATCCAATCCATGCTCCTGGATTATTTTCTTCAATGTATTATTTTTTTATTCAACAAAGCAAGTTTTTATTTCAAAAAAATAGTTACATTTAAACTTTTTTCTAGCATTTAGAGATGCACTTTAAGTACCTTCACTTGATTCTTCAAGTTATCATATTTTGAATGAAATTAAATGATGAATATTAATTAGATAAAAACATACAAGAATTAAATGCAATTAACAAACAACTTAGAATGAGTATAACTTACCAAAACTTTCCCCTTTTCTATATCAATAATAACCCAAAGGCTTTTGTCCTTTGCCCATTTTTTGTAGTACACCTAGGCCTTTGTATGTAAATTCTCAACCCTAATCAACATTATATCTAAAACATTATCATTTTAATCACTACTAAGAATAATTACTCCATAAATAGCTTAATTCAACAAAACATCAATTTTTAGATGGTTAACTTTCAACCAAATTATACAATAATTTATGTTAGGAGTGATTGTGAAATTGGGTATTTATTTCTTGTATCAAAAATTTCACACTTACCTCCCATATCCTAAAACACTAAACCTCACCAGGAATAATTTATTTTACATACGTGGTTGTATTCTCGACCAATAAATTATCTAATGGAAAACTAGTAAGCTCATGATCAGTCTTGTGAATCTAATGATTAGGTTGGAGAGGGGGTGAGCTAGACCTTAGAGAGTTAGATGTTGGAAACTATTGGGAATTACCTTTTCTCCCCTTTGACTATGATTCCTAAATAATATCATGGGGATTGAAAAAATATATTGATCCCCATTATCCATCCTAAACAACTCATCATCAAGATCTATATGTTGTAAAATATTGATCCTTGAGCTAGGTATACCACCAAGAGAAAGGTTTGGAAACTTTGACATTGTCAAATGGAAAATACCACTACTTGGAACCAAAAATTACATAAATTTTCCCTTGGTAACAAATTGGTGGCCTAGTGGTGGTAGAGGAAAATGTTGTCTTTGAGAAAGGGTCTCTACAAATTGAAAAGTAAATTAGATGACTGGTAAATGAAAATAAATTTAATATTTCATAATTATATTATAAAAAATATAATAATGGGTGTATACCTTATTACTGAGGATGCCCTAAAGTTATATATTGCAACTAAATACTCAAAAGAAGAATTTGGTAAGATTGGGTGGAAGATTTAAATGAAGTTGAAAAAATTCATAAATATAATCAAACACAACATATACAATATATGATGTAATTATAAATAATACAAATAAGATAATGGCATTTACCAACAACATGAGACAAGGTCTAAGTTTGTGTTGGTTCAAATGGATGGGGTGGAAGGCATGGAGGCATAATATAACTCCACATTATTTTTTGTTAATTCAATTGAAGAGGAGATGATTTGACATCCATATTTGATTCTTTAGATGCCTTGAGGGGTTGCTAACCTCTTACCATTTCTTTTCTTCTTGAAACTAGTTGTAGAACTCTTTCCTAAGAGGAAAGAATTAATTCAATCAAATAGTAAACATCAAATAAATTTTCAATAATCAAGCATAAAACATAAAAAAAGGACATAATTACCTCTTGTTCTACAACTTAAAGAGAGGTGATCTACCTCTTTGTCTTGAAAACCAAATACAATATTTGTGCTTTGTATTTATAATTCATGAAATGATTCATTGTATAAAGTAATAATATAATTGGTACATATAAAAGTACAATTTTTAATGGTAAGAGAAAAATTTAAATCGTTGATAATTTTGTAACACAGATTTGAACACTATTCAAGTTTTTGGCCACTCAAAGTATGCAGGATGTACACCATATCCCAGATCGGTATGTCACTGATCTTCCCTATAATACCATTCTAGTCTAAAATAATTCTGGCATGGCTAGAATAAAATGATTGTTAATAGATTGTACAAGTAGGCCCCTAGTGGATTTACGATTCTTCCCACCTATATGAAAAAAAATATATTGGTTGAAAGAGATTTGAAATTTTAATTGATAATTGTAAATGGTTAACTTTTAAGAATGTTTAGTAAATGTGTAGATTTTAAAACAATTTGTAAATGAAAAAATCAATTCAATAAACTAGTATGAACCCTTAATTGATAAGTCAAATTGAGTCTCTAGATACATCTTGTCTTGATCTGTCAGAGACACATGGGTGTTCATAGGGATAACATTTATGAGGGGGAGGCATTTTAAGTGATGGATGTCTTTTAGGTTAACACCAAATCACAAAACCCATTATTGTACCTTCATTGTGAGTATGCACTTAACATAGTCGTATCTTTAAGAAAATAAGTGAGTAAAGTACTTTTTATGTCATACTTGAGCATCTTGATAAGCCCCTCAAAACCACACTTTCTGACTCAGTCTATGTATGCATCTTCCTATTTCAAATGTCATAGTATCTATAGGCACATGAGGTTCCTATATTGTATTTTGGATATGGATGAACTTAGGGTAGCCATTGTGGCACATTTGGTGTCCAGGTAGTGTTTAGGAACTGATTTTATTTTCTACAAATCAGGGCTCTATGAGGTTGAAGTGGAAAATTAAATTTTCAAGTGTGTAAAATGAAGGATGACAACTACATTTATAGGTAGTTGGCCTTCATGAATTGACAACTGGCATCTTTGAACTAGTAGGTGTTCTAGCATTTAAAAAATATGTTGGTGAATGATAGTGCATCTCTCATATGACTAGCTTATTATTGTTATATAACACAAATTTTGAATGATATCCATGCTAGCTAAAGTAGGTGGCCATCTATAGAAATCAAATAAACAACTAGATGATGTAGTCAAGCAAATGATTATGTAGTCAAGATATCGTATCCTATAACTTGGCAATCATATCTTGAAGTTGAGTGATGACTATGTTGGTGGATGATAACATAGTTATCATTTGGCCACATTGCTATCATTTAATATCCAAATAGGATGATGTTGCCTAACTCCAAGATGGAATTGATTGACTATAAGATGAAGTTGTTTGATAACCTAATATCATTCAGTCAGGTTACTTAATTTTGTAGATATGTAATTTCATCTTGTAGATAATATTCATAACTCACCTACACTATTATATGCCTTCTAACCAGATTTGAGACCGTTGTGAAATTCATTCACCTAATGACCTTTGTGTTTTTTTAATATAAACCACTGAATTTTTCTCTTCTTCTGCTAATAGAAGACTCAACACTTGATTGATATCATTTACAATGATATTCATCTCTTTTATATAAACTTCTATATAAGTAATAATGGATGGTAATCTCCTAATCTCAATATAGGCTAACCATTACCAAATGTCCTAATTTCAAAAATTACTTATTTATCCTAATATATTGGACCCATATAACTAACTAAGGGGATGTGTGCCACATGATGACATCTCCTTCAAATCATATATATTAATATATCATATCTCTAGATACATAACACAAACTATTTAAAACCAAATAAAGGATAACATATAGTAGAATAAGACGATTGCATGTTAAAAATTTATGCTAATGTTTTTCTCATAATATATTTTTTTTTTTTCAAAATTTGACTCTTAATTAATTTAAAGAAAGGAAATGTTAGTCCAAGTAAATCCAAATATTCCTCCAAATAGATTGTTGGTCATATTTATGTATTATGACCTTCCAATCTTGTATTTAAGCTCTTAACCATTAAAAAAAACATATTAAATTTTTGATTTACCACTATTTTTTTCACATGCTTTCAACACCATTTTTATTTTGGTTATCATCTTCTATTTGTATTACAACATATATTTTCGGCTCAACAATTCATATAAATAACTTGTAAATTGGGTAAGTGTTGTTTGTAAAATAATGTGCATTAGTTATTTATTGATTTGTCTTTAGTATAAAAAATCAAATTTTATATAACCTTTCTCTTTTCATATTTTATGAATAATAAAAATAAACGTATTTCATTTTGTCTCTTATTTTTTTGGTAATGTTACACCATCAATGGATTTTTCTACTTATATGGAATCCATTATTTTTGTATATATATATATATATATATATATATATATATATATATATATATATATATATACATATACATATATATATATATACATATACATATATATATATATACATATACATATATATATATATATACATATATATATATATATACATATATATATACATACATATATATATACATATATATATATATATATATATATATATATAGTCAAGATTAGATTAGACAAGATAGAAAACACACACTTATGACAATAAACAATTTTATATTTACTTAGATTAAAATTATTAATAAATTTTGCATAGCAAATGCGAATCAGATAGCTTTGAAAATAAATCCATGTTCATATCAACATTTTATCATATTATAATATTGTACTTAACCTCTTAGTTATTCAAATAATGCAAATTTTAATTTTATTTACGATATTTTATTACATGCTTTCAACATTCATTCTCTAGCACCATCTTGTATGTTATTTTATGGGAAAAGAAATTGAGCTCAATAAATCTTAAAAAATAATATAAATTTACTATTTTCTTGGCATTCATAGGCATTTTCAACTAGTTAGTGTTTGTAGACACCGAAATCGTGTCTAACCTTGGTCATTCCCCCCTTGGTCCATTCCTAACCCATTCCTAAACCTTGCACTTACTAATTTAAAATAATAAACTTATTAACCCCCCTCCTTTAACACATCACCCATGAAACCTCACCTAGGACACCTCGCCTTGGACTATTTCCCATCCTATGACTCACCCAAGACTTATTCTTACTTCCCTCTAACCACCTAACCAACTCTCGTGCGTATTTAGCCCAACCTTCGACATTCTCCAACGGATCTTGCACTTGGCGGATGGAGAACAGGCTTGGTGGTTCTTTTACTCGTTCTCCACCCACCGACCTCAGTCAACTGCCAGCCGACGCCGACGAAATCACCGACGTCGGTTTTACTTAAACCATTTTTCTAACCTCTTTCAAATCTAATCACAAAAATCACAAGTTGCTAATCTCTAGTGAGCTAATCGCGAATCAAAAACCCTCTTCCGGTGAAACAAAGTTCTTGTGCTCTTGCTTTTTGGTGTTCTGGCTTCTTGTTCTCTTGCAGGGATCAACATTCTTGACAGCATTTCTTAGGCACTGAGATCTTGCATCAGACGTTTTACACAGGGACTGCATGATATCTCCATCACCATCGATAACAAAAACATAGCTAAGTATTTGTACTGTCTTTATTTTAGTATCATTTCAATTATATTAGCACTCTGTCTACTGTCTATTCCAACATCCTCGACCCAATCTCCTCTATTCTTCCCAGAGAGGCTGAAAAGCCCTCTCTCCCATTCATCCTCCTTTTGCCTCTGTCACCAATCCAGTCCATTCCCAGACAATATTCTCAGTCCCTTAAACCTCAAGTAGTCCCACACAGACCCTCAGACCCTCATACAAGACCATAGTCAATTTTGCAGACCAGAAACCAACCCTGTACCTAGCTCCTGGCCATTGCCCCAACCGACGTCGGTCACTTCCCCTACCGACATCGGCGACCTCCTGATCGATGCCAGCAATACCACCAATGTCGGCGACTGTGCAAATCAGATTGCTACTAAACAGGTACGCTTTTACTTTCAGTTCTTTCATTTTATCTTTTATCATTTATCACTTTCTGTCCCTGTCATACTCTATTTTAATAGTGGATTGTCATCCCCTAAGAAGCCTTAGCGCTTCTAGGATCAAGCTTTTGCTTGGCAATCCACCCTTTTGTCATCTAACATTTTTTGTGTTTTAGTGTCTTTCTCTTTTAGGTGTCATCCTCCACAACCAAAGAGGAGTTCTCACTTTCGTCTGAATTTTGGTGCGCAAAACTATATCCAGGTACATACAAGCCTTAGACCATATCTCTTAGTTTCTTATTCTTCTTTTGAATGTGAAAGCAAACATAGCATAGAAACATTCTGGCACACCCGGTGGGACCCTTAGGGCCTTCGTTGGGTTCCTTTCTTTCTTTTTTCATTTAGGTGCATTAGGTTTCCCCTCTTCACCTCTTTCTTATCTTTTAAAAGACATCATAAGTAGGAATAAAAAGAACTTTTCTTTCTTTTCTTGCATTTCTAGACTAGTCAAAAATCATATTCTTCAACCCTTTCTCAAACTTGTTTTCATTTGAATTCATATTTCGACTTGGGGCTTAAAATACATTGCATTCCATTTCTGCTTGCTTGCATTTCTTAGTCCACACTTAGTAATTAATAACCGCATATTGAATTAATCGTAGATCACTTGATGTTACATGACCAAACTACTTGCACCAAATTAAACATCAAACTCACTTGAGACAAGGCCCGACTGGGATTTCATCACCCAGTGGATACCTTACCCATTCCAGCAATCCCACTTGGATTTCACCACCAAGGGGAAAGCCCACTCTGTTCTCTGGCAGAGTCTAATCTATAGGGAAAGTATATTTTGGCTAAGTGAAACTAGCTCACCACTGGGATCGTGAAGTGAGGGGAGCTTGCTCCTTATCACCAGGCCAAGTACGGAACCTAACACAGACTTTTGAGTGCCTAAACATACCTGAAACCATCTCTAGACTACTTCTTCTAGGACCCGTCTCATAAACCAAACTTCCAAACACTTTCTAAGGCATAAGCCAACACGATCCTAATAAATTTTTTATTAGGGATTTAACGTTTAGGATATGCCTGTCTTCATCTTATTTTCTATTTTTATCTAGTTTTTTGAGCTAGTAAGGATGTTTTCTTCTTTGTTTCCAAAAACTTTTAAATTCTCTGAGTTTCTGGAAAACACAGTAACTGACATCAGTTTTATATCTGACGTCGGCAACTCTTTTCCACTGGTATCGGTTATTTTACCAACATCAGTGGCCTTATTCACCGGCATCGATTCTTATACCGACATCGGTCACTGTCCAATCTTTCTTTTCCAAAAATAGCAAGCTTAAAATCTAACTCTCTTCCTGTCTAGACACCCATTCTGAGTTTTTGAAACTGAAAAAACATAGTTTTCTGAAACCTGATCTTTTCTTGCCTTGAATGGTTTTGACACACAGTCAAACCAAGGCTCTTCTTGACCATGCTAGCCAACAACCGCTTCCACCTTCACCATCCATAACCAGTTCTATAATGGAGTTCCACTTAGAGACTGAAATAACTCCTACTCGCCCAACCTCGCCCCAGACTCCTATTGTCCCAGAAGGGGACCAAGATTTCGAACGATTCTTAGACCTCAACATCAAAGCCTTGCAGCACTATCTCACGCACAACCAAATGCGAGACCCCCTAGGTAACCCAATCTAGGGGATGCCCACTTCCTTAGCCGAGACAATGATCACATCAACAGTATCTACAATTCAACCTATAGACAATCAAGCCAACACCTTAACTAATAACCCAACCGTGTCCTACCTTCAAAATTTAGCCTCTCCTTCTAGACCTACCTCCATGGGGGTTCCGATACCCCCTCAATCTCAAACTACTCAACCAAATCCTACACCTTTCCAAAACATAGTGGTCTCCATCCCCCCTACTCTTCCACCTATTAACACAAGAGTAACTGTCTACCCTTCAACAAGTGTGGCCACTCCTCAACCATCTTTGACAGCCCCTATCCAACTTATGCCTATCAACCCCATAACACAAGTGCCCTTGGCTTCAACTTTCGTCCCAATAACTAGCTACCCATATGTTGCGTCTACGCAACCAACCACATCATATGTTCCTCTCAATATCTTTCAAGCGCCTTATAATCTAGGGGGCACTCCACCCACCAATCTGTCAGCAGATATCATCAAAATGCTGATGGACAAGATGTCTAGCCTAGAGACCTCTGTTTCTAGCTCACACAATGCTCTCTCATATGAGCAGATTTACAATGAGCCCATTCATCCTTCTATCCCGATTAGGCCATATCCCAGCCAGTGGGAACTTCCTAAATTTTCTCGCTTTCAAAGCAAGGAAGACCCACAACAGCACTTACGGGCATTGAGGCATGCCTGTTACCTTATTGCCCATGACAATGCATTGCTCTTACGCACGTTTCCTATGTCTCTCTCAGGTGCTGTGCTTGACTGGTATAGCTCTCTTTCCAGCCATTCCCTCTTCACATTTACATAGCTGGCCCAGCTCTTTCTTGATCACTTCTCCATCGACATCACCAAGAAGGTCTCGATCACAGACCTCTATTCTATCCACCAATTCGATGACGAATCCATAGCTGATTTCGTTGCTCGTTGGAGAGGTCTCATCAATCAGCTCTCCTTTTCCTTACCCTAACCCAAACTTATTGAACTTTTCTCCTGAGCCTATGCCAAACATATTTCTTCCACCTTGTAGGTTCAGACCTTCTGTACCTTTGATGAAGCCTTCACGATGGCCTATAAACTTGAGTCATGTGCCGTTGAAGAGAATAAAGTCAAGTTGTGGAGCAATAATCCCAACTCCAAGACTAATGACCCCTCTTCGAAACCTTCCTCATCTAATCCTAAGTCTAAAGCTTCAACAAACGCTGTGGTCGTTAGATCTTCTTCCTCTTCCCCTTCAACTAACCAGCCTGAGCCATCCACGTCTCAGAGTGCCACCTGCCAATTCCAGCAGAGATACATATAAAGACAATATACTCCACTCAGAGAATCATACACGTCTGTGCTAGAAAAACTTGTCAAACAGGGAGTCATCAATCTCCCCCAAATTCGACCACCTACACAATTTGATCCTTCCCGCGCCATCCCTGCGTGGTATAGGGAAAATGACTTTTGCAATTACCACCGTGTCAAAGGTCATGACACAGATAACTGTAAGACATTTAAAAACATAATCCAAGACATGTTTGAAAAGGGTGACCTCGTCTTAGATAATCCCAATGTACCTCCTAATCAGGGTATCGACATCTTCAAGCAACCATTTCCCAATCATCCACCCACCCAAAATAATGTCCAGACATTGATTAACAACACTCATGAACACAACATTAAAATAGTCAATACAGTCTTGACCCTCATTCTCAACCAACCTCAAGAAGTTAGTCCAGTAGATGTAGACGAGCCTCTTTCTCTGGTTAGTTCTCCGTCAACCTCTCTCATCTTGGAGGATGCCTCGACCCTACCAGCACCACCCGTTTCACCATTTTCCTTCTTACTGCCCATGGAGGACCTAACCTTTCCCACTCCTCGACCACAAGTGGAGGGCACAATCATTCCTGCCCTTTACCCGCTTGAGAAGCCTCATTCTCCAATTTCTTCTCCTCCTAGGGAAGAACTTGCCTCTCCTTCGTCTCCAACCAAGGGCGAACCTATCACGACTTCATCATGCTTTAGGACCAAGACTACTACATCCATCTCGTCTTCGGCCCTGTAAATGTCAACATCTTCTCAAGAACCCAAACCCCATCCATCATCTTCTCAACCATTTTCCCAGTTAGTGGAGAAAATCAGACTTCTCCCTACAAGGAAAGTGGAATGATAGATACTATGGGAGCATCTCAAAACTCTTCAACATGCCCGTGCCCTCTCGTCTCATGCTGCCAATCCTCTAAGGTGCAATCTCCCATGACCCTCAGCAAAAATCAGACTCCCATTTCTAAACCTCAACCAACCCCATCAAAACCAAAACTCGCATCTACCCTATCTAAACCTATCAAGTCACTCGGCGTTCGCCCTGTCTCCACCCTCACTCACCCACAAGTGAAGGTGGACCTAGACCAGAGCTCGACCAATAGTAATCTTCCAACCCAATCGAAGAAGATTGTCAAACCATAGAGGCGAATGCCTCCTCCTCCATCACCATTGCCCTCCATTTTGGGCCCCCATCCTTCGACCCTGACCAGAGTCCTTCCTACTCTAGCCTTTAATCAAAACCAGTTGCCTCCTTTGCTTCCTTTACCTACCTCTAGTCTACCCTCTCTCAAAAAGATGACACCTCCCACGAACAAAGTGTGGTCTCTACCTGTCACTGCACCGTCAACCCACAAGGTGGTACGAAAGCCTCCTCCAACTCTGCCTAAGCAAAAGTCACCAGTATCGCATGCATCAGTAGGTACAGACCCTTTAGTGGGTTCATACTCTCTAATATTACACTGACTTTTGTAGACTTCCAGCATAACCCTTCCATCTATCAGGCCTTTCCAACCCCTCGGATCTAAGCCCTCCTGGTTTGACGACACGAAGATTTGCTTATATCATCATATGCCAGGACATGATACCAAAACTTGCTATGCCCTCAAAGTCGTCATTCACCAATATCTAGAGAAAGACACTCTTCTCTTTGAGGACACTCTCGACCGACCCCTAACTAATCATAACCCTCCAACCTCTTCAAACCTGTCAACATCTCATCCACAGGCTATGACCCCTTCATCTCCTTCACCTCCTATCTTTGAAATTAATGCCATCCACATAGCCACTAGGTCACAAAAGGATAAAGCAAAGGAAAAAGCTGCTATTCCTTGGACCTATCCTTTTGTCCAGTCACCTCAACCACCAAAAACCAAGATTTCCATCTTAGGTGCATCCCAACCCTCTTCTTCTGAGGCAATCAAAGACTCTATGATAAAACAACTTCACCAAATGCCTGTGAAGATGACCCTATATGACCTTATCCAAAGCTCCCCTCAGCATCGTCAAGCCCTAATCAAAGCCTTACAGGCAGCGAAGGTCCAACCTGAAGACCCTCAACCACTAGCTACCCTAGTCCACTCTTTATCCACCATCGCCTCTATCACTTTTAGTGATTCTGAGATTCCTACCTCTACCTTGGAAGATCAAGATGCTGCTCTTTTTATCACAGCCTACATTGATCAAACCCGCATTAAGCGAGTTATGATTGATAGGGGTGCCAGCATTAATATCACTTCTACCCACACCTTTGATCAGTTGGCTCTTCCCAAGAATTGCGTATCAAAAACCGATGCAATCCTTAGATCCTTTAATGACACTACCGCTAACACTATTGGCACTGTTGTCCTTCATATTCGCGTTGGCCCGCGCACAATCTCAGAGCTCTTCTACATCATTGAGGGAGAATTCCAATATAACATGCTATTAGGATGACCTTGGATCCGCACCATGGCTTGCGTCCCTTCAACACTTCACCGTTGTGTCAAATTTGAACACGACAAACAAGTCCATGTCATTCCGGCCGACCCATCTCCTTTCAAGACTTGTAACACCACCTATCGACCAAATGATGTTCTTATTCCTCTTAAAGCACCAACCCAAACATCCACTCCATCTGCAAAAGCATCAAGTAGTACGTAAATAGCATTTGCCATCACATCACCTTCTCAAACAATGACAACCAAGAACCCCATGGACGACATCTTCCAAAAACTTTCATTTGGGGAATATCGCCTACTTACTCTAGACATGTTCCAGACTCCTCAAGAGTATGGACAGCTTCATCAGAATCCAAGCTATGACCATCGGATCGGAATGGTCATTCCTTATGGTCCTCCTAGCCTTCAAACCAACCTCATCTATGGGGGGCTGGATCAAGCTCTTACTGACGAGAATCCTTCATCCTCACCTCAACTATTCACATCCAATTTCTCCTTTCTTGGTAACCCCACCTTTGCACATACCTACCTTTATAGGTGTGCATGGAAGGGTTTTGGCTTTGGGCAATACGAACAAGGCTCCCATCAGCCTATTAAACCACCCAATGATGATTATGCTAAGAAATGATATGGATTGGGTTTCCAAGAGCCCATTGAGGCTTCTGCAATTCTTTGCCCTGAACCTACCATCGACCAATCTCTTCCAGACTTGCCTATTCTTCCTTCCTCACCTACGGAGTCGGTAGTTTCCATCCCTCCTAGTTTTTTTTTTTGCATAAACACCATCCACTTGGAACCCCTAACCTATCAACTCAACGGGGTTCCCAAGTCTCTTCCTCTCATTTATCCCAGTATGATAGATGATGAATCGGCAACCATCAACACTGTTCACTACATAGATGACGATGCCATTCTTACCTATATGGGTGCCGATGATTCTTTCATTCAGCGCTCCCTCCCTTCTGAAATGCAGGTTATGTTAAATGAATCAACCATTAACATTAACCTTCCATCTTCTAGTGTTCCTCATGTCTTAAAGATTGGTCAATCTTTAGACACTCAAGAGCAGATCGACTATACCCAGTTCCTCTCTGACCATAGCAAGGCCTTTGCCTGGACTTACAGTGACATGCCTGGCATTGACCCCACCATCACTACCCATAACATCATCACAAACCTAGAGGCTAAGCCTGTTAGGCAAAAGCTTCACAAAATGCATCCTTGTGTTGCACTTCTTGTAAAAGAGGAGCTTCAGCGTCTTCTCTCTGTCTCTTTCATCCAACCCATTGATTATCCACAGTGGGTATCTAACATCGTTCCTGTTACCAAAGCAACTAGGGGGATCCGAATTTGTACAGACTATCGTGACCTCAACCTGGCTTGTCCCAAGGATGACTTTCCTCTTCCAAACATTGACCAACTTGTTGATCTCACGGCCGGTCATGAGATGTTATCTCTCATGGATGGGTTTTCAAGATACAATCAAATCCTAGTTGCACCAAAAGATTAGCACAAGACCACTTTCATTACCCCATGGGGGACTTTCTATTATCGGGTCATGCCTTTCAGCTTAAAGAATGCAGGTGCCACTTATCAGTGTGCTATGACCTACATTTTCCATGATCTCCTCCACAAAATCATGGAGGACTATGTGGATGACCTACTAGGCAAGTCCAAACATCGCTGAGACCATCTGACCATTCTCAAAATCATCTTCTCTCAACTTCTTCAATACAATGTTCGCTTTAACCCCAAGAAATGTGTTTTTGGGGTCCTCTCTGGTAAGCTTCTAGGCTTCATTATTTCTTTTCATGGCATCGAGATAGATCCTGCCAAGATCTGTGCTATCCTTGAAATGCCACCCCTGACCAATCTCAAGCAGCTTTGTAGTTTGCAAGGGAAGCTCCAGTCCATTCAACATTTCATCTCGTAACTTTCTGATCGCTGCCAACCTTTTCATCATCTTCTTAAAAAAGACATCTCTTTTACATGGGATAAAGACTGTCAAGAGGCTTTTAAAGCCCTTAAATGCTATTTGGTCTCCCCACCAGTCCTCATTCCACCTCAAGATGATAAACCCTTTTACCTTTATATCTCAGCCACTAATCATTCGTTAGGTTCCATGATCACGCATTGAGATGAGCATCACTGCGAGCAAGTGGTTTACTACATCAGCTGAACATTAGTCAACTATGAAACTTGATACACCCATACCGAGAAACTCTGTTTGGCATTAGTTTTTGCTGCAACCAAGCTCCACCATTATCTTCTTAACCACAAAACATTTATCATCACTCACACTGACCCTCTCAAGTATATGCCTCCAACCATATCAGAATCAACGTATGGCTTGGTGGCTCATGCTGCTTGCTGAGTTTGACCTTGAATTTGTCCAACAAAAATCTATAAAGGGGAAAATAATCGCTGATCAACTAGCCGATGCTCCTCTTCTCGACAATCAACCTTCTCACTGTGAGTTTCTTGATGAGTCTATCGCCATGCTTTCCACTGATGACACCGTCTATCAGATGACCATGTTCTTCGACGGCTCTAAATGTCAACTCGGTGGGGGTGCTGGGGTCATTCTCATCCCTCTCAAAGGGGAACCCATGCCTCTATGTTTCAAACTGGACTTTGATTGTACCAATAATATGGCTGAATATGAGGCCTTAATTTTAGGACTTCAGACTGCCCTCTCTCTCAGCATCAAGACCATCAACATCTTCAGCGACTCGCAACTCGTCGTCAATCAGGTCAACGGATCATACCTCTGTAAAAATGAAATTTTACAAAGGTACAAAAACCGTACTGACATTTTCCTTGCATCTTTTGACTATTACCTCTTGCAGACTATTCCTCGATCCACGAATAAGTTTGTCGACACCATGGCTTCTCTTGCTTTGCATATCCCATCTTCTTCATCTGCATCCAGACTTTTTGTCACGGTGCATCATCTATCGTTGCCTTCCTATCTCTCTCCTAACATTAATCACGTCAACACTATAGACTCTAGCCCATGGGATGACTGGTATAACCAACTTGTGGACTACTTATCTCTTTCTATCATTCCTCCCAACCTCTCTAGCAATGCGCGGTGATATTTCATCAAACGCACCGCTTGCTATACCATGCTAGGTGGTCTTCTCTATAAGCGAGGTTTTGACAGCCTCCTTCTTCGCTGTCTCACCTCCACTGAAGCCTCTCATGCCATTAAGCAAGCCCATGATGGGATTTGTGGCAGACACTTCAGTGGGAATTCGGTTGCCAAGCACATCCTTCGTCTGGGCTATTATTAGCCTACTCTTCATCAAGACTGTAGCGATTATGTTCAGCGTTGCATCAAGTGTCAGTAGCATGCTAACTTACTTCATCTCCCTAGCCATGCCTTATAAGTTGTTTAGGATTTTTGGCCTTTTTCACAGTGGGGCTTAGATCTCATCGATGAGATTAACCCTCATTTGTCTCTTCGTCATCAGTCCATCATCACCGCCACTGAGTATTTCACTAAATGGGTGGAAGCTATTCCTCTTGTCTCCACAAAAGCTGACAAGATCGTCGACTTCATCAACACCCACATCATTTGTCATTTCAGTGTCCCTCATAAGATCATCACTGAAAATGGCAAGTCCTTCAAAAACAAAACTATCCAAAAGCTATGCAACTCATTTGGCATCAAGCTCAGTTTCTCTTCGCCTTACTACCCACAATCAAATGGGTAGGCCGGGGCTTCTAACAAAATTCTGACTAAAATTCTTATGAAGGTGGTCAACGACACAGGAAGGGACTGACACATTCACATTCCCTTCGCTTTGTGGGCCTACTGCACTAGCATCTGAACCTCTATGGGTGCTACACCTTTTTCTCTCGTGTACGGAACAGAGGCTATCTTACCTCTCAAAGTATAGATCCCGTCTCTTCGCATTTCTGTACATGACATTCTTTCCAACGATGACTTTCGTCAAGATCGCTTAACTCAACTAGAGTTACTTGATGAGCATCATCTTGCTACCCTTAATCATCTCCATGTCTATCAAAATCACATCAAATGAGCCTATAACAAAAATCTGAGAGAACAAGATTTTAGTATCAGAGATCTCATCCTCAAATAGAATCAACATGTGACTAATATAGATCAAAGTAAACAAGGCAAATTTGCTCTTAATTGGCTCAGATCTTATATCATCACACACAAGTATGGATCAGGGACTTATCATCTATCTTCTCTTGAAGGTCGACTAGAACCTGAGCCCCTTAATGCGTTGCATCTACAACCGTTCTACTGCTAGTCGAGTACTCATTTACTTAACATTTAACTTGAGCTCGTCCCTTGAGAAAACCCCCATCCTCTTAATCCCAAATTTCTTTCAACCCTATTCTCCATAACAAATCCTCTATAACCCTTTTTATACAGTATAGATGCTTTGTCTTACTAAAAGGGAGCCCTTGAACCTCTATAAGTCTTGTCCATGACTCAAATTTCTACCAACAATAAATCAAGATGTCAAAATATCTATGGTCACTATATCTAAGCTCAAAATTAAAAAGGCAGACTGCTCCCTTGAAGGACAGTTGTACTATCATTGCTGTAGTTAATAGACTGCTCCCTCGAAGGACAGCTATTGAAAAGCCCTCTTATTAAGCAAAAATCTAGACCACTCCCTTGAAGGATGGCTATGACTAAATCTGGAAATGATAGCACTATCTTAGAAGCTTCTCGCATCGATCAGCTTCACAACTGACCACCAAGCACAATGACATCACTATACAGGCTTCCTGCATTGATCAGTCTGCAAAAAAAAAAAAGGGGTCATGGACTTGACTTATATTTGTCTCAGGGTCTCCTATAAGAAGGGGCAAGGTTATTTCTACTCTTACAACGGGTTACCCTATTTCCTCCTATCCTAACACCTACTCAAGGGACTTCGAGCTCACTTTAATGTAAAAGTGATTCGATTACCACTCTAACACAACTTATGATCAATGACACAACACATGAATGGGGTTCTTGGTTCTAACAACCCCTATCTATGCTATCCTTTTAGTCCTTGTCAATGAAAGGGCGAATATGCCTTTCACTTATCTTTCACACTTTGGTCACATTCAACCAACCCCTTTTCTACAATGACCATGACCATGACCTTGACCCTGACCAGACCATCACCCACTTTTGACTCTTCTTCCCTTTTTGGGAGAACTACATAGGCCTGAGGCCCCTAAACGACAGAGGCTATGTAGGCAACACTCAGTTGACATGGGGTCTTCTGAGGTTAGCTCAGCCATTCCTTCATCACATTTTATTCATCGCATTTCTTCCATCACATTTTATTTCATCACCTGCCAATCACATCACAAATAATCACTTATTTACATAATCATTAATATTAATCATTTACATCTATATCATTAATCATTGATCCTAATCATACATTCATCATCATATAAACACAACAATATCAGCATCCTAATCTTAAACATCACATCACAACATACATTAAATCAAAATAACATCATTCACATCATAATTATTTACCATAAATGATATCATCATCATAAAATTAAACATCCACATCATATAATCTAAAAGTCATAACATAAATATTATAATCACATCATCATCATTACATTAAGTATACATCATTAAAAACATATAAAAATGTTGAACACATTAAACATTTTACAACATTTCTCATAACACATCCATGATCAAATATCTAATCATATATATATATATATATATATATCAATTTTTTTACAATGGCATAATCATGCCTTTGTCACTCTCTCTCTCAAAATCATATACATCTCGCATCATCAGCTCACAGGTGGGTATATACATAGTATCAAAATCCCTCAAGGCTGTGGCTGTGGTGGTGGCGATGGTGGCCTAGAAGATGCTGTATCATCTCCCCCCTCTAATCTATGCCTCCTGCACGACTCAGTAGCAATCGTCTATGACCTAGACCGCTGCCGGCTCTGCTCTGCCCTCATATCAGAGTAGCTCTGTATTTGAGGAAACCCCCTAATGGCTCCCTCATAATACATGATCTTGTCCAACACATTATGGTATCTAACTATAGATACCATCTATGGTGGACCCATCTAACCTGTAGCTGTGCCTTGCACTGAACCCTACGGCTATGAGAACACTGGCTGCACTGACACTGACTGTGTGGGCCCCTGAGCTGGCTGCTAAGGTGGATGCTGCATTGGGTCATGCCCCCCAAAAACCTATCCTACTACTGCCTGTGCTTTGGATACGGCCAACTGTCCTTGTAGCAGTGTGACCTGACCCGTCAACACTGTCACTCGACTCATCATCTCTGTAAGCTGCCCTGTAACCCCTGCCAGTTGCCCGTGCAAAACTGTGACTTGGGCCTGTGCCACGTCCCTCTCCTGCCGCATGGTGTCCCTTTCCTCACAGGCTATATCCCATTCCCTGGTAATGGCTTATGGATCTGGCTGCGGCCCTACCTGTACTCCTGTGTACTGCCCTACCCACCATGCCGTGTAGGCCTCTGTACAACTTGGGTCAACCACCCTAGGTCCTGCCGACAACTCCTCAAAATCTGGGCCCTCTGTCTCCTCTGGTAATGGGAGTGGCACCTCAATATCATCTCATCTATATAGTGGGAATGTGGGAGGTACATCTTGTAGCAGCCAGTACTGGCACCGCACTCTCTTTGCTGGTACCCTCTTGAGCTCACCAGCTCGCCTGCCCCTAACCCATCTTAGGCTCTGCACACTAACCAACTGCTCTCCCTGGTCTCTGAATGTTGGATAAACCAAGTATGGTCTCCAGATGATGTCTACAGGAATCAAGGCCTCCAGTACCCCTCTATAGTGGTCAATGTCTCTGACCACTCCATCCACCCGCGTCTGCGCTATCACCTCGTGCCACCGCCTGAATCCAACCCTGAAGCTGGCCAAAATTGCCACTAGGAGGCCAAGAGGATGGGTAACCACTATATGCTCATATGCCTAGCAATGAAATAGGTGGCCCACGCACAAGCTATACCACTGCCACTGACTAATAACCCATAGCTCTCTATACACTTGGGCCAAAAAGACAAGCACCCAAGCAAACACTGTCTGTTGCTCTATCATCTCTATCAAAACTCCGGTCATAGCGACTAGAAACTTGCCACCCTCTGCATCTGGCAATGCATACACTGTGATGCCTATCATCATTAGCACAGCTATCCAATGTGCATCCTCATTTGCAGCGTACAGAGGCTCATACACAAAACTAGCTGAGTGGTAGCTCGTCTCAGCAACATGCTCTCCAAACAGCGTAACCATATGAATATTGTGTACCTCTCTCAAGCACGCCTACAGATCTACTCTATATACTGGTAGCCACAAAATCCAGTACACATCCTTGACTGTGACCGTCATCTCTCTCATGGGTAGGTGGAAAGTGTTGGTGGAATGATCCCACCGCTCGATCAGTGCCACCATCAAACTCACATCCCGAGCCACTCTGTAGTAGCGTCGCAACCCACCTAATCCCATTGCGCTCATCTGTGCCCACTCCTCAATTGTCACACCTCCACGCATCCACATCAGCAAAGTCAGGAGGTGATCTCACAACATCAAAGTTAGCCTCGCCTGCATCCACCCAAGTCAATCTCATGTTAAAATTTTTCCCTATTTGACTATCTATGCCTGACCAAACACTCGAGAAGCCCTTGGCGTAGCTTTGACCCCTCGACTTGACCATTTTTTATCCCTCTTCTGACTAGGCAGCCACTGACATCGGTTAGCATCCCAGTGACGGCACTCACCTAACTAACGTCGATCACCTAGTGACTGACATCGGCAGGTTAGCAACCGACGCTGGTCACTGGTCGACTAATGTTAGCGAACCCACCGAGGTATGGTGACTAGTTTGGCCTTAGGGCCGAATGGGGTGAGCCCTAAAATTAGGGCTTCCCCTTTTAAACCCCCTATCCCCACTAAAACCCTCCTAAAAGACTCTTAACCTCTCCTAGACCTATCCCCCACCCTCCTAACTACCCTCCCCCTCAATTTCTACCTAAAATAATCAAAAATTCAAAAATCAAATCAAATTCAAATAACAACCAAATAGGGTTCAAAGACCCTCCTACCTCATCCCAGCATCACCGGTGTGGTGGCACGATGGGTGCCACTAGTGGTGGACCTCCCACCGGTCCTCTGCTCCCCTCTGCCATCTCGTCAGTGTCCAAATCTTTGCAAGCTCCTGATGGCCCACAACTGACTCTTTAACCTCCAATCCAACTCCAATCCACTCCTCTCCACCAATCACACTCTACCACCTCACACCACTAATGCACTCACTCCTAGTCACTTTCACTCACAAATCTCTAGAGCACCTTTTTCTCTTGGTCAACAAATCACAAATGACTTTTGGTGGGCTGCCAATCTGCTTTTGTCAGATTCGGCAGGCCGCCAACATCGGCATCGGTGTGCCCTAATCCACTGATGTCAGCTGACTTCTGTCGACGTCAGCCATTTTTGGCTACCGACGTCAATTTCTCTCACCGATGTCGGTGGCCTTCAAACCTCCTTTTTTCATCACCTTGCCCCCAATCATGTCCTTCATCAATTAGCTTTCTGGTGGAAGTTATCTTAACCCCCTGAGGCACCACTTGAGATCACTTTTGACTCCACCCGCATCGACCACCAGACCTTGGAGATCATGACCATCTCCTCCGACTATGACCACTTCCAAAGCAAATTTGCCTTGGTTGTTTTCACATGAATGCTACCTCATGAATGGCTAGCAAAATTGTATGCATATTTTTGACATTCACAAGTCTAGGATTGCAAGACAGTTGATCCCTAATGCTTGTGACTTTATTCGTGTTTTTTAGGAGCAGTTCCTGAGCCCGAGATACCTGGAACACGACGACCCATTAGAGCTTCAGCTTAGATTGAATAACCCAATCAGCTACGACTATATGCTGGGCCTGGTTACTTCAATTTTGGCACTCCTCGACCCTTGACCTATGACTATTTGACCTGACCATCTCGTGAAGTGGTGTACACGCAATCACGACTTTTGTAGCATTTTCACTCTATCTTCCCCATTTTCATCCACTCTTTGTCAAATCAGCACCCAATTCCAAGTTCCTTTCCCTCGACTCCTACTTTGAGGGGGAATACCTCATCCACTCAGGGCAACCAATCCTCCTATTTTTGTGTTGCAGTTCACTTGGACAACCAACAAGACGAAATCAACCTTATCCCAAACCTGGGGCAACCAACTCCTATTTTTGTCTTGTAGTTCATCTAAAACAACCAACAAGACAAAAAGGGACAAATGTAGACACCAAAATCGTGTCTAACCTTGGTCATTCCCCCCCTTGGTCCATTCCTAACCCATTCCTAAACCTTGCACTTACTAATTTAAAATAATAAACTTATTAACCCCCCTCCTTTAACACATCACCCATGACACCTCACCT
>JARHVA010001918.1:1662500-1707500 GCA_037957365.1 Torreya grandis
ATTACCCCATTTAGGGACACCTGGCCAAAATCAGCACTTGAATATGTCATTCTCACATTATTTAGAATGTTTTAGTATTTTTAAGCCAAATTATGCATTTTGGTGGAAATTAGTCAAAAGCCTAATTGGAGGTCATCAGTGGCCAATTTTATGTGTCTATAGTTCACCCCTATTTGGAAAGACATTGCAAGCTATAAGCATAATAATGTCTTCTAAAAGAATGAGAGATGGCTTGTATGACAAAAGGAAGATGATGGTTGAAGAACAAACATCCAAATGGTTTTTAAAATCCTGTCATGATGCCCCCTTAAGGGAGTGGCCATCACATTTGTTGATGGATGGTCCTTAAAAAAGAAACAAGAAGAAAGTTGGAATTAACCTATGGTTGAGATTAATCCAAATGAGAAAATTATTGCATGCATTAATGTAAAAATGATGCTAATTTCCCAAAGGTGGTTAGAGTTAGGAATAAAATTCAAAATAATGATTTGCCCATAGGCATTTATAATCATTAAGAGGACTTAGATTGGCTAAAGATGATTGTGCCCAGTTGGGGTTGATTAGCAAGCATAACTCAAGGATATAACTTGGAATGTAGATTAAAGATGAGCAGGTGCAAAGTGATGAAAGAGATGGATGGAGGAATAAGATTAATTATTAGAAATAATTCAGTTGTACTTATTAATGAGGAGATGCTCATGCTAATTAACAATGATGCAACTAGAATGGTCCAATGAGTTGATTTGATCAAGGGTGGGATGGAAGGATTTGCCAAGGTACCAAGGAGAAACTTCTACAGCTCTATTGATTTTAGATGTTATTGAAGCTATTTTTTGCTAGAGCATGTGATGGTAGGCTTCATGATAGAACACCATGAAAATGTGGCTAAAATATGCATAAGGACTGACTCCTGACATCTAATAAACACTCAAAAAATAATACACTAATGATAAAAACCATGATGATAATATTGACATATGAATATGGATAGACTCAAGAATAATGTGCTCAAAGAATCACCCAATGAACACATACATACTGAGTCAAGGCAAAAGTACTAAAAATAAACAAATAGGAAAGTGAACAAACAAACAAACAAACAACCTAAAAATAAACAAATAAATAGAATACTTGAAAACAAAAGCAAAAGAGAGCATCCTAATAATGACCATATCCAAGTAAGGTGGATTAAGGATAACTAATTAAGCTTAGATAGGACAAATATTTTTAGATTTTGAAATATTACAAATGTTTTTATAATTTTGAGGTATATTAACTTGTTAGAGAATGACAAGAAACTTGCTCACAAAATGGCGAAAGCATTTGGCTTAGGTTACTCGTAAAATGGTGAGGGATTATTAGAAGGGGGACTGAGGTGACTTCAACATGAATTGAGCATGACCCACATAGTCCTAAAATGACTCAAGTCATAGTAATTCCATCCACATAAAAGGTGGGGAAAAACCAACTAGGTCCCAATAAGTTCTCAAATATGGTAAATGGCTAGTCAAATGAGAATATTAATGACAAGGTGATATGGCAATGCATGATAAACAAGTGTTGCCCCTAGTTTCCCCACAGGTGGTTATAGCTAAGATAAAATTACATAGGTAAATGATACTAATTTTTCCATACGTGGTTATAATTAGTAGAAAGACTAGTGAAACACTGGTTTGCCCATAGGCAGTTATAATCAACCTCACATAAGCAAACATGAATATAAGACGAAAGATATCTTGATAAGTCAACTGTCACACTAGTTTCATAGACTATTATTATAAACACAAATTGGATTGATTATTGAAAATTGATTATAATCCCTCCATAAAAGGTGTAGGAAGAACCAAATGAACTAAGATCAAAACAAGATTAGGTAGGATGACTAAAAATAGGCTTTGGTCTAGATAGGAATATAATGATAAGATGATATGGTATTTATATAGATAATTATGGTTTAGATAGATTGGATAAAATGGTAAGAGGGTTGCCCCAAAGTGATGGGTTAAATGGAAAGAATATTCATCAATGGCAAATGGATATGTAATAATGATAATGATATGGTACATGTTTTTGGTCTGGGTGTGGTTTTTGATTATGTTGTTCCTATTGATGGGAAGATGCACATCCTAATCAAAAAATGATACAAAAAATACTTGATCATGTTAAATACTAGCCATACCTCATCTAAATAACTACTCTATCAAAAACATGATGCAAATTTGGTTGTCAAGAATTCTTTTGTGATCTTTGTTGGTCATTGATTCTAATTCCTTCAAGCACCTAAACAAAGTATCTTTGTAGCCTCTACCAAGGAAAGTGTGGCCATGGATGGTAAACAAGGAAAAATAATGTATGATAGGTTTGATTGTGAAATGGAATGGTAGGTGATAATGGAATGTATAATAGTGGGGAAAAAAATGAAGATCAGTACTTTCAGTCACACACAATGTTGTTGATACTAAATTCAACATATTTTAGTTATGGCAGGGCCAAAGATTTGTTCTCTCAATAGGACCACTATATTTTTATATTATTTTATCTTGAGAGTAGCTACCATCTGATTAGGCTATAGATTGAAAGCTATTCTTATTTGATCTTTGATTTTATCTTCATCAAACAGTGAAGAACTTTTGTGCTCAGCTATTGGTTCCTCAATAATGTTTTTACCAATGAAATTATCTTGATTATCCCATAGCACCTTTGAGAAGGTTTCACTAAGGAATGTGGATTTTTGACTTTGATTGTCTTTTAGTACTTCTAAAAAAGTATCACTAAAAGAGGTTGAGTTTGATCTTTGCTTATCTCCTAGTGCCTCCAAAAAGGTTTCACTAGGAGAGTACTATTTTGCTACATGAATGTTGTCTTGGCCTCCTTGCTCTTCTTCAATTATTATGTCTCCATGGATGTAGTTTAACAAAGTGTGATTCTATCGATCCTAATCAACACTTGTAAGAGATAGAATGTCAATAATATGGCTATCTTGGTTGATGGTAATGGTTTGTAAAATGGTAATGGAATGGGTAGAGGCTGCATAATCTTCATAGAAGATACTAGGATAACTTATGTCAATGCTAAGGTAATCATCCTCAAAAACTATGAAAGGATCACAAATGTATTCAAACTGATCTACAAGGCATTGGTAACCAATGTTTTAACAATCATGAACATATTCTTCTTTTGAATTTGTTTCTAACTCAAGGGACTCTGAATCTGATGTTGAGACAGATGTTGATTCTAATTCTGATGCTAAATATGATGTCAGTTTAAGAATAGAACCTGACTCTAATTTTGATTCTTCATTTGATGGGTATTCTATTACAATGATGTCTTGTTGAATATTTGGTTTTGGATAAGTAACGACCTATGATGGCATGATGGGCTCCACAAAGACTAGTTTGTCAAAGGGAGACTCCTTTAGGATGGGAAATAGGTCAAGAGACAATTCCTTAGAGACTGGATTATCAATAAGAGGCTCTTTAAAAATAGGCACATGGTCAAGGTAATGGTTTTCTCAAAAGTGGTTATAATCATTAAAAAGTGACTTAGTAAAGACTGGCTTATTAGAGTGAGACTCCTAAACAACTAGTACAGGATCAATAGGTAATTCATCATAGGCTCACTTATAATAAGTGGTTGGTTGAATAAAACATCTTAGATTGGTTGGTTTTCTTGGCCTTAGTTTCCAATGAGTTGGAAAATACCAATTTTGAACACAGCTTGGTCTTTGAATGATTGGATCAATTAAGGTTTGGAAAGGATTGGTATTAGATGAGGAACGGTCTATGTTTGGATAATGGTAGGGCCTTGGTGACCATGATTTCTCATTTGATCCAAAAGAAAAAGGCCTGAGATGGTAATGATAAGGTGTTGTGAAGCATGATTGCTCACACAAGCCAAAGGATTAGGTCCTAGAATGATGAAGGGGTGTTGTGGAGCTTGATTTCTCACACAAACCAAAGGATGAGGTCTTGGTATAGAAATGGTTAGGCTTTGTGGATCTTAGTTGCTCATACAAACCAAAGGATGAGGTTTAGGAATGGTAATGGTACTCCTTAGATATTATAGAGCTTGATATATTGTATAATCTAAAAGAGGTTTAGGGATAGTTGATAAACAAATTAAAAAAATACATCATGTAACTTGATTATTTGCACAAGCCAAAGCATCCAACTCTTCCTCATAAACCATATCATCTCAATTGTGAGTTGGCTCATAAGCTAGTTCTTGGCTTTGTTCCATGTACTATTTATTAAAGAGAGGGTATGGATTCCTATCCCAAACAACATTATATGTAGTTGGGTCTTTAACGTCCTCTTCACAAGCCTCTTCATACCAATCAAGGTCTCAAGTTGGATCATAAGTTGCTTCATGAATTTTTTTTCATGAATGATTAATATGAGGTGGATAGAAATCTATCTCACAAACCATATTAACATCATTGGGGTCTTGAAAAAATCCATAAAAGTCATTTTGTGTGGCCATTATATCATAAGTTAGATTGTAAATAACTCCACCAAAAATGTAGTTAGAAATATCCATATAAATGATGAAAGCTTCAAAAACAAAAAATCTAAGAGTTCTACAAACTCTAAAAAATTATGTCCAAAGGACAAATGGTTCAAGCTTGGTTTAACTTGGTCAAAAGGTGGAGTTGTATCTCCAATGTGGTTTGAAAGTGCAGCTTTATCTCCAAAATGATTTGTGTTAAGAATTCACATAAAACAACCTAATTTTAAATATCTAATGTCAAGTGTCATATGCATAAAAGGTCAAACATCTAAATAAAAACTGACGTGTCAAAGGTCTAGTTCAAAGTGTTCCAAATAAGGTCTAAACTATGAAAGGGAAAAGTTGAGTGACTAGGTATTTTATCCAAACATGGTGTCGAAAGATAGGCTCAAACAAATAGGCATATGCTAGGACTTTTCGCTAAATGACATCAAAAGTTAGACTTGAAATAAAGGCTGATGTGATGTGATTTAATCTAACAATTTTGTAAACAAATTTGACATAGACCCAACACATGAAATCAAAAATAAACATGATCAATTGGCATAAGGCATAAGATAAAAGTCTTTTTAAAAAAGCTTGTGTTCCCCCAGATAAAGGCACAAACAATGATGAGGATAGGCATTAAACAAATAAACCATCAATAGTTTTTAAATTTAGGTAATCGGTTAATGGAAGTTGTGTAACCCAAAAGAGAAAGATCCATGTATTAGCCCCATGAATTGAGGCCTAAATAGAAATCAATCAATATTTAGATCCAAACTTAACAAGGCTAATTGAAAACTAGGATTTGACTAAATAAGCTAGACAAGATTGGATAGCATGACAGCATAACACAAAGGTCTAAATGGTATACACAAAATGGTTTGAAACAAATTGTTTTGATCCAATGTAAAACAAGTCAATAAATTGAGCAGCCTAACAATGTAAACATACTCAAATAATGTGGTTAATGTTATGTTTTAAAGACTTAAAAGGCTTAAAATATTTTGACATGATTTGGGTAGCATATCACTATGCTTCACAACTCAAATGCATTGTTTTGACATGGATTATGAACAAGCAAACAAGTTTTAGTCTCAAAACATACCAATCAAAAATGACCAAAATAAACTAAGTATAATCATCCAAATCCTAGCAAGGGTATGGTAAAATGGGGTTTACTAAACTAGTAAGGTTTCAATCATTTTAGGGGAATCAATTACACAATGACTTTCATGTCAAATGATGTAAAATACAAGCAATAAATAGGGTGACTATGACATTGGCTAGTTATAAAAAGGTCTAGTCCTTTTTATAACCACTACATCATATTATTTACTCAGTGTAGTGCGATGTCCAAATGTAGATATGTCCCATGTACAACTCTAAAGGAGTCAAATGAAGTCAATGCCAGGAGATGAAACCCTAGGTCAAAGCTTCCCTAAATAACTCACAGGAGGTAATGACATCCCCCTCACAAGCCAAATTTGCATGAAAATAAAGAAAGCATAAAATAAAAGGACTTTAGGTTCATTTTCAAGGTCACCCAAACTTTGATGTATTTTTAAGGAGTGTTTTAGATGATATTCTTTCTAAGCCTTAGACTAGGCTACTTGTAATAGGAATGACACTTTTGATTCCAAGGGTTCCCTAAAGAGGACAAATAGAAGAGCATACATGCAACATTCCTCTTTTTTCCAAACAAAAAATAATCGAAACAACTATTGCAACCAAGAATTGACAAATGTGTTCAATTTTAAACCAAAAAAATCTAAATCATTTGTTAAATACCCAAAACAAGGTTCCTAATTGATTTTGAAGCATGCAAAGGTGATTTAAACATGTTTTGAACAAATATCAAGTTTAGTCCTACAATAAAATTGTGAGCATGTCCTTTAGCTTTGAATATATTTTTAGCTTGAAATAATGAACTTTGAAAAAGTAGCTCTCGGGTCTATGTTTTTGAAAAAACACAGTGACTGATACCGGTTATTACCACTGATGTCAGTTACTCTGGCTAACTGAGACCTAATTGATATCATTTTTGATAACTGACGTCAATTAAATTATGTAACTAATGTCAATCTTACTTACTGATATCAGTTACTATGTAAAATTGTGGCAAACAAAAATGGCAAAATAAAGTTAGAAAATCAATTTACAAGAGTTTAAAGGGCCCAAATAAATATTTTAGAGTTTCAAAAGGATCTCCTTCAGGTGTGAGATGTGTCTAGTCCCACTTGGCATACCATTGTGTGATCTAAGAATTTGACTCAAGAGAGGATGGTTAGTATGGTGCTAGTTCTAAAATGAGAACAAAATGAAATAAACACACTAATAACATAACATCTCTAAGCCTAGACACTAAGGAGAGCTTAGTTAACAAAATTAAATAATAAAGACAACTAAAAATTAAGGAATGAAAATAAAAGAATTCCTTCATCTTCCTTGGATGATACAAATGCCTTTGTAGTGGTGGCTTGCTCAGCTTGTGCTCATGAAGTCTTCATTGAAGGAGGTTTGGCTATCTCCTCTTCTCCTTGGCACCTTTGGCTTATGGCTTGGCTTGGAATAAATTTGGCATTGTAACAGTAGTAGCAATGGCTTCTTGAAGATATTTGTGCATTATAATTTTACACCAAAAATAGCTTTAAAATGATGTTCATGGCCTCTCTATTTATAGATTTTTGAGAATGTCTAGAATCAACCTGAACCATCCATCTCAAGATTGAGATGTGTGATTGAGGATTTGTTGGGGGATCAAACCAACAATAGATTACAATTGTGACAACAATAAACGCGGAAATAAATCAGATAGATAAGTAACTGAAATGATAAATAGCACAGAACAAGATATACAAGAAAACACCCTGAAAACTTGTATTGAAACTCTTTACAATAGGAATACAATTGAAGAAGCTTCGTTCTTCCACACCTCTCTTAGATGCACACAAGATCTCTCACTAGATCTCTATTCCTCAAGAGCTCTCTCTCAAGTACAATCAAATCCAACAACCTGGATTGATGCAACTCAGTACTATCCTTCAAACATTCACAATGTTCTACTATTACTGATACATTCTACTTTCTAAGCTAAGAAGATCTTTCCTACATATAGAAATAGGAAACTTGAGCATGCTCTTACAACAGACAGTTAAGCCTCTTCAACAAGGGCTCTAAAAATAGTAATGCTAATAATAGAGATGCAAGCTTGAGTCCACAACTTAAACTTATCATGCAAACACTCGCTTCTGTCCATAGAAATAGCTTTCTGGACACGCAGGTAACCGACGTCGATTTTTGCCTGTTCGCCTGTGACCATCGCCGGCCGACCCTACTGCCGACGTCGGTGCCTCTGTAACTGCTACTGACCGACGTCGGTTGCTCCTGACCGATGTCAGCGTCTGTGTAGACCCAAACCTCTTTTGTGTGCTCCTTGGTGAAGCTTTTAGCTCCACACCCTAACAATCTCCCACTTGGAGATAAACAGCTGCAGCAACCTGTACAGCAACATCTTCTAGATCCTCCATCTTCAACTCAATCATGAAGACCAATAGAAGTTGAATGAAGATTCAACTTCTCCTTAGTAACTGGATTTGTTAGCATATCAACAGGATTCTTGTCTGTATGGATCTTCTCCAGCTTCAACTCACCATCTTCCAATACCTGCCGTATGAAGTGGTACCTTAGCTGTATGTGCTTGATTCTTGAGTGAAAAGCTGAGTTCTTAGGTAAATGGATTGCACTCTGACTATCACTATACAATCTGTGACTCCCATGCTCCCTTCCAAGCTCTTCCATGAACCGTGTCATCCATATCATCTCCTTGCTAGCTTCTGTGGCTGCAATATACTCTACTTCTGTAGTTGACAAGGCAACAACCTTCTGCAACTTAGATATCCAACTAACCGCCGTTCCACCTACAGTAAAAACATAACCTGTAGTGCTTCTTCTGCCATCCAAATCCCCTGCCATATCTAAATCTACATAACCATGTAGAGAACTATCTAAACCTCCATAGCACAAATGCTTGCTGCTGATTCCTCTTAGATATCTAAGGATCCATTGAACTGCCTTCCAATGTTCCTTACCTAGATTAGCCATATACTTAATTACTACTCCCACTGCTTGGGCAATATCTGGTCTAGTACACACCATTGCATACATCAAACTTCCTACTGCGGAAGAATATGGAACCTTACTCATGTACTCTACCTCTTCATGTGAATTGGGACATTGTTCTTTACTTAACTTAAAATGTCCAGCCATAGGTGTACTTACCGGTTTTGCATCCTGCATATTAAACCTCTCCAACACCTTGTTCACATAATCTTCTTGAGACAATATCAACCTATGATTTTTCCTATCTCTCCTAATGCTCATGCCAAGGATTTTCTTCACTGCTCCCAAATCCTTCATAGCAAACGTTTGAGCTAATTTTAACTTAAGCTCTGAGATATCCTGCATGTGAGACCCTGCAACCAGCATGTCATCTACATACAACAATAGAATAATATATCTACCATTATCAAATCTCTTGAAATACACACAATGGTCTGATTGACACCTACTGTAGCCATGCTCAGTCATAAACCTGTCAAATTTTAAGTACCATTGCCTTGAAGCTTGTTTGAGGCCATACAAGCTTTTCTTCAACCTGCACACAAACTTCTCCTTACCCTTGACCTCAAATCCTTCTGGTTGTTCCATGTATATTTCCTCATCCAAATCTCCATGAAAAAATGCTGTCTTAACATCTAGCTGCTTGAGATGCAAATCCTCAAAAGCAACCAAAGACAATACAACCCTTATTGAAGTCATTTTAACAACTGGAGAAAAAATTTCACCAAAGTCAATACCTAGCTTTTGTGCAAATCCTTTTACTACTAATCTGGCCTTATATCTCATCTATCCATCCTCACCTTCCTTCAACCTGTAGGTCCATCTGTTCTTCAGTGTTCTCTTACCAGCTGGCAATTCAACCAAATCCCATGTTTGGTTCTCTCTTAAGGACTCCATCTCCTCAACCATGCCACGCTCCCACTTACTCCTGGACTCCACCTGTAATGCTTCTTCAAAACTCTCTGGTTCTCCAACATCGGTTAGCAATAAATAATATAAGGAAGGAGAATATCTAATTGGAGGCTTACTTACCCTTTCAGACCTCCTGATGGGTGTCATGGACTCGTTCTCAACAATCTGTCCACCCAAATTTTCTGACAGTGACCGACCTCGGCCACCTGTAGACCTGTCTCTAGCCGACGTCGGTTCTTCTTGACCGACCTCGGTGCCTGGTCTACCGACGTCGGTCTCTGTATGACTGACATCGGTTTCTGTACTGCCGATGCCGGTTCCTAACCTGCCGACGTCGGTCTCTGTGTTTTCCTGCAAGTGATTATTTCTTTTTCCCGCTAGCTCATTTTGGACCATAACTTCGTCCAATTCACTATTACTCTGCCCAGATTGATCCAGCTTCCTTATCTGATCACTGTACATCACTCTTTCATTGAAAACAACATCACGACTCCTGATTACCTTGTTAGTTCCTAGATTCCAAAATTTGAAACCAAAATCATCTGAGCCATAGCCAATAAACGTGCACCTCATAGACTTAGCATCAAGCTTCTTTCTATTTTCCTTATCTATGTGCACAAAGGCTTCACAACCAAAAACTTTGAGATATGAGAGATCTACCTTTTTACCTATCCATGCCTCTTCTGGAATTCCACCATCCAGAGCTGTAAAGGGTCCTCTGTTAATCAGGTACACTGCAGTGTCAACTGCTTCTGCCCAAAACTCTAAGGGTAACCCTGCATGCAATCTCATACATCTTGCACGCTCCATGATAGTTCTGTTCATCCTTTCAGTAATACCATTCTGCTGAGGTGTCCTTGGAACCATCCTTTGCCTTCGAATTCCGTGAGTGTAACAATACCAGTTAAACTTAAGACTGCAGAACTCACCGCCATTATCAGATCTCAAGCACTTTAATCTTCTACCTGTTTCATTCTCAACCATAGCTTTCCAAATCTTAAAGGTCTCAAAAACATCAGATTTCTTTTTAATATAGTAGATCCATACCTTTCTTTTGGCATCATCTATGAATGTAACATAGTACCGTGATCCGCCAATAGAGGCTACCTGAGCTGGTCCCCACACGTCTGTGTGAACAAGCTGCAACTTCTATCTTTTCTTAGTAGACCCAGTCTTGAGAAAACTAACCCTTTTCTGTTTTCCAAATACACAATGCTCACAAAATTCTAGATCCATACTTTTCAAATCTGAAAGCATACCTTTAGACTTAAGAATTGACATCCCCTTCTCACTCATGTGGCCAAGCCTTGAGTGCCACAATTTAGCATCCACATCTAAAGTAGATAAAACTGAAGGAGATTTGTTAATAACACAATTACATAAATAGAGAGTACCTTCTCTCTTACCTCTGGCCATAACGAGTGCACCCTTGGTCACCTTCCAAGAATCTGCTGTGAGAATTACTGTACAACCCTCATCACCTAGCTTACTTGCAGAAATCAAATTTCTCTTCAAACTAGGAACATGCATCACATCTCTCAACACCCATGTGTTGCCATTCTGCATCTTCAGCTGCACTTTACCTTTGCCAGTAATCTTACAAGGCTCATCATCCCCTAAGTACACTATTCCAAAATCTCCATGGATATAGTCACTGAAATATTCTCTGTTAGGGGTAGCATGGAAAGATGCACCAGAATCTAATACCCAAGATTTTATGTTATTATGCAAAGAGAAAATTAAAGCATCCTATGCAATACCTACAATCTTGGCTTCTTCCTTTCCTTCGTGTTGATTGTCCTCCTTGGGCTTTGACCAACAATCTCTGCTTATGTGCCCCATCTTTCCACAATTCCAGCATTGTGGCTTCCTGCCATTTTTGGATTTAGATCTGCCTTTCCCCTTAGACTTGGATCTTGCTCTGCCTTTCTTGCTCTTCTCTTTTTGCCTTCCCCTGCTCTCAAAACTTAAAGCGTTCCCGGATGCCTCTTTTGTGCTTTTCCTGCGTATTTCCTCATTCAAGATAACACTAACAACATCCTCTACTTTCAAAATATTTGATGCAGATGTAGTATTAGAAACTGCCATTACTAAGCCATGCCAGCTTTTAGGCAAAGAACATAATATTAAAAGAGATTTTATCTCATCATCAAACACTATATTTACTGAGCTTAATTGATTCACAATACCATTGAAATCATTCAAATGAGTAGAAACAGATCCACCTTCATTCATATGCAAATTAAATAACTGCTTCATAAGATATACCTTATTTGAAGCTGAGGGTTTTTCATACATATTTGCTAACGTAGTCATCAACTCTACCGTTGTTTTTGCCTGTGACAAATTAGATATCACAGTGGAGGCCAGACTCAGTCTTATAGACCCAAGAGCCTTTCTGTCAAGAACTTCCCATTCTTCATCCTCCATGTCCTTGGGCTTCTTTGCTATCCCACCTAACGGTAAGTAAAGATCCTTCTGATACAGATAGTCCTCTATCTCCATTCTCCAATGTTGGTAGTTCTTGCCATTAAACTTTTCCATTCTCAACTTACTTTCTTCTGCCATTGCTTCTCCCACTCAAACAGAAATCCCTGTAGAAACCCCTGTGAGCAACCTGTAATCAAAACACACTACACAGATCTGAACCACCTGTTAGTGAACCTGAGCTTTGATACCAAATATCAAGCTCTGAACCTGTAACCAAGGCTCTGATACCACTTGTTGGGGGATCAAACCAACAATAGATTACAATTGTGACAACAATAAACGCGGAAATAAATCAGATAGATAAGTAACTGAAATGATAAATAGCACAGAACAAGATATACAAGAAAACACCCTGAAAACTTGTATTGAAACTCTTTACAATAGGAATACAATTGAAGAAGCTTCGTTCTTCCACACCTCTCTCAGATGCACACAAGATCTCTCACTAGATCTCTATTCCTCAAGAGCTCTCTCTCAAGTACAATCAAATCCAACAACCTAGATTGATGCAACTCAGTACTGTCCTTCAAACATTCACGATGTTCTACTATTACTGATACATTCTACTTTCTAAGCTAAGAAGATCTTTCCTACATATAGAAATAGGAAACTTGAGCATGCTCTTACAACAGACAGTTAAGCCTCTTCAACAAGGGCTCTAAAAATAGTAATGCTAATAATAGAGATGCAAGCTTGAGTCCACAACTCAAACTTATCATGCAAACACTCGCTTCTGTCCACGGAAATAGCTTTCTAGACACGTAGGTAAACGACGTCGGTTTCTGCCTGTTCGCCTGTGACCGTCGCCAGCCGACCCTACTGCCGACGTCGGTGCCTCTGTAACTGCTACTGACCGACGTCAGTCACTCCTGACCGACGCCGGCGTCTGTGTAGACCCAAACCTCTTTTGTATGCTCCTTGGTGAAGCTTTTAGCTCCACACCCTAACAGGATTAATTCAATTTTTATAATTAAGTTTGTAATTATCCTCATCATGAAATTGGAAGAAGGGGCAATTAAGAGGCATGGAGGGCATCATTGAAGGCATTGATGAGGCATGGAGGGAATGACTCTTGATATTTGTGGCATTTATGGCCTAGGGATGTCTTCCTAAGAATTGAGGTCACTTGATGATGAAGATATTCAATATTCATTTATAAAAATAAGTATTCAAAAATTTTCCATATAAATTATTAATTAGGCCTTGATTTGGGTTAATTATCTCTTAAGCATGATGAAGCACTTTATGCACACATTACTCAAATTTATCAGAATGCCTTGTTATTGGTCTAAAATTTGACTAGATTGGAATTAGAAGGTGATGCCAGAAGCGTTAGATATGTATTCCCATTTATGTGTTACCAACAATAAATAATAAAGACATGTCTCTTATGTAGAAGATTTGATAGGAAAGAGCAATCTAGAGCATCCAGGTGCAACTTTGGCAATTTGATTAGAAAAGAATTGATCAAAGTTAGCTGGCCCATAGATTGCATTACCCCATTTAGGGATACCCTAGCCAAAATCAACACTTGAATATGTTAGATTCACATCATTTAGCATGTTTTAGTGTTTTTACGCCAAATTGTGCATTTTGGGTGGAAATTGGTCAAAACCCTGGTTGGAGGTCATCACTGGCCAGTTTTAGGTGTCTACACATAAGAAATGCATAAAAAACTCTCAAATTTGAAACAATATATTTCATATTACTCCATGTTTCTTATGGAATCATATATTTTACATTTTTTTGTAGTACATCAATTCATCTCAAAATGCATGTGGTATATGTATGGTTTTTAACATGCTTCTCATCATTTTTTCAATAGTTCCATTTTTTATTTTTGCAAACTATTTTTTATTTCTGCAACATGATTTTATTGTGGTGTATACTTTGTCAGAATTCTTTATTTTTAAAATATCTCATTGAATTATAGAAATTTATTAATTATTTAGATATATATTAATCACTTCTAGATTTATTATAAACACTTTATAAAGTGTCTAATTTTTTAATCAAATCTTTAAATTGTTGAAATATTCCAAAAGTTTTTGATTTTTTCAATAACAACACCCTTGTCTTCTTGATATAATTATCATTAAAAATCATCAAATACAATGGTTTTGATAAGATATATCAATATATATCATACATAATGAGATATATAGATTTCTTCCAATTTATTAACTATAGGTTATACTTGGATCTTAAGCTAAAAATGTAAGTTTTTATCTATATCAATGTAGTTTCTCATACTTCCATGCACACTCATGATATAATGGCCTACTTCTCAAGGGATCAGTTTCTCCTCCCAAGAAAATATAAACCTTGATTTTATATATATCAATGTAGTTTATCATACTTCATGCACACTCATGATATAATGGCCTACTTCTTAAGGATTTAGTCTCTTAATGAAATCGAAAACTATCAAGGCAATAAAATTACCAATAAGCCAAGATTTGAAAAAATAATCATAATTGATTCGTATTGATTACCTTGAAATAATTACAAACCCAAAACATGCTTAAATAATCCTTAACTTGGAATTAGATTTGACATACAAATTTTTGAAAAAAAATAAAATATTAAAAAAAATGTTATTTTTTAGCAGCTGCTATTTATAGTAAGTTTAACATGCAAGTGCGTTCAGTTCTAAAAATATTTTGAAATATTTTAAACACTAAAATTGGCCTATGGGATGAAATTAAATTGAATTTGACGTCTGGTCCAAAAAATACATAATTTATCTAAATAGAAAATTCTCAAAAATATCATTAAACGTTGATTATGGACCCTCAGATGATCATGTATGGCCTATGAAAAATATTGAAAATAATTCTATGTGGATAGTGTGTCTTTGGACACAAATGTAATTTTTGATATAGTCATTTTGGTGCATAGAAGAGATGAAATAGAATTACGGGTCAAAAGTTATGGCCTCTTGAAGTTGGCTTATTTTTCTGCATCATTCTCCTCTGATTGAAAACAACTCAACTCCTGCAAGTTACCCTAGTTTTACTACTACCACTTTTCTTTATCAATATTATTTAACTCCCATTTTTTAATCTAAGTGTTGTCTTCTTGCTTCCATCCTTCCCACTATACCAAATACCTATTATAATTCCATTGCCTTGTGTTCATTGTCTTCATATCCAAAACCTACATAATTTTTTCCTTCTTCTTTGAAACTTGTGGATCCCAATTTAATTATTCATTTTCATCACCTTTACTACCCTCTCCATTGAATTCATATAAATATGAAATATTAAATACTGAAGAGATATAAAATTCTATGGTAAACTCACCTCATAAGCATTATCATTGATTCTATTCACAAATTTTTATGGTCTTATTTTCTTGTACTTTAACTTGTTGTATGTGCCTATTGAAAATATTTCTTTCCTCAAGTAAACCATTACCATCTCTCCTTCTTCAAATACCTTGAATCTTCTTCTAACATCTCTATTTCTTTATATTTCTCATTACATTCCTGTAACTTTCTTCTTAGTCCTCGCAACTATTGCATATGCTCTGCAAATACTTCTACATCATCACTAATTCGATCTGTAATGTGGCAATTATACCAAATATAAAATACCCATAGGATTTATCCCATAAATAATTTTAAATGGTGAATTTCATGTTGATCTACTCACTAAACCATTATATGTAAACTTAGCTTGTGGTAAAGCCAAGTCCCATTGCTTGGGCTTCTCTTCCACTTTGCATCTCAATAAATTTCTCAATATCCTATTCACAACATCTATATATCCATCTATTTTTGGGTGGTATGCACTAATGAATTTTAGTTTGGTACCTATATTTTTCTAAAAAATCCTCCAAAAATTACTTAGAAATTTTGTGTCCCTATTTGAAGTAATAGTTTTTGGAGAATCATGCAATCTCACAATATCCTTAAAAAATAATTTTGTAACTCTAGTGGCATCATTGGTTTTCTTACATGCAATGAAATGAACCATTTTAGAAAATTTGTCTACAATATCAAAAATTGAATCATTACCTCTCTATGTGTTTGGTAATCCTAACACAAAATCCATACTTAAATCTATTCATGGTCCTCTTGAAACTGGCAATGGCATGTATAGTCCAATATTTTTTTCATGTCCTTTAGCCACTTGACATATTCTACACTTTGAAACATACTTTGTCACATATCTCTTCATCTTTGACCAAAAATACTTTTCTTCCACCAAAGCTATTTCTTTCATCTTACCAAAATACGTAGCCAAACTACTACTATGTAATTATCCTATTATATTATCTCATAAAGACCCAACTAGAATGCATAATTGTTTCCCTTTGAAGAGATAACCTTCTCATCTAAGATACACATAATTAATAGTGTCTATCTCACCTATTAATAGATTCTTACACTATTTAATTACCTTGTAAAAATATAGATCAGTATCATATAAGTCTTTGATATCTTCAAATCCAACTACTTCACTCACTATAGTAGTTAATAATGCTACTCCCCTGCTCAATGCATCAGCTACCTGATTCTACTTTTCTTATTTATATTTCAACACAAAAGTATACCCTTGAAATAAAGAAACCCACTTTTCATGCCTATTATTCAACTTCTTTTGTGTATTCACATGCTTCAAATCCTCATGATCTATAAATAAGATAAACTCCTTAGGTATCAAGTAATATCTATAATGTCTTAATGCTTGTACAACTTCATAAAATTCAACATCATAGGTAGAATACTTTGTTCTTACCTCATTCAATTTCTCACTAAAATATACTATTGACTTTCCTTTTTGACTCAACACAACACCAATTTTCATAAATGAAGCATCATAATCAACCTCAAGCACTTTGTTAAAATCTGGTAATGTTAAAATTAGTCTTTCTATAATTTTATTCTTCATAAATTCAAAGCTTTTTATGGTTGCTCTAGTCCATACAAATTCTTTCCCTCTCATGCATTTTTTTATTGGTACCACAATACTAATAATTTTTTCAACAATTTTTGTGTAAAATGTTGATAAACCATGAAAAGTTCTTACCTCTATAATTATTTTTGAAATAGGCCACACAAAAATTTCCTTTATCTTTTTTTCATTCATTCTCACACCATCTACTAAAACTACAAATCCTAAAAGTACCAAACTATTATGCTTAAACATGCACTTTTTCAAATTTTCATACTTTTCTTTTCTTAACAAATCTAGTATCATTCTTAAATGTTGTAAGTGTTATTATTTAGTCTTACTGAATATAAAAATATCATCAAAATAAACAACCATAAACTTACCAATATATTATCATAGTATTGTATTCATCATCCTCATAAATGTGCTAGGTGCATTAGATAATCCAAAGCACATCACCATCTGCTCATATAAGCCTTCCCTAGTTTTGAATGTAATTTTACACTCATATCCTTCACAAATTCAACTCTAATAATAACAACTACTCTGATCAATCTTGGTAAAGTATTTTGGTCCTGCAAGCACATCAATCATATCATATAAATGAGGTATAGGAAATCTATACTTGATTGTAATTTTATTAATGGCTCTACTATCCACACACATTATCCATAGTCTATATTTATTTAGAGTTAGCAATGTTGATGTTGCACATGGACTCATATTCTCCCTTGTCAACTTCTTTCTTAACAATTCAATAACTTATTTATTTAATTATGCATGTTCTACTAGATTCATCCTATAAGCAATTTCATTGGGTAGAACTAATTATGAAATCAAATCAATATGATGTTGAATATCTCTTTTTAGTGGTAAACTATATGATAACTCATCCATCTACATATTATCTCAACAGTATTGATGCTTTTGTTGGTATTTTCACCATTTTTGTGTATTCATTCTTCACTACTAATACATAACAACAACCTACCACCTTCATATCTTGGATAGATTCTTTAATATAAAGCATGATTTCTACCTTCTCTTCCTCTTTAAGAGGTAACGAAACTACCTTTGTACCACCTTTCCAAAAAGTATAAGTGTTCTTTGCTCGATCATGAATTACTTTCCTATCAAATTTTCATGGTCTCCCCAATAAAAAATGCCATGCATCAATTGAAATAACATCACCTTTGATCTAGAAAAATTGATTTATCACCTTTTATCTACTGCAACCTCATTCCCTTTCTTAAACCATAAAATATGATAAGGATTAGAATGTTTTTCACATTAAAAATTTAGTTTATTTATTATTTATTTAGAAACTATATTTTCACAACTACCACTATCTATAATTACTTTGCATACCTCTCCACCCAAAGTACATCTTATTAAAAAAATGTTTGATCATAGCCATACATCACCACCTTTTTTATTCTACAGTTGTTCTTTATTTAGAGTGATCATTTCTCTTCTCATCATGAGATTCTCTCCAACATCTTCTGGTGTGACTTCAGTGTTTTGCTCTTCTATCTTAGCCTCAACTAGATTCACTCTTAGGTGATCCTGTTACCTCCTTTCTTTATATTTATTTTTCCAACACTCAAATTATTTGTGTCATTCTTCTCCAAAAATATAAAAAACATAAGGTATGTGTTGATTCAAAAATCATCCTTTAACACCACTATAACCCTATCCTCTCTGAAACCCTCTTCCTCTTTGTTGGTATTGAAACACTTTCCTATTCTTATCTTGCCCTTCTGTACCACATGATGATTCATATTTATTGATATTAAACCCACCTATAGTGGTATTAAACCCACCTCATCCCCTTATTTAAATTAGAGTTGACATCTAAATTTTCAAAAAAAAATATATATATAAAAATAAATATATATTTTTAGTAGCTACTATTTATAGTGAGTTTTGCATGCAAGCACGTGCAGATCTAAAACTCTTAAAAAATATTCTAAAAACTAAAATTAGCCTATGGGATGAAATTCAACTAAAGTTGACATCCAGTCTTAAAAATATATAATTTCTTTAAATTTTTTTAAAAAAATCATTAAATGGTGATTTTAGACCCTCAAATGATCACATATGGCCTCCAAAAAATATCAAAAACAACTATAATTGCATAGGGAGGCTTAGGACAGCAACCACATTTTTGAGATTGTCATTTTGGTATGTGGAAGAGCTCAAATGGAGCTATGGGTCAAAAGTTATGGCCTTTATAAGTTGGTTAGTTTTTTGCATCATCTCTCCTCTGAAGAAAATCTAAACGTTATTTATTTGAATAAGTGAAAAACATTTCTTAGTTCCATGCCTATCATGCCTTTACATAATTTCCTCCATATGTTATATAAAAAAAAAAGATTCATACAAGTTTTCATATGCCCACACATGCCCCAAATGGGGGCTTTCCTCCAACACAAACAAAGATGAAGGACGTGTATTTAGAATCTATATTCAAATATCTTGGAGTGAAAGATCCATTGAAGAAACTTTGGTGTCAACTTGATCTGAGCAAAGCATTTCTTCCCCATGTATATAGTTTCCTTGGAACAATTATTTTTTGTCTCTACCTCAAAGTTAAAAATTATGTGTGTAAATCACTTATTCTTTACGTCTCCTAACTCTACATCTACTATGATGAAAGATGTCTTACACACAATGTTTTGTTTTTGCACTTGTACCAAGTGATCATGGTCATTTGATCTATGCCATGTGTCCTTGTACTCAAAAACTTTGCAGAATATCTACCAAGTGTTACTTTGTGTGAATTGTGTAAACTAAATGTTTCATGTAATAACATAAATGAAAGATCACAAAAAATCCTATGTAAACCAAAAAGCAACCCAAATTCTATGCAATTATATTCTACCTCTTTCTGTTCATAGACAGAGGTCCCATCATGCACCTAAGTTAGAAATTTATTTATAACATTAGATTTAATTATTTTGGGGTGATTGAAAATTTCTCTTTGCCAAGAATGTTATTGTGTTACATATTTGAAAACATATTATTGGGAACAACTTCATTTTTTTAGACATATTTTATTCACTACATAGATTCTTTTTGGAAGATGTGTCTAGAACTTGAATCATGATGTGCCTACTCTTAAAATAATGTGAAAGTGCTAGTCATTGAATTAATATTTTTAAGTATGATAAATTTAATAAATATTCTTTTATCACAATGTTTTGGTAGTTTAGAATATTCGTGACATTCTTTTTTTGATGAGTTTACTACATAAACATAACTATGCATAATGTGATGTGATGTGTGTGTACTATTTATATTTTAAAATTATCATTTTAAAAATTATAAAATCCCAACTAATTACTTTTTAACCTTTCTAAAATAATTTTGAAAATTTTTACACAAGTTTACTTAATTGAATTAAAAAAAAAACTCTTTTCATTATATTCATGTTCAATGATATATTTTTTAAAAACATGAAATACATATAGTGAGTGCTTCTAAGAGTAAATGTGTGTATTCAAAATATTGTTCCATAATTAATATTTAATTTGTTCTTACCCACAAAAATCACAATAAACTTAGATTGTTTACTTAGAGCAGTCAATAACAGTATAAAATAGTTACCTTGAATTTGGAGAAAGTAGGCTTTCCTTATTTAAATATAATTAATTTATATTGTATAAATGTGTTTCTCTAGATTATATTTCTTTATATATAAAATTTTATTTATTTAAAAATAATTAATCTATATTGTATAGATATGTTTTTATTATTTATATATTTTTATATTTATATATAAAATTTTACTTTATAGAAGATTTTGTTTTTGTTTATTTCAAGATATGAATGTTAATTTTATTGTATCACATTTTGGATAACTTTGACAATTTATTTATGTTTTTACGAAGACCTACATATTAATTTTATTGAATAATGTTTTAAATAATTTTGGTAATATAAGTATAAAGGGTAGTGGAAAAATTTATTAGTAAAATAATAATTTAATTAAATTTTATGAAAAAAAAACAATTAAAAAATTATTTAAGTAATCTTTTCCAAAACATATGTAAGAAGAGATTTGGTGTATTGAAAGGTTTGATAAAGTGAGAAGAAGAAAATATTTAAATGTATAAAAAGTGGGAAGTCAAGAATTAAATGTATAGAAACATTACAACTACTTCCAATCCAAATGTTTGAAGGATTAAAGCTCATATATAATTGCCTTTAAATTTGTAAATGAATATTTTTATTTAAAATTTTTTATTTAATCTTATGGTTTCAATAAAATATTATATAAATTTATTATTTAGTAAAGTATAATATTTTAATTATTTTTGTTTAAATTAATTATAACATTTAAAATATTGCTAAAATAATTGTAAAATTATAAAAGGAGTTTTTTTAAAAATATTTAATTTCATAATTAAAAAAATAATCTCATAATTTTTAAAAAATTTATTTAAAATGTTTTTTATTAGATTATAATATTTCAAATATTTTTATTTAAATATAATATTTATTAAATTATAGCATTTTAAATATTATTGTTGATTAAATATTAGTTAAATTAACTATATATTAAATTATAAAATTTTAATTATTATTTATGATCAGATAAGGTGAAAATGTCAAATAAATTTTGTCTTCGTGTATAATAAATTAGCAATTGACCAAAAGGTGAAAGAAACGCTGGAAGAATTGTACTTCTATTTTTGCAATTATATCTAATAAGTGTTTTCTTTTCATTTGTGAAATATAATCCCCTTTTATGTATTAGATTTTGGTAGACTACCTTTATCATTTTCTATGTTAACAACACTCGAGAATTAATGTATAAAAATCTTTAATTTTTAAAGTTTCTACTATTTAGTTGTATTGAAGGATTATCATCCTTGTGTAAAAAGAGTAATGCATCACAATGTCACATTTGCTTTGAGGTGGGCTATATGTGTATAACTTTTCTTGCGTTCATTTTTTTACATAAACATTAGATAAATCAATAATATTGTAATGCGTATTTTTTATTATCTATTTGTACCTTAATATGCATCCTTGGAGATCTAATAATTGAAAAAAAATTATTGATTTATTCATTTTTGGTTTTTATTCAAATCTACTGGTGGTGTAATAATTGGTTCTAGTCTTTGCTCAGCTAGTCCATGCTTCTATTTTTATTTTATTACACCCCTTCCAAAATTTATCTTCTTCTTCCATGTTATCCCGTTCCCACCATTCCCTAAATTTCTTATTCTTTTTGTTCATTCTTTGAAGTACTCTTCCCTCCACCACTCCCTCCCTTGTTTGGTGCCCTTTGTTTTCTCCTTTTTCTTCTTTTTTGCAAGCATCACCCACCACTCAGGGCCATGTTTTCTCTTTTGTGTCTTCTTATTCATCCTCCTTTGAGATCCTAGGTTTGAATCCCCATCCTCCTTTATTTTCCATCTATTTTTGGGCTTAGTTGTGCATTGTTGGTGTGATTTTGAATTTCACGTGTTATTTTCATCAACTGTATAGAGCATTTTCACAAATTATTTCAAAGAGGGTTTCTGTTGATAAAAGCTCAGATCTTTGAAGGCTTAGGTTCAATGTTGTTTTTTTTTCAATTCTCATTGTTTTATAAATCCCCAAAAAAATTCAACAATAGTTGTATAAATGATTTTGACTATAAGATGAAGATTTCAATGTGCCTAAACTTGGTCCCTAGTCTGTGATGGAAAATGGAGTTATATGCTTTGGTTGAATCACTCCATCCAACCATTGATGATATCCTCACATTATAATATATTCTAATATATTGTATATTTCAAATATATTATATTATTATAATATATTATATATTATACTATATATAATATCATATATTTCAATACATTATATATTATTTCATATAATATATAATATAATATTTTAATATGTCTTAATATATTCTATATTTTAATTATATATTTAAATAATATAATATATTAAAACAACATTAAAATATTTTAATAAAATATTTAAACCTAATTGAAATGCAAATGAATAATTGAGCATGACACCTATAAAACAAAACTAGTTCTACATCTGAAGAAAAGAGTAAACAATTATTATGGAGATGTATGAAAAAAAGATTGAATATATTAATATAAAAATAAATAAAATACAATTTATTTAATAATTAAAATAAAATAATGTAAATAATCCCTCTCCATTTATGAAACTTCATCTTAATTATCAATAAATATAAATTGTATTCCCTTGTCATCGACTTATGCTTGGACTTTATTCATATTTAATTGTATTTAAGAAACTTATCCATTGAATATAAAAGCATATTTTGATTGATTTCAATATGTACTTATATATTAAATCTTTAATTCATTATTAAAATAAAATTATTTGGAAAAGATAACGGAGATTAGTCAAAAAAATATTTTCAAATGATAGTATATTAGGGAAGAGAGCATTAACCATTTGTTAATAGAATTATGTTTTAATCTATGCATGATAGTTTTCATGCATATAAAGGGTTTTATTTATACCCAATTTTGAGTCACTCCACGTATCACTTCTATTAAATGATTTTTATTTTGATCTTTTTCTTCCAAATGTTGTCAAATCTGATCTCTCAACTATGCTCATCCTTCCATCTCTTAGTGTTTGGTTTCACCTATGGGTACAAAGTCCATGTATGTCAAGGAAACAAAAATTCATCCACTCCCACTATTGTTTCCTCTATCCCCCAGTCTTCTCAAGAATTTAACAACCTCTTTTGAACTCAAAATGTATAATTGTAAAGCTACCCGATGCCATGAATAACAATAAAAATAGTGAGAAATCCTAAACCTAAACAAGGCAACCACATGATTAAAGACTTTGGGGGTCTTTAAATTTATTCATTTCTCCTTTCTCTACATAATTTTAAGTTAGATATTGTCAATTTATATTTGTATATATGTATTTCGATATTTTGAATTTGTCCATTTGTCCATGTTTCTACATCTCTGGTTTATTCATGAATTTGGGTATAATCCTACATTTAACATTCATTATTTTGGGTTGTTTGGCTTACTTATCGGGACTTACTCAACACAATCTTCATCAACAAAATCCTTGATATTCTTGCTAGAATGATGACAATTGAAATAAAAGGCATGCTCTTACAGGGTTCAAACTGATGCAAATATTTATCTTAATGATAAATAAGTTTTGGATAGTTACCATATACAAAAATAATAAAATTAACATTAGAATCAATAAATAAATCCCAAAAAAAACATTCCATCCATGCAGAGATATTTTGTTTGTGAGGGGTTTAAGAAGAGCTTGGTATTTTGACTCATAAAATTTCGTTGTTTTTTCTTAATATTCCAAACTAGTAGAAACTTTGGAAAGAATCCGCTTACCTTAACCTATTATGAAACTCCTCTCTCAATCTCACTTCCTCTTGCATCAACTTCCCTACCAATTGACTACCTATTACATCAATCTTTAACTGCAATCTAGGTTACTTTGATATAATTTGAAGTAAAAAAATCATCAAAGTCCACATCTTGATTACCCAAAATAAATACATTTTGATTACCCATGATTATTGTAACCAAATTGTAGGTGCTTGTGTGGTAGGATGAAAGTGGCCTCAATGACTAACTACATCTTGATTACCCAAAACAAAATCCATGGAGTCATGTTGACATCAAACGCTGACACAAAAAATCAAAGAAATTTATGGAATGTATTGACATTGGAATGGTGGATAACAACATATACTTTTTCCTGTCTCATGTGTTTTATAAGGAGCAACTACCCATAAGAAAGATCAATTCCTTCTGACCCTCCTATGATATGAACACCTCCACCTTTTAATTGATGTCTTTAACACCTGATGATGGAGATATAACAAAACAACCCCTCATTCTTCTTCACACACTCATAATGTATCCAAAACTACCTTTTGCATCAATCCACTCTTATCTTGCTCATACTCTACCAACTAACCTATAACAATTCTATCACAACACCAACAACATGACCATGGGGTCATACACATATGCCACCCTTTGATCTTCTCAGCTTATAAAACCATCTACGAGGCACACTTCCACTCTTATATCTTTTACTTCTCAACTCTTTTCTCTCCATCACTTCCACAAGCTTCCACTTTGAGCACCTACTCACAAGTCTCTCATTCATGTCTTCTCAAAGTCTAGAAATTACCATATTTGATTTTACCTTTTATAGAGCCTTCATGAATTATCAATTCCACAATATTTCATTGTTGGCTACAAAATATTCCTTCACTCTCAAGGCATATAACATGGGTCACACTCAAGCACAACTCTCTTTCAAGTAAGCCTAAGTCACTTTTTAAGTCCTATAGAGACCCATTCACCTCTTTGATACTTCTTTGATAAAATTAAGAATACATGAACACTTTCCAAGTACATGGACCCATGACACATGATCTATATGTCCTTATTAAGTGTCCATATCCATCACAACACCCTTATGTTAACACTCAATTAGCTCAAATACCTTTTTATACACACAATTAGTATGAATGAAAACAAAATCAAATTTTAACCTATTGATCATACTACATATTATTAGTCAAAACTTCATAATGCACATAGATGGTCCTCATGGATTCTAAAACATACTCTAATAGCTATCTCACCTTTAAACATTGAGATACAAACAAGCACAACTCAATTACCCTTTTTGAGCTACTTGTAGAGAAAAAAAAAAAACATAGTAAACTATGAACATTCATAAAATATACTATAAACAATATTATACCTTCAAAGCTATATTACCAGATACATCTTGGAGTCCTCTAAAAATTCACTTTTTACAGCATGAGTAAATTCTACCTGTATCAAAATATATGGCCCAAAAACAAAACATTGGTCTTTCCTTTATTAAATTCAAATATTTGAATTCAAATGGTCACAATTAAAATTCAGTCACTTAAAATACATCTCGTGCCCTCACATATTAGATTAAATACTCATCATTGATCTTCTTTGAACTTTAACCCATAATACACCACTACCCAAATGTTAAACTATGAAAAATTGACCTTATCTCATGCAATCTTACAATCTTGACCACAAACACACCGTCTATATCCTATACATATCTCAATATTTATCTATGTTAAACATTGGAAACCTTTAAATCATCTTGCTCAATATGCACCATTTATATGTATATGTACAACCATCCACTCACTGTTAGATCTTAAAAGAACCCTGATCTTTACCTCTAATCAACGTCAAAGTTTGGACACTTGTCCTCATCTTGTTGCTTCTTACCATCTTGGAGAAAACATGCTCCATTTATCTCTTTGAAATTTTTTGAAATTTACTTTGTGCAATTTTGACTAATTATCGGAACCTTTGCAATTTATTTGTAAGGTCAACTTTGCAATTTCATATCTTTTGCTTTTTTCAAATGAATATTCTAAAATTTAAACCATTTATTCTCCTTTCAAAGAGGAATCCAATAATGTATTAATTATATCCTAAAACCTTTGTGAATGCAAGATATAAATATATTAATCTACTTACTCAGAGTTTTTTGCCATAGAGCCAACTATGTCAAAAATTATCTGGAAGGCTAATTTTATACATGTATATCTTTTGATGCACTTTATTGCATGACCTAAAAATTAGCACATAACAAATAGGAACAAAAATAAATAAATCCATATGATCAAATAATTATAAAACTACCACACATGCAAAATATTACTACATCAAAATGCCTACTTAGCTTTTCTTTCCACTTGTAAATTTCGCTAAGTATGGGAAAACACTATCAAACTGCTTGGGAGCCCAACTTTGCACACACACATCTTTGGCTACATTTCATTCCATGACTTGAGACTTGGGACCATAGTATCTTGAGATTAATTTTATCACAACCATATGACCAACTCCCCCTAACTCATCCACATGTGACAATTATGCATCATCAAACTACCAACTCAGATTTTTTACCATTAGACCCAAAAAGTCTAGATGAAAAATATATACTACTAGATGAATTACACTTATGAAAATAAGAAATCAATGTATCATTTACCTCTCATAGGACCTCTTTCACAAGATCAATACTTTATACTCATCCCTAATCATCTATAAATAGTCAAACTTTTAAGATCGACCAAGCCTACTTCAAGCATAGTAGGATAAGCACATTGCACATTTTGTCATTATCACTTGGAATATCAAGGCACTTCATCCAATCACTTGGAAACCTCCATGACATCACCATGACATAATTGAAAATTATCTAATAATATCCCCCTTTATCATTTATGTCAACACCCATCAAACAACTCATCTTCCTTCTCTCTCTTCAAGCACTCTCATAATAGAAATCATCTCCCATTTTGACATAATGACAAAGTGGGCACAAACTTATCCTAAGTACTTAAAAATAAAAGAAACATATGAGAGGGAATCATCCTAAGATTTTTGAGTAATTTCACCTCCTAAGCATCTTCATATCTCCACACACCATAAAGAACCACCATATAGGCTTACTAATCTTCTCTCTCAAAAAAACTCAAGCACCACCAACAGAACTTCATGCCACTCACCAAATATAAAAAATTATCTAAACCAATCCTAGTAACTCACCTTGAAATACTCATGCCTTTTTATTTTCGAGAAACTAAACAAAAAAGCACTCTTCTTCTCACTAGGCCTGTCTAGTCTCCTTATAACCCTACCTAGAAATTTAGGAGCCCACAACTTTATGTAGACACAAATTCAAGACCTAAAACTTCATATCTTGATCACTCTTATATGCCCCCTCAAGAACACCAACTTGCATCACCTATATCATCTTTTGCAACATAATTCCTTCACAAACCTACTGGATTTTGACATAAACTTGAATAACTTGAAATCCAAAAATCTTAAAATCTCTATGAAGTTTGATTAAAAAACCCATTTGGCCCATTAAAACTATTAATAAGCCTCAAAACTCAACTCATAAGGCAAACCACTTTTCTAGTAGAGCTCAAAACACTAGAGTCTAAAAATAAACAAGGTCAACAAACCTTCTTCTTGTCAATGTCCACCTCTTTTAAAACCTTAACTCGAAATATACTTATTTAATATATCATACCAAGCACTAGGAGATTATTTAAGACCATAAATAGCCTTCTTCATTTTACACACATAATCTTGATTACTTGTAATGAAGTATCCTTCAGGTAACTCAATGTAGACTTCTTCTTCTAAGTTACAATTTAATAAAGCATATTTTACATCCATTTGGTATACCTTAAAACCTTTGAAACTAGAATATTCCAAGAAGATTCTAATTTATTCCATTCTTCCCACATGATTAAAAGTCTCATCAAAATTTATTCCTTCAACCTGAGCATATCCTTTACACACCAATCTTGCTTTGTCCCTTGTGGCTTCTCCTTTCTCATTCATCTTCTTTTTAAAAACCCACTTGGTACCTATTACATTTTTATCTTTTAGCCTATGAACTAGGTCCCATGTTTCATTATTTACTATTTGATCCAATTCTTCATCCATTGCACTATTCTAACTTTCATCTTTGCTAGCTTCCATGTATGTTTTGGGTTCAATCATGGATAACATAGCTAAGTTATGTTGATTTTGATTTATCAACATTCTACTTCTAGTTTTCAACCTTGCACTGACATCTCCAATAACTTGAGAGATTGTATCATCTTTCAAAATTCATCTAGATGGAGCTTTACAGTCTTGTCTTTCTTCCTCCTCTTCATCTTCATCATCTGTTTGAATAGATAACTCATCATTGTTTGTACTATAATTTTGAATTAAGTCACTTACCTATAATTTTGGCTTCTTTACTTTACTTGTCTCATCAATCCTCACATTTGAACTTTCAATAAACTTGTGAAGTCTCTTGTTGAAGCACCTATAGGCAGTACTAATAAAAGAGTAACTAAATAAGGTTCCTTCATAAGACCTTGAATCAAATTTTCCAAGATTATCTTCATCCCTTTTAATGAAGTACCTACTCCAAAACACTCTAAAATGTTTGACATTAGCTGTGTTATTCTTATATAACACATAATGGGTCTTATCATCATTGTTTCTAATTTGAAACCTATTTAGGATGTAAAATAAAGTGTTGGCTGCCTCTTCCCAAAAACTATTTGATATTTTGCCATCTAGAAGTATGGTTCTACTCATCTCTTAAACAGTCTTATTCTTCCTTTCAACAATACCATTCTATTGTGGTGTTCTAGTATTAGAATATTATCTTCTTATCCCTTATTCATCCTAAAGTCATTGAATTTATGAGACCAAAACTCACTTCCTCTATCTGATCTCACACACTTGATATTTTAACCCTTGTCATTTTCAACAAATGCTTTGAATGCTACAAATTTTTCAAAATCTTCTACCATTTCATTAACAAAGAATATCCAAGTCATCCAAGTAAAATCATCAATGAGAAGCATGAATTATCTATTACCTTGAACACTTTGAGTTCTCATAAGTCCATAGAGATTAGTGTGGATTAAATCCAATGGCTTTGTAGTTGAGCATTCCTTAGATTTGCATCTTCTCTTGGTTTGATTCCCATGAACACATACCATGCAAAGAGAATGACGAATCTTATAAATCTTGGGAATATGTCTTACCAATCCCTTTGAACTGATCTTCACCATATTATCAAAATTTATATGTCCAAACCTTTTATGCCAATTCCTAATTTCTTCCAATTGACTCATGAAGCACTCCTTCTTAGATTCATGGAATACATACATATTTTTATCTATTTTATAAACATTTGCCTCTACTTTGCCAAATTTTTCCTTTCTTATTTCACATATATTATCATGAAAAGTCACAACATTTCCTTGCTTACACATTTGGCTCACACTTACAAGATTATGTTTCAAACCTTCTACATATAAGACATTCTCAGTCGTAGTATGACTATTGTCCAAAATCATAGTACTTTTTCCAACTATGTTAATAGATTTGTTTTAACCAAATCTCACTGAACTTGGGTTGGTCTTCTTGAGAGAGATAAAATTTCTCTTGTCTCCTATCATATGAGTTGAATGACCACTATCTATGAACCATATCTTATTACCATATTATTGAGTATGCAAAGACTCTTGAAAAAACATTGCCTCTTCCTTTGGTAGACTGATTGAATTCTACTTCTTTTCCTCTTCAACTTTAGACTTAGTCTTTTTGAGCCATTTGATGGTGTCAATGACTTGTATATTATTTTTCTAAAAGTCTCTTTTATGGTTCTTGGCTATGTGACCTTATTGGTTACATTTGTATCATATGAGATCCCTTTTGATCTCTAGAGAGAAAGCACAATCCTTATATATATGACTAAATATATTATAGGAGAATCAATACCCATTGAAGACATTATTCATGATTGACCTTGATTTCTCTTGACAATTATTGATCCATGAATTTTCATTATTGACCCTTTTGGTAGAGCTAAAATCCATTTTGTCCTTGGAAATGATCACATATGAGTAAGTTATGACTTTATTTTAAAAAATTTCCATCCTTTGATTGAGACCTTTATTCACCATGACCTACAAATTCTTGATTTTTGCCTCTAGATCTTGCTCTTGTATCTTCTCATCATCCGTGCTAGCATTGACATTTGATAAAGCACATACTAGTTTGTCTTGAAGACAAGACACAACCTCTTTGTCATCCATTATAACTTTGATCACCTTCAAGTGGTTAAACTTAAAAGAAAGAACTACTCTAATACCAATTGTTAGAGGTAAAATCATCAAGAGGGGGTTGAATTAGTGAGCCTATATAATCCAAACTTCAATTGTAATCCTTTCAATCTATTCAAAATCTTAACCAAATAATATTAACATTCATGAAGCATACACATCATTTATTTCAATGAATAGAAATATATTCAAGATCATACACATAACGTAAGGTCTATATGGTAAACCCTCTTGGGGAATAAAACCCACTCTCAATCCTACAAGCAAATCGACTAATTATTCAATAAAATGATCACAAACAAGATATTGGTCAAGTCCTTCTAACCTAAGGCCTTTAGAGAAACACCTATTTCATAAGGAATAACTTACCCTATGAAAGATCAAGTCCTTTTGACCCTCATATGATATAAACACCTAATGATGGCCCTATGATAACAAAACCCCTCATTCTTGTTCACACACTCATAATGTATCAAAAAACACCTTTTAGATCACTCCACTCTTTGTTTGCTCATACTCTAGCAACTAACCTACAATAGTTCTATCACAACACCATCAACATGACCATGTGGTCATACACACAGGACACCCTCTAATCTATTAATTTTATCAACCTATCTAATGGGAACACTTCCACTCTTCTATCCTTATATTCTCAACCCTTCTCTGTCCACCACTTTCACAAGCCTCCACATCAATAACCTAATCACAAGTCATTCATTCATGTCTTCTCAAAGTCTAGAAAACACCATATTTGATTTTACCTTTTATAGAGCCTTCATGAATTATCAAGTCAACAATCTTTCCTTGGTATCCACAAATCATGAATTCACCCTTAATGCATCTAACATGGGTCACACTTATACACAACTCTCTATCAAATAAGCCAAAGTCACTTCTTAGGTCCTATGGAGAACCATTCACATTTTACATAATTATATGAATAAACTAAGAACTCAAGAACAATTTCCACATACATGGACCCATGACACATGATCTATAGGTCCTTTTTAAGTGTCCATACCCATCAAAACTCCATTCTATTAACACCCAATTAGCTCAAACACATTTGTATACACATAGTCATTATGAACAAAAACACAGTCAAATTTTAACCATTTGATCATACTGCATATGATTGGTCAAAACTTAATAATTCACACATATTGTCCTCATGAAGTATAAAAAATACTCTAATATCTATATCACCTTTAAACATTGAGATACTAATAAGCACAACTTAATTACCCATCTCAGGTTACTTGCAAAGAAAACATGAAAACATAGTCAACTTTGAACATTCATAACTTATAGTTTACACACTTTTAGACCTTAAAATATATATTTTTAGATGTTTCTGGGAGTACTCTACAAATTCGCTTTTTTCACCATGAAAAAATTCTATCTGTATCAAAAGATATGGCCCAAAAACTAGACACTGGTCTTTCCTTTCTTAAATTCAAATATTTGAATTCAAATGGTTACAGTTAAAATTTGGTCACTTAAAACACATTTTGTGCCCTCACATATTATATTAAATATGCACCATCTATCTTATTTTAACTTTAATTCATATTTCACCACTACCCAAACATTAATCTTTGAACAATTGACCTTATCTCATGTAATCCTGAAATCTTAACCACATACACACCATCAATCTCCTATACATAGCTTATTCTTTATCTATTTTAAACATTGGACACCTTGAAATCATATCACTCAATATGCACTATTGATCTGTATATGTATGAATATCTACGCACTGTTAGATCTTAGAAAAAGCTTGATCTTTACATATTCTTAATGTTAAACTTTGAACACTTGTCCTCATCTCATTTCTTCTTGACATCTTGAAGCAAATACATTCCATCGATCTCTTCGAGAGTTTCTCAAAATTTATCTTGTGAAAATTTGACTAAGTATGGGAAATTTTGCAATCTATTTGTAAGGTCAACTTTGCACCTTTATATCTTTTGCTTCACTCAAATGCATGTTCCAAAAGTTAGACCATATGTTCTCCTTTCAAAGAGTAATCCAACCATGTATTAAGTAGCTCCTAAAAAAATTTCATGTGTGATATATAAAACCATTAATATATTCACTCCATTTTTTCTACCACAAAGCCAACTATATCAAGAACTATCTAGAAGGCCAACTTTTCACATGCACATCTTTTGATGTGCTTCATCGCATGACCTGAAACATAGTACATAGAAATTAGGAACAAAATTTAAAAAACTCATATGATCAAATCATGCTGAAACTTCCACATGTGCAAAATATGAATACAACAAAATGCCTACTTAGCTTTTCTTCCCATATGTAAATTTGGCTAAGTATGGGAAAACACTATCAAAGTCTGGGAGCCCAACTTTATACACACATATATTTGGTTGTGCTTTATTGCATGACTTTATACTTGGAACATAACTACATGGTACTACTGTGATCATAACTGTATGACCAAATCACCCTAACTCATCCACACATGGAAATTATGATGTCATCAAACTGCTAACTCATATTTTCTATCATTAGACCCAAAAGGTCTAGATGAAAACTATGGACTACCAGATGAATTCCACTTATGCACACAAGCACTCAATGCATCCTTGAAATTTGATAGGACCACTTTCACAAGATCAATACTTCAAACTCATACCTAATAATCTCTAAACAATCAAACTTTGAAGATCAACCAAGCCTACTTCAAGCATACTAAGATACACACATTGCACACTTTGTCATTGTCACTTAGACTATCAAGACACTTAATCCACTCACTTTCACACCTCCATGACATCATTGATAATTATCCAACACTCATTACTTTAATAATTTTTGAGTTAAGATTAGAAGGCCTATCAAAAGTGCATTTTAAATAGTTTATGATATTTGAGGGTTATTATTTATAAAATTAATTATTTTTTGGGTTTAGAAAATCAAACTTTCCCTTTTATTAATTTTTTAATTAAAATTAATAAATAAAATTTAAATTAAAAAAAAAAGATTTAAAAAGAACTTAAAAATATTTAAGATATATATCTTTATTACAAAGACTTTTATTAAGCATTAGAATAGCTTTATCATAAATTTTTATCTTAAAAATAGGATATATAGAGAACTAAAAACAATACAAAGATGAACTTGGAAGTTTATTAATCCCATTGTGGTCATTTCTTGGCCAAATTATATAACCCATCATGTGAGTATTATGCCATGAACAACCCATGTTTTATTCCTTAAGTCCTAACAAGTGAGTTTATACTAAGGTCAATTTATCTAAGGAGTTTATAGATATCCAAGTTAGAAATATTAATTAGGCACAAAATATTATATATTTAAGTATTCCCAATACTTATTTATGATGTCAAGCTCCTGATCATCGCATCAAATATTATCCCCTTATGGATCACTCAAAACCTTCCTTGGATCCTGTACATACTTAGAATCCCAGAGGAGAAGATAAAGGAAATGAATAGACTAAGATTACAATAAAAAATTATATTAAGAGCCAAACCCCTCCCCATATCAATTCTCCTCTAGTAACCGAGGCCTCCTCAGAGGTGCACACCTCTCATCCCCATCCTAGTGAATTCTCGTAGGTGAATAGAGTATTATTTCTTAAAGTTCACATCCTAAAAAAGGTTATTCTTGTACCAAGATATCCTATGTAAGTGGATCCTTCTCTAAGTATTCATGCAACCTACCCCATCATGGTGATGACTCTCCTCGAGAGGAAAATGGGGTCGAATACCCCTTCATTATGCTTGAGGTACTTTATCTTCTAAATTGGCATAATAATTTTTAAGCCCTTGAGGATATAGATGATGGCTATGAAGATCTCGAAGTGGATGACATTTACTAATGAATATTCTCTCCTAGAATGTTTGAGGTCTCATAGAGTCCTCCCAAAAATTCTCTATATGAATTGATTTCCAATATATTAATACATTAGATTTTATCTTCCTTCAAGAAGTTATTTTTTTAGATTTCTTCTCTAGACTAATATAAAGTTATTCAACCTAATACCACCCAGCTATCCACTCTAAATGAGGAAGTATGTGGTAACACCAACATATTGGTGTCAACCAAATTTTTTTCATTAATTTTTACCATGGGAGAATACCCATCACACAAAGCAACTTGAATGTTTTTTTATATTGATGACTAGTCATTAGGTATTTTTACCATTTACACTTTAAATGATGACCCTAATAGAAATTTTTTATAGTAGTATTTGGCTGGTAATTTACCCCTTGTCACATGGCTCATGTGCAATGATTTTAATATGGTTGAAAAACCCAATGATAAATCTTGTACCTTGTACATGAGATGGTGCATTAGATAAAATGAAGAATGGTATTATTTAAAGAATATGTAAGGTCTTCTTGAACCTATCCTATAATGGCACACATTAAATGGTATGCCTTGGTTTATGCATTCCAATGATGGTACTGGTCCTGATCATGTCCATAAAAGGCTTGGTTGTTGCATATTATCAAAATAAAATATTTTATCTTTTTCAAACATTGATGGCCATTCTATCACTATTTATTAATATGAATATGTTATCTCATACCATATCCCCGTATCTTGTAGAGTGGATTAGATCAAAGGTTAGTTCAAAGTGCCACATAATCACTTCATTCTCAACACTTGTCTCTTAATCTATGTAGGTGCCATCCATATTATTTACTAGGTTTGAAACCTAGTACCCTAACCACCTTATACTACTAGCTATATTGAGTGGTGGATTGAGTCTATTTTATGCACCACCTCCTTTTTCCATTGTTATTTGAAGAAAATTAATCATGTAATAAAATAGGGTGATGAAGATGTGATTAAGTAATTTCAAAGAGTTAACTCCCTCCTCAATTAAAACCCCTTTGATAATCACTTAAAGAGCTTGACCACCTCACTCAAACAACAAATCAAGGTGGTGGATGGTCATGCTACCAGAAGGGCACAACTTTCTACTCATTTGTATTAGCTCAAAATTGGAGACAAGTATTCAAAGTAGTTCTTCAAATCCCTTAAGGCCTAAAAATCTTGAGATCAAATCAAGGATATAAACTCAACTCAAACAAGATTCACTTCTCTTCCTCACATCTCTTTTACTTTTCTAGACCATTACAAATTAGTGTTTCAAAATTAGGAGGAAACAATGAAAATAAACCGAGATCTACTGGATTGGCTCAATGTGGTTGCCTATAACTTAAATCTTGTAGACCAAAAACTCTATGTAGCACCTCTGAATGTCCATGAAATCCTAAATTATATTCACTACATGAGTAATAATAAACCTCCTATCCTTGATAAATTTCCATGTGAATTTGACAAATCCACATGGGAATTTATTGGGCCTAATTTAATAAAAAATATAAATAAGATCTATAGAAAACAATCTTTGTGGACCATAATCAATCAAGATAATATCAAGTTCATAGCTAAAGCTAGTGACTTAAAGATCATATCCATATGGTATCCTATCACTTTGTTAAATATTTTGTATAATATCTTTGCTAAAGATTTTTCTAAGTATCTCCATCTCATTCTTCCTGATATTATTAGATTAGAGAAAACATGATTTATTAAAGGTAGATATATTTTTGAGAACATTATTGTTGTCTAGGAATGTATGGAGTGGGCTATGACTTTAGGTCAAAGAACCATTTTTCTAAAATTAGATTTTTTAAAATCCTCTAACATAACTAAATGGCCTTTTACTTTAGCTATGTTAGAGGCTCTTGATTTTTTCTACTTATTTATCTCAGTATTCCAAACTTTATTGGTTGATAGTTAGCCAATTTCACTATTAATAGTCTCAAATATGCAAATATTTTCCCATAGCACTCCATCCGTCAACGTTTCTGTCTTTCTACATCTTTATATTTTCTTTCTTCAAAATATTTAGGTCATCTTCTTACTTCTAGAGCTAAGTGAGGTCTTGCCTGGGGTTATTTTACACCTATCGGGTATTCTCACCTCATTAATGGTCACTTTTTATTTATACTTTCCTCACCCTTTAATAATATTAAAAAACATTATCAAAACTCATGGAGCATCTTGATATTTTTCATTTAGCCTCTAAGTCTAGTTTGTAATGGATTAGAACTCATCATTTTAGATAAAGAATAATGCCTATGCTCGAATGGCTTCTTCATTTAAATTGGAAATGGATCAATAGAGGAGAATAATTAAAATTTATTGGAATTCCCATTAAATTTGATAATTATCCCATACGTCTTTATAAATATGCCATTAATCATGTTAAAAATAATGTTGAATACTAGGTTACCTAACCGCTCTCCTTAGTAAGGAAATTAAAAGTTTGCACTAGAAGCTTAACGGCTACCCTTGTTTAGTATTCTTCATGTCAGGCTCCCTCTAAGGTTTCCTATCATAATTTGGATTAAATTCTCATGGATTTCCTTTAGTCTAATGAAAATCAAAAAGGGGATTCCATTGAGTTTCTTGAGACATCTGCTTCCTCCCTCATGACAAATGAGGTATGAACATTATTGATATCTACAGACATAACACAACTTTTCATGTTAAATGGTTTGTTAGAACCATAGAAGGCAATGAATCTTGGAAGATATTGTTAATACATTGTATATCCTCTATATCCCCTATGAAAAACCATGTTTCAAAAATATTGGCTTCCACACCCTTCTCGTCATGTCAGATCTAGTCAAAATTGAAGGTCCATTTGTGGCAAAAGTCATATGAAAGGCTTTTTAGGATATTAATCCCTGTATGAGATATATTAGTGATGTTTTTTGTATTGGTTTATCTTTTAATCATTATAATATATGGTGGTCTCCCATTATGACCAAATCTAATGTCTTATTGGTAGAGCTTCTTGGGATCAAAGCACTAAGGCTCTTTAGGAAGTAAATTCATAATTTTTGATATTTGGTGTTTGCCAAGGATTGGATTCCTTGGTTGATTTGAAAAAAATCATTTGAATAATTTAGACTTACCTTATGTTCTTCACATTCAAGAGAATGTCAAATGTAAGGTTTCACAACCTGGGCTTGCAACCTCCTTGCTCTTGGTATAAGGACTAGAGGTGTAATTATGACACCTAATTTCAAAATTATTGTTTAATAGTTTTATATCAAGTTATCACTCCCTTTTCTCCTACTCTTAAAAAACTCAATAGGTGATGGAGTCTTAATTCCTCCCCTGGAACATGGGTTTATCGACTGGACGAATTTCTTTCGTAAAGGAGATATCTTGACTTTTTCTTCTCTTAGTTTGTTAATTAAAATTAATAAATAAGATTAAAATTTGAAAATAAATAAAATAGATTAAAAAAATAAATTAAAAATATTTAAGATATATATTTTTATTAAAAATACTTGTATTAAGCATTAAAATAGATTTATAAAAAAAAATTAAGCCTTAAAATTTGGATGTATAAAGAATTAAAAAAATATAATGATGAACATAGAGGCTTGACAATTTTATTATGGTAATTTCTTGAGTAAATTCTCTATCCCATCACATGTGTATTATGCCACGAACAACCTATGTTCTATTCCTCAAATCCTAACAAGTGGGTTTGTATTAAGGTTAATTTATCTAAGGAGTTTATAAATATCCAAGTCATAAATATTCATTGTGCACAAAATATTGTACATTTAGATATGCCCAATACTTATCTATGATGTCAAGCTCATAATCATCACATCAAATATTATCCCCTTATAGATCACTCAAAACTTCCTCATTTCCTCTAAAAACTAAGAAGCCCAAGGGAGAGATTAAAGGCAATGACTGGACTACAATTACCATAAAAAAATTATAGTAAGGGCTAAATCCCTCCCCCTATAAATTATCCTCTAGTAACAAAGGCCTCCTCGGAGATTCACACCTCTCTTTCCCATCCTATCAAAATCTTATAGGTGAATAGAGTATTATTTCTCAAAGTTCACATCCCAAAAAAGGCTCTCCTTTTGCTAGGATATCATAAGTGGTTCCCTCTCTAGGCAGTCATGCAACCCAATCCATCATGGTGATGACTCTCCTTGAGAGGAAAATGGGGCTAAACACGACTCCATTATGCTTGGGTATTTTATCTTCCAATATGGTGTAATGATTTTATAGCCCTTTAATATATAGAGGATGGATATGAAGATCTTGAAATGGATGACATTTACTAATGAATATTCTCTCTTAGAGCATTTGAGGTCTCATAGAGTCCTCCCACAAATTCTCTATACAAATTGATTTCCAACATATTTTTCCATTAGATTTTGTCTATCTTCAAGAATTTGACTTTTTTGGATTTCTTCTCTAGACTAATCTAAAGTTTATTTGCCTTGACACCACCAAATTCTCCACTCTGAATGAGGAAGTATGTGGTGGCACCAACATATTGGTGTCAACCAATTTTTCCTTGTTAATTTTTACCATGGGGGAAGACCCATCACACAAATAAATTTGGATGTTTTTTTTAAATATTTATGGCTATTCATTAGGTGTTTTTACCATTTAAACACCAAATGATGTCCCTAACAGATATTTTTTATGGTAATATTAGGCTGAAAATTTATCCCTTGTCACATGGCTCGTGTGAAAGGAGTTTAATATGGTTGAAAAACCCAATGACAAATCTTGTGCCTTTTACATGAGATAGTGCATTGGATAACATGAATCATGGTATTATTTCAAGAATATGTAGGGTAGTATTGACCCTATCCTCCAATGGCACACATTAAATATTATGCCTTGGTTTATGTGGTCCAACTATGGTACCGATGTTGGTCATGTCCTCAAAAGGATCAATTGTTACATATTATCTAAACAAAATATTTTCTCTTTCTCCAACATTAATGTCTAGTCTATCAATGTTCATTATGAATATGTTGTCTCAGACCATGCCCCAAAATCTTGCAGAGGTGATTGGATCACAAGTTAGTTCAAAGTAACACATAATCACTTCATTATCAACAATTCTCTCTTGACTTATGTAGGCACCATCCATATTATTTATTGGGTTTGAAACCTGACACCCTACCTAACTTATGTTACTATCTAGATTGAGTGGTGGAATGAGGTTATTATGTGCACCCCCACTTTTATCTACTACTATTGGAAGAAAATTAATCATTTCAAAAAATGGGGTGTTAAAGACGTGCTTAAGAAATTTGAAAGAGTTACCTCTGTCCTCAATTACAATCCCATTGATAATCACTTAAAGAGATTGGCCAACTTAATCAAACACCAAATCAAGGTGGTGGATGGTCATGCTACCAGAGGGGCACAAGTTTCTACTCATTTGCATTGGATTAAAATTGGAGACAAGTCTTCAAATTAATTATTCAAATCCCTTAGGGCCAAGAAGGCTTGAGATGAAATCAAGGATATAAAATCAACTCAAATAAGTTTCACTTCTCTTCCTCACATATCCTTTACTTTTTAAGACCAGTAGAAATTAGTGTTTCAAAGCTCTAGAGGAAATAATGGAAAGAACCCAAGCTCTATAGGATTGCCTCAATGTGGTTATTTATAAGTTAAATCCTATTGTCCAATAACTCTGTGAGGCACCTTTGACTCTCCATGAAATCCTAGAGGATCTTTATTGCATGAATAATAATAAAGCTCCTATCCTTGATGAATTTACATGAAAATTTGACAAAGCCACATGGGAATTCTTTGAGCCTAATTTTCTAAAAAATTATAAATAATCTCTATAAAAACAAGATTTGTGCACCATAATAAATCAAGATAATATCAAGTTCATAGGTAAAGTTGGTGACCCAAAGCTCATTTCCAACTAGAAGCCTATCACTTTGTTAAATTTTTTGTATAATATCCTTGTTAAATTTTTGTCCAAATATCTCCATCTCATTCTTCCTAATATTATTATATCGAAGAAAACATGATTTACTAAAGGTAGATATATTCTCGATAACATTATTGTTGTCTAGGAAGGTATGGAGTGGGCTATGACGTTAGGTCAAAGAACCATTTGTCTCAAATTTGATTTTGAAAATGTTATGACAAAATTAAATGTCCTTTTATATTAACTATGTTAAAGGCTCTTGGTTCTAGATACTTATTCATCTCACTAGTCCAAACTATATTAGTCAATGCCTCAGCCTACCTCACTATTAATGGTCTCAAATATGATAGTATTTTCCTTCAACACTCCATCTATAAAGGTTTCCCTCTTTTTCTATCTCTATATGCTCTTTCTTCAAAACATTTCGGTTATATTTTTGTTTTTAGAGATAAGTGGGGTCTTGTTTGGGATTTTTTTTACTTAATGGATCTTCTCAGCTCATTAATGGTCACTTTTTTATGATACTTTCATCACCCTTGAAGAATAGGCAAAAACATTCTAAAAACCCATGGAGTGTCTTGATATTTTTTATTTATCCTCTATTTTTAATTTTTAATGGATCAATACCCAATTTCTTAGATAAATAATAATGCATTTGTGCAAATGGCTTCTCTATTTAAACAAGAAATGGATCAATAGAGGAGAATAATTAAAATTTATCGGCATTCCCTTTAACTTTGATAATTATCCTATAAGGCTTTGGAAATATGTCATTAACTATGTTGAAAATAAAGTTGAATACTGGGTTACCTAACCATTGTCCTTAATAAGGAAGTTCAATGTTGGTAGTGAAACCTTAGTGGCTACCCATGTTTACTGTTCTTTATATTGGGCTCCCTATAAGGCTTCCTATCATAAGTTAGCTAAAATTTTCATGAATTTCCTCATGTATAATGAAAATAAAACAAGGGTATTCCATTATTTTTATTGGGATATATTCACCCTCCCTCATGATAAAAGAGGTATGAACAATATTGATATTTATAGGTATAACACAACTTTGTGTGTTAAATGGTTTGTTAGAGCCATTGAAGGTAATGAATTTTGGAATATATTACTAAGACATTATAGTATATCTTTTAGATCCCCTATGGCAAACCATGTTTAAAAAATATTAGCTTCCACACGCTTCTCATTATGTCAACTCCATTCAAAATTAAAGGTCTATTTGAGGAAAAAATTATATGGAAGGATTTTGAGGTTGTTAAGAAACATATGAGATGGATTAGTGATTATTTTCAAATTTGTTTATCTTTTAATGATTATAATATATGATGGTCTCCCATTATGACCAACTATAATGTTTTATTGGTAGAGTTTCTTGGGATCAAATCACTAAGGCTCTTTAGGACATGAATTCATACCTTTTGATAATTGGTCTTTACCAAAAATTGGACTCCTTGGCTGGATTTGAAAAAAATCATTTGAAAAGTGTAGATTTACCTTATGTTCTTCACATTCAAGAGATAATTTTTGTAATGTTTCATAACCTAGGCTTGCATGCGCCCTGATCTTGGTGGAAGGATTAGAGGTGTAATTATGACACCTAATTTAAAAAGTATTCCTTGAGACTCTTATATCAAGTTATGAATCCCTTTTCTCCTTCACTCAAAAAAATAAGTGGGTGATGGGGTCTTAATTGCTCCCCAAAGACAAGGATTTTGAGGCTTGAATGAATTTGGATAGCTCATCTGGAGTCCAAATTGACAAACTTTCTCTCGTGCTTAGTTTAGCAAGGTATTTCAATTAGGGAATGGCTCTTCCATATTGGATTTAATCAACACAAGTATCTCACATGTAAGCACCTAGAGTCCTTTAAGCATCTCTTTTGCTTTTTTCCTAGAGTTTAATTTTCTTGGAAATGGATTCATAGCCTCTTTTAGCCTTATCACCTTGAGCCTTCTCTTGGCATCTTTTGTGTCTTAGGGAATCAACTAATTGGAATGCTATTATTATTTTCTATGGATTTTTTTAGAGTCATGATTCTTTTTTAATTAAAAAAGGCCAAAAATAATGATTTGTTTAAAAAAATTTAACATTTTTGTCTCATTTCAATTATTGACAAGGTTTTTATTATATCTTTAGCATGAATGGAGATTCAAGTCCAAACTGAGAAGGCTTCTATGAAGGTTCATCATTTGCAGAAGCTATTGGACAACTAGCAGAGTGCTCCATGCATAGTGAGTCATATTTCACCTGATGGCCCACCCTAAGATCCAATGTTTCCACTTTCAAGGTGATGTAGAAGTCATTTCCATAGTCATAGTTCCACTTGTCCTCTCATTTCCAACAAGGGATGGAGTTCGCTACCAATGCTATGTAAATTTGATACAACTCCCTCTCAGAGGGGTTCCTCCATTGACACTACTACTCAAATAACCCACTGATGGATTGGTGATATATATGAGATTAGAACACTTGGATTGTTGGATGGTGCTAGATCCTCCTACTGTAGAGCCTTTCACTTGAACTACTCTACCACCCAAAGATGATCCACCACCTCCTTTGTCATGGGTTGCAACATGTGCTTAATTATCTTGTGGGTTGTAATGTGATTTTGAGTGTCATTTGTTGATGTAATATATTTATGTGTGCTAATGTATTTTCCAAATTTGTTTATTATTTCTTATTTTTTTGGTGCCATATTCTCAATTGACACTTTTTCCTTTGACATAAAGCCTGATCCATGAATTCCAACCAGTTATATTGTTATGTAATGTTTTATACATTTATTATTTTGTATAATAAAATTCTACCAAAGTGTTTCAATAATATGATTCACATATCATTTTCATTGGCAAAACCTATGAAAATTTATATCACATGATTTATGTAAGCACGCGATTTTCATAAATTATGGATATTTTTAGACCAAAAAAAATTTAATATTCCACCAAAATGTGGCTGCACAATACATAATTTTATGGATTTAGTTTGCTATGATAATGATTAAAATTGAATAAATTCATTTACCTTGACTATAATAATTACATTACTTGAATAAATTCAAAACAATTTCTTAAATTCCAAGCAAAATATTTATGCATGCAACTCACTAGCATTAATGGCTGTTGGAAATTAGAGGGTGTGCTCTGTTCTCTCATATAATACGACTATTTTCTATCACATTTATTAGTAATTCTCAACTCTCGTTTTTCTCAATTTCTTCAATCTCATCATCCATTCCATAGCTTTTAACAAATTCTCATTCATAATTACATCTTTATAATAAATAGGATCAACTTTTGTAAATAAAAATGAATTAAATCATCATTCAATTCATTTTGTTGTGTTGAAGCAAATAGGGTAAGGGTAGATGAGAAACTGAATTGGTACTGGAAAATTAAGAATAATTTGGATCAAGAGTTATTTTATAAGGCTTCAATAAAATTCATATGGTTTTAAGATGTAATTATAATATTAAGTTGTAATTTTTAGGTAGGCATTAATTAATACATACTTATCCATAATTAATTATTAAATAAGATTATTAATTAATTAAATATTTAATTGACTTATATGTTAATGATAGTTTTGTCCTTTTTTATTTGTATATGTTCTTCAAACCCTAATCTTAACCTTATTATTCATTATATATATATATATATATATATATATATATATATATATATATATATATATATATATATATATATATATGATCATAAAAGGTGAACGAGTTACGCATATTGTGTATGAGAGTTCTTATTATATTGGTTGATTTAGGTTAGTGTTTTTAATCTATAGAGATAGAATTCCCACTTGAATAAATCTATGATATCTTATTTTTAATTTTTTATAGATTTGTTTATGCATGTGTTTTCGGTGTTCGTGTTTGGTACCATACTACTATTAAATACACTCTTAGTTTATTAAAGGAGAAAAATTTGTCATATATCTCTAATATTTTCTAGAAAACTAAGCAACATTGTTTGTTCAATTGATGACTACAGTATACACTCCATTATTATGAGCCAAAACAAAAATAGGCATTGTTTTTGTAATGTTATTTGCGTAGGCACTCATAGTGGTACATATTAAATTATAATTTTCAATTGTAAATAGAGTTAATTTTTTTAATTTTATTACATTCTTAAGCAAGTATAACTAATGTGAATGTATTGTATATGTAGGGTTGCTAGATGACATTTGATAGTCCAATTTATATGATTATTAAGGAACCTCCTCATGTTTATTCTACATTTCACAGCCTATACATGTAGTTGATCCTATCACTAACCCAATTGAGTGTCATAAAAAAATTGAACAAGACCATGAGCTTGTAGTAAGTGCATGTTTAAATGATTTTTTTTAATTCTATTTTAAAATTAATTTATTAACTTAGTTTCATGTATAGTATGTTAATTTTATAATAATATTAGTATATGAACATGTTTAGTTGCAAATGAGCTATGAGTGTAGGACCCATAGTTGGAACTTAGACAAATCAAAGGCATTCAAGGGATCTCCATATATAATCAAGGCATATTAGGGAAAGTCTTCTTTGA